>SJYT01003328.1:98614-212823 GCA_006410635.1 Cephalophus harveyi
AGAGTCGGACACGACTGAAGTGACTTAGCAGCAGCAGCAGCCGGGAGTTGGTGATGGACAGGGAGGCCTGGCGTGCTGCGATTCATGGCGTCGCAAAGAGTCAGACAAGACTGAGCAACTGAGCTGGACTGATAAGTAAAGGGTCCCCATTTCTGTGAGCAATTCTGATAACTTGTTCAACATGGGAGTTCAGTCAAAGGATATCTGAATTAACAGTCAATTGGTCACAGTGTAAGTGACCCCAAGGCTTGTGATAAACACTTAAAGTGTGGGCTGATCTCAAGGATGGAGCCCTCACCATGTGGGATATGGGTCACCTCTGCTGATTTAGTTTCAGAAGTGAATTGACTCCTGGATGCCCAGTGCGTGTGAGGGAATAGGTTGCTGTTGGCAGAGACCCCACATGTTTGGTGTCAGAGACAAAACCCAGACTCACTGTTTTCTTCCATTTGTGTCTGGGGTGAGATTCAGGGACAGGGGACTATAATATGTTGAACAGAGCATTTAGAACCCCTCAGTAGTTCTCTGCATTTTCAGAATTCCTGACAGAATCAGGGACTTGATTAAATGGGTTGTGACAGATTGTGTCTTGTCCTCATCCTACCACCTAGATGCTGTGTGTCCTCTGATAGTCTGATCTGCAACTTTTTCATGAGAGCAGGGGCACGAAGTTTCTAGAGATTTTTGAAAGGATTGCTAGTTATGAGTCAAAGAGTTCACACCTTTGTGGTCAGCAGTGTCCATTTTCCACCAAAAATTTTCATCTGAAAGACTTGTTACGGCTAGGTCACTTCAGTCGTGTCCGACTCTGTGCGACCCCACAGATGGCAGCCCATTGGGCTCCCCCATCCCTGGGATTCTCCAGGCAAGAACACTGGAGTGGGTTGCCATTTCCTTCTCCAATGCATGAAAGTGAAAAGTGAAAGTGAAGTCGCTCAGTCGTGTCTGACTCAGCGACCCCATGGACTGCAGCCTACCAGGCTCCTCCGTCCATGGGAGTTTCCAGGCAAGAGGACTGGAGTGGGGTGCCATTGCCTTCTCCAGAAAGACTTGTTAACCTACGTAAATTTCATTGTGACATATCCTAAAAAATATCCTATATGCATCAAATAATGATTATATCCTGGTGATGAAATTAATCAAAGAGGTGAGTGACAGCTGAGGGTCTTCTCTTCAGAGGCAATGGCAGGCAGAGGAAGAAATGCAGTACTTGGTTGCGTTTGCTCTTGGGGCCAGGATTGCTTTTTCCAGACTGGTATGGTCTTAGTCAAGAGTCAATGCCCTTCCCCTTGTGCCCTTATCAGACTACATTTTATTTTCCTGTAATGATATAGATGACAGTTACATTCATAATTATATAGACAGGCCTCATCATCATAGAATAATTTTACTCTATCCGCTCTCTTCAGTGATGGTGTACTTGGCATGAGTATGAAACAGGAGAATCATTTACTTGAGAAATGTTTATCCAAATTTATCTTTTTGATTCTGAGATCATAGTCTTTAAGTAGGAAACAGCTATAAACAAAGTATAGTAAAATAATATACACACAATAAAGGAGGGGAGCACACAATGAAGTTGGGGAAAATCCTATGCCAGGTTATGATGAGTGTTGTGAAGAGAGAGACAGATGGGGATAAAGGAGGCTGGCAAGGGTCAGGGAAATGCTCTATGATAAGGAGGCTTTGAGCAGATGCTTCCAAAAAAGTGTCTGTCTGAATGTTTGAGCAGCAGCCAGGACCAGAGTGGCTGAGGCTGAGAGGGTTGAGGACAAGGGAGTAGAGGAGATGAGACAGAGAGGGCCTGGGAATAAGCCATGAAGAGGCTTGTAGAACTTTAAGAATCAGAATTTGACTCTCAGAAAGATAGGGGGTCACTGAGGGACGGGTCATGGGAGCCACGGGATAGGATTCACTTTGAAACAGGGTCTTTGTTGCTGAAGTGTGGAGAGTGGCTTCTAGGGAAAAAGGGCCAAGGCAGCGGCCCCTGGGTGGGCTGCTGCATTTTCCAGATGAGCCATGATGAAGTGTGTATCCATATTTTTGCCTGGATTGAACTCGGTACATTAGAACAACATGAATCACTTGCTCTGTTGAGATTTCTGTGGTGGCTTCATCACAAATCAGAATTCGTTCAGTCTTTAGCCATTTGTGATGTATTCACCATTCTAACCCTTGCCTCTCTTTGAGTTTTGGGGGAAGGAAAAGCAGAGGCTGGAATTAAAACCTATACCTATGGCTGATTCATGTTGATGTTTGACAGAAAGCAACAAAATTCTGTAAAGCAATTTTCCTTCAATTAAAAAATATATAAAAATAAAAACAAATCAACCACCAAATCAGGTGTTTGTTACCCAGGCAAACAACCTCCTTTCTAAGGTTAGGTTGAGGCTTTGCTGGTTACCTCTCTCACATCATAAAAGACTCCCTTGGTGCTGTCACCTCTAAGGAAAAACAGTAGTTTTTGGTGCTCAGTTCCAGGACCAGCTAGAAGATCAAACTAATACCTCTTATATAAATCAGAACATCAGTATTCCCTCAATATTCCTTAATCCCAGTGCCCATGTGTAAACAAAGTGAACACAGTGGGAGGTTTTCTTTCATTCAATCCTCCATTAAATCATGATGCCTTCACAGTTTCTTTTTTATACTGGAATCTTACAACAACATACATCTACAGAGCAGTGTATTATGTGGAGAATATTCTTAATATGTATCTTCTTTTCTTGTTCTATTTGTAGCTAAGCAGTGGAAAAATGCCAAATCATGTATAAATGTCAGTAATGATATGTAATTATTTACAATATCACCCTGTCGATCTGAAGCCTAACAAGATTAATAATAATGTACTACAAAGCAGGATATGAAATGGCCTTTTCACATTCACACCCATACCACTCTCTACTGCAAACAAACTGGTATTTTCTGTATTTTACCTTTTAGACCCAGCCGTAATGACCATCTTCCTATTTCACTGAGATCCTCCCATTCCTACAGCCTTGTGGCCTGACGTCTGTCTGTAGCCTCCATTCACTGGTCCTGGCAAGGCCAAACTAAGCAGATACAGTTACAATGTCACGTCCAGGTTCTGGCATAGTTTTGCATATGGTAGCTAAAATATTAAGAACAAAGACTACAGTGGTGGCCTTGCTGTTTTAAGACCCCTGCTGGTGCTATCCTATCCTGGGTAAGACAGCGGGAAGGGCATGGGATAGGGGAAGGGCTGGGGAAAGAAGTGGAACTCAGGAGGATACACACCCCTCAAAACTGCACACAGTGACTATTTTCCTTGCTGATTCCTGGGAGAAGTGGCTGCAGTGTCCTTAGAAGTCATGGGTTGATCAACATAATAAAAGCTATATATGACAAACCCACAACAAACAGTATCCTCAATGGTGAAAAACTGAAAGCATTTCCCCCAAAGTCAGGAACAAGTCAAGAGTGCCCACTCTCACCACTACTATTCAACATGGTTTTGGAAGTTTTGGCCACAGCAATCAGAGCAGAAAAAGAAATAAAAGGAATCCAAATTGGAAAAGAAGTAGTAAAACTCTCACTGTTTGCAGATGACATGATCCTTTACATAGAAAACCTTAAACACTCCACCAGATAATTACTAGAGCTAATCAATGAATATAATAAAGCTGCAAGATATAAAATCAACACACAGAAATCCCTTACATTCCTATACACTAATAATGAGAAAATAGAAAGAGAAATTAAGGAAACAATTCCATTCACCATTGCAACGAAAATAATAAAATACTTAGGAATATATCTACCTAAAGAAACTAAAGATCTATATATAGAAAGCTATAAAACACTGAAAGAAATCAAAGAAGACACTAATAGATGGAGAAATAGACTGTGTTCATGGATCAGAAGAATCAATATAGTGAAAATGAATATACTACCCAAAGCAATCTATAGATTCAATGCAATCTCTATCAAGATACCAACAGTATTTTTCACAGAGCTAGAACAAACAATTTCACAATTTGTATGGAAATACAAAAAACCTCGACTAGCCAAAGCAATCTTGAGAAAGAAGAATGGAACTGGAGGAAGCAACCTGCTTGACTTCAGGCTCTACTACAAAGCCACAGTCATCAAGACAGTATGGTACTGGCACAAAGACAGAAATATAGATCAATGGAACAAAATAGAAAGCCCAGAGATAAATCCACACACCTATGGACACCTTATCTTCGACAAAGGAGGCAAGAATATACAATGGAGTAAAGACAATCTCTTTAACAAGTGGTGCTGGGAAAACTGGTCAACCACTTGTAGAAGAATGAAACTAGATCACTTTCTAACACCACACACAAAAATAAACTCAAAATGGATTAAAGATCTAAACGTAAGACCAGAAACTATAAAACTCCTAGAGGAGAACATAGGCAAAACACTTTCCGACATAAATCACAGCAGGATCCTCTATGATCCACCTCCCAGAATACTGGAAATAAAAGCAAAAATAAACAAATGGGATCTAATTAAAATTAAAAGCTTCTGCACAACAAAGGAAACTATAAGCAAGGTAAAAAGACAGCCTTCTGAATGGGAGAAAACAATAGCAAATGAAGCAACTGACAAACAACTAATCTCAAAAATATACAAGCAACTCATGCAGCTCAATTCCAGAAAAATAAACGACCCAATCAAAAAATGGGCCAAAGAACTAAACAGACATTTCTCCAAAGAAGACATACGGATGGCTAACAAACACATGAAAAGATGCTCAACATCACTCATTATCAGAGAAATGCAAATCAAGACCACAATGAGGTACCATTTCACACCAGTCAGAATGGCTGCGATCCAAAAGTCTACAAGCAATAAATGCTGGAGAGGGTGTGGAGAAAAGGGAACCCTCTTACACTGCTGGTGGGAATGCAAACTAGTACAGCCACTATGGAGAACAGTGTGGAGATTCCTTAAAAAACTGCAAATAGAACTGCCTTATGACCCAGCAATCCCACTGCTGGGCATACACACCGAGGAAACCAGAATTGAAAGAGACACATGTACCCCAATGTTCATTGCAGCACTGTTTATAATAGCCAGGACATGGAAACAACCTAGATGTCCATCAGCAGATGAATGGATAAGAAAGCTGTGGTACATATACACAATGGAGTATTACTCAGCCATTAAAAAGAATTCATTTGAATCAGTTCTAATGAGATGGATGAAACTGGAACCTATTATACAGAGTGAAGTAAGCCAGAAAGAAAAACACCAATACAGTATACTAACGCATATATATGGAATTTAGAAAGATGGTAACGATAACCCTGTATGTGAGACAGCAAAAGAGACACAGAGGTATAGAACAGTCTTTTAGACTCTGTGGGAGAGGAAGAGGGTGGGATGATTTGGGAGCATGGCATTGAAACATGTATAATATCATATGTGAAACGAATCACAATTCCAGGTTCGATGCATGATACAGGATGCACGGGGATGGTGCCCTGGGATGACCCAGAGGGATGGTATGGGGAGGGATATGGGAGCGGGGTTCAGGATGGGGAACACGTGTACACCCATGGCAGATTCATGTTGATGTATTTCAAAACCAATACAATATTGTAAAGTAATTAGCCTCCAATCAAAATAAATAAATTTATATTAAAAAAAAAAAAGAAATCATGGGCTGAGTATGTCCTCCAGGGGCCAGCTTGGCAAACGGTCAGCCCTAGAAGCACCATCCTGATAATCTGAAGCTTACTCCCAAGCTCCCCTTTCTTAGATGGGAAGAATAATTCAGCCATGCCATAGACAGGTTGGTAGTGCTACTGAGTCCCCCACGTTGACTTCAAAAATTCACTTCTTTCTGGTGGTCACTGTGATCCTGGGAGGACTTGCTGTTGCTCATTTTTAGGATGGCCTAGGTACTGACCAGGTACACAGTGTCCAGGTGTGGGGCTTCAGAGTTTCAATCAGCAAATTCCTCTACTTATGCAAAGGCCATGGGAACTGGGCTCCCCTGAGATGCTGAAGTCTAAGGAGCAGCCAGTCATGGCTTGTGAGAATATTCGGCCTTTCCCTCTTGCTTCTCGACCCTACCTTCCTCAGCAGAAATCTGCCTCTTTCCTCTCCCACAGGACTGCTTGCTTTACTCCTGCCTCATCCAGCTGGCTCTAAGCACCATGAGAAAAAGTCTTCTCTTTATCCCTAGAACTTTGCAAAGCTCCAGGCTCATAGGATACAGTCCATTAATATTGAAGTAAGGATGGAAATAATGCAGGAGAAAAGCTCTTCATGACTGCAGGAAAAGAAGAGCCTGGGATGTGAATTCCTGACTCTTGGTGTAATCTTTTTTTTGTCAATACATCCTCATCTTCATTCTCCACGCCAACAGCACGTTGACAGCCTTAGGAATGTGGCTGCCTGGATGCTGCCAGAGAGGCTGGGACCACCTCATTTCCTTGTAAATGTGATTGCCAGTCATGAAATCACATCGAAAATCTTTGATGCATCATCTGTGTTAGTATCAAGAAGATTTTCCTGGTTGGTGTTTGTTCGTTTGTGTGTTAGCGAAATTGAAATATCTGGGAATACTAGAAAAACAGGCAAGTGTCTTCCTTCTGATTTTCAGCTGTTTGTCTTGCAGCAAGTCATTTTTCTGTAACTGTACTTCAGTATCTTCATCTCTAATAAAGGAATAATGATAGTTGATTGATAAGATTGTTAAAGAAGAGCAAGCTATCTTTTTATCAACACTTCCTGTGAGTCCACATGACAGGTCACAGTTTTAAATGCCCTCCAGGACAAGTAAGTAATGTGAATGGAAGTATTTTGTGTGAGGTGGAGGCAGGTGGACCATATGAAATGGTGGGGCTTGTGGAAGTTTGAGAGAATGCTCCCCTCCTGAGAAGAGAGCCTCATTAGGATATGTCAACAGTTTCCCCCATTCTTTAAGGATTTGTAGGATTAGATGAATTCTATGTTTCATGTGTCTAGGATAATGCCTGCTACAATGAAGAATTTAAGTTTTACCTGGAGTAATACTACTACAAAGGACTTTGCCTTCCAGGGAGAAGGAATGCCTGTTGCATCCATTCTTCCACAGCAACCATATCATGTGGGCGTCATCGGTCTCATGTGACACCTGCAGACACAGGGTTCTGAGAGTCTTAAATCCTCAGGCACAAAGTTAGGAAAATGCAGAGCTGGTACCCAAACCAAGATCCTATGGCCCCATCGTCAGTGACAGAGAGAGCAGAATGGGTGGCTACCAGTGTTTTTCCAAGTTCCCCTGATGTCCACTCAGGCATACAGCTCTCCTGCTGGTGAAACCAGATGATAAATGACTATTGGTCATGCTGTGGACACAGGTTCAGTTCCCTTCTTCCCCTCTGCTCCCTCCCCTTACTTGCTTTTGATGCATGAACAGAGTTATAGCTCAGGATGACATCACCTTTACCAGCTAAGTTCCTGCCTGGACCAATGTCATAGCCTGGGTTCCTCGGTTCCAAAAACTACAGTGTAGAGCCCTGAGTTGTGGTTGGGGTAGATTGGTGGTAGGCAGTCTTCCAGTTCCTGAGATCTACTCTAGCTTCTGAGGTCCACTCTGGCACATAGCTCTCCTGTTATGTGAAACCAGGCGAGGGGCAGTGGGTGTCATGCTCTGGAGACATATTATTCTTCTATTCCCATTCTGCCCACTCCTTTTACTTTATTTCTATCCAGAAATAAAGGGTTTGTGGCCCAGATAGAGATATTTTTCTCTGGCTCAACATCTCTTTGGACCAGTTCCAAGTAAATAGCTTGTGTGTTCCAGGAGAGGTGCTGCCACAACGGTTGCAGGAAACTTGCCTGTGTCATACCTGTCCTCTGAAATAAATGGGGTTAATGTGAGAGCACTGACATGTAGATATGAAGACAGCTGCCTGAGGCTGTAAAGGAGCACCTGGCCTAACACACTGCTGATCACCTAGCAACCCTTTGATCTGCGCTCATTCACCCACAGACCATCTTTCACGTGCCATGCAGCCCTCGAGGTGCTGGGATGCTTCTTGAGGACCATATTGGACAAAATTCCACCTGTAGATTCACATCCTGTGTTTTCACGGGACCACAGAGAGAGTCAAATTTGAAGAATGAAGTCACTGTTCATTTGTCCTGAGCAGACACAAGCAGGACAGAGCATTCTGGCGAGCTGCAGTCCATGGGGTGTCAGAGTCAGACAAGATGAAGCCATTCAGCAAACACACAAGCACAGGGAGAAGCAGGACAATGGAAGGTGGGGAGATTACACGTTGTACATGACTGACCCCAAATCCTCTATTTGCTCACTTCCCTCCTTCTCACCTGTTCTTTCCCATCTGCTGGGGGTGTAAACAGATCTGTGAACATCTGTCTTTCCATAGATGCCCTTCTGCAAGGTCACAAACGTGAGCAGACTCTGCTTCTCTGAAGCCTCGTTCATTTTCCCTGGGCACCATTCTGGCCAGCATTCCAGGGATGAAACTAGCAACCAGGTCCGGGGTATGCCCCAGGTCACCTCTCCTCTACAGACTGGAGGGAAAGGAGGTGAGAGCATGAAAGGGGTGGGAATAGGGGTGTGGAGGATGCTGCCAGCCCTCTCTGGATCTCTCTGGAAATGAGCAGTTGAACTCCAGTACATTTCTTGACTCTCAGAAAGTATCAATATGTGTTCTGCTTTTAATAAAATTATCCCACCTCATTTTACAAAATCATGAATTTCATCTCTGAGACTGTCTATTCCTAGTCTCTACCTTGTCCTAAATGCCATTTAGGATAGTTAAAATATCCATATTTGATCCTTATCCTGGTTCATGCCCCAGGAATCCGGAAACTCTTGGAATTTATTGTCTTTCTCTAAGTACTGAAATCTGTGAAGAATCAGACCTTAGATAGTATCTGTGCACACCTGGACTCCAGAATATGCCATCATATGATTAGAAGGTTAGAATTTTCAGTCCCCAGTCTTCTGGGGAAGAGAGAATGGATACTGAGTTCCATCAAGAATGGCCAAAGATTCAGTCAAACTGTCAATTAAAACCCTCGAACACTGCATTCAGAGCCTTTCAGAGGGGTGACAACATCAATGGTTTAAGGGAGGAGTGTCCTGAGATGGCATGGGCGCTCAGGATTTCCTTTTTCCTCTCTGCCTTTTGCTTCTCCTCCCTTTTGCTGTCTTGGAGTTTTATTTTATTAAGTGCAGACTTTATATAAGAGGGGACCTTAAGTAAAGGGTCCCCATTTCTGTGAGTGATCCTGATAACTTGTTCAGCATGGGAGTTGGGTCAAACAATATCTGAATTAACAGTCAGTTGGCCACACGTGTACGTGGCCCCAAGGCTTGTGATCAACACTTGAAGTGTGGGCTGTCCTCAAGGATGGAGCCCTCACCATGTGGGGTCTGGGTCACCTCTGCGGATTTAGGGTCAAAAGTGAATAGACTGGTGGATGCCCAGTGGGTGTGGGGGAACTAGTTGCTGTTGGCAGAGATCCCACATGTTTGTTGTCAGGGACAAAGCCCAGACTCACTGTTTTCTTCCATTTGTGTCTCAGGTGAGATCCAGGGACAGGGGACTGTAATATACTGAACAGAGCATTTAGAACCCCTCAGTAGTTCTCTGCATTTTCAGAATTCCTGACAGAATCAGGGACTTGATTAAGTGGGTTTTGACATATTGTGTCCTGTCCTCATCCTACCACCTACATGCTGTGTGTCCTAGAATATTCCTTCCCATCTGCAGCTTTTACATGAGCGCAGGGTCACCATGTTTTAACAGATTTTTAAAAGGATTACCAGCCATGAGAACAAAGAATTTACACCTTTGTTGTCAGTTGTGTCCATTTTCCAGCAAAAATTTTCATCTGAAAGTCTTGTCAACCTATCTATTTTTCTCCATGACATATCCAAAACAACAACAAAAAAATGCATATGTGTCAAATAATGATCATATCCCTGTGATGAAATTAATCAGAGAGCTGTATGAGAGCTGAGGGTCTTCTCTTCAGAGGCAACTACAGGCAGAGCAAGAAATGCAATACTTTGTTGAGTTTGCTCTTGGGGCCAAAATTGCTTTCCCCAGGCTGATATGATATTAGTCAAGACCGAATGCCCTTCCCCTTGCTCTTCTATCAGAGTATATTTTAATTTTCTATAATGATATACATGGCAGTTGCACTCATATTTATATATATAGGCCTCATTATCATAGAGACTAATAGGATTTTTACTCTATTCACTCTCTTCAATGATGATATACTTGGCATGAGTCCGAAACAGGAGAGTCATTTACTTGAGAAATACTTACCAAAACGTATCTTTTTGATTCTTAGAGCATAGTTTTTTAGGCAGGGAAACAACTATAAGCAAAATACAGGAAAATAATATACACACAAAATGGAGGGAAACACACAATAAAGAGTGGGGAAAATCCAATGCCAGGTTATGATGAGTGTTGTGAAGAAAGAGAGTGATGGGGGTAAAGGTGGATGGCAAGCATCAGAGAAATGCTCTGTGATAAGGAGGTTTTGATCAGTTCCTTCCAAAAAATTGCCTGGAAGTTTGAGCAGCAGCCAGGACCAGAGTGGCTGAGGCTGAGAGGGTTGAGGGGCAGGGGAGTGGACGGGATGAGACAGAGAGGGCCTGGGGACAAGTCATGGAGAGGCTTGTAGAGTTTTAAGAATCAGAATATGACTCTCAGAAAGTAGGGGGTCACTGAGGGGCGGGTCATTGGAGCCATGGATTATGATTCACTTTGAAACAGGACGCTTGTGACTGTAGTGTGGAGTGACCAGTAAACTCATGAGTGGTTATAAACTCGTGGACCATTGTCTAGCTCCAGTCTTGATCAACATATGGAGAATATCCTTAATATGTATCCTTTATTCTTGTTCTATCTGCAGCTAATCATTGGCAACATGCCAATTCATAGACGGCAGCCCACAAGGCTCCCCCGTCCCTGGGATTCTCCAGGCAAAAACACTGGAGTGGGTTGCCATTTCCTTCTCCAATGCATGAAAGTGAAAAGTGAAAGTGAAGTCGCTCAGTTGTGTCCGACTCTTAGTGACCTCATGGACTGCAGCCTACCAGGCTCCTCCATCCATGGGATTTTCCAGGCAAGAGTACTGGAGTAGGGTGCCACTGCCTTCTCCAATAAATATTCAGTAATGATATGTAAATATTTACAATATTACCCTGTTGATCTGAATCCTAACAACGTTAGTAATAATGTCCTACAAAGCAGGATATGAAAGGGGCTTTTCACATTCACAGCCCTGCACCCCTACCACTTGCTATTGCATGCAAACTGGTATTTTTTTAATTTTTAAAATTATTTTAATTGGAGGCTAATTAACTTTACAATATTGTGGTGACTTTTGCCATACATTGACAAGAATCAGCCATGAATGTACATGTGTCCCTGCCCCCACACCATTCTGAACCCCCTCCCATCTCCCTCCTCAACCCATCCCTCTGGGTTTTCACATCCCTGCATCCCTACCACTCTCAGTGCAAACAAACTGATGTTTTCTGTTGTTTGCCTTTTAGACCCAGCTATAATGAACATTGTCTTATTTCTTGGAGATCCTCCCATTCCTATAGCCCTGTGGCCTGACGTCTGTCTGGAACTACTGTACATAGGTCCCTACAAGGGCAAAATATGCAGACACTTCTACATTGCCCAGTCCAGGTTTTAAGAGACCTTTGTATATGTGAGCTAAACTGTTCAAATCAAAGACTACAATTGGGGCCGGGCTGTGTTAAGGCCCCAGAAGGTGATATCCTATCCTGAGTAAGACAGCAGGCAGGGCATGGGGAGAGGGCAAGGGCTAGGGGAAAAGGTGGAGCTCAGGAGGGTGCACACTCCTCACAACTGCCCACGGTGACTATTTTCTTCGCTACCTCCCAGGTGAAGTGGATGCAGTGTCCTCAGAAGTTACGGGCTGGGCAAATCCTCCAGGGACCAGCTTGGCGAAAGCACTGTCGTGGTAATCCGAGCTTACTCTCATGCTCCCCTTTCTTAGATGGGAAGAGTAAGTCAGCTACCTCCAGAGCAGGTCAGTAGTGCTGCTGAGTCCCCCGCCTTGGCTTCAAAAATTCGCTTCCTTCTTGGTGGTCATCGTGATCCTTGGAGGGCTGTTGTTGCTCATTTTTAGGAAGGCCTAGCTCCTATCAGCAGCAGCAGGTCCTGTCCAGGTACACAGGGTCCAGGGTTGGGACTGCAGAGACTGAATCTGCAAGTTCCTCTCTTTCGCAGAGCTCATGGACACTGGTCTACCCTGGGAAGCTGAAGTCCAAGGAGCACCCGGTCAGGGCTGAACTCTGACTGCTTGGGACAATATTCGGCCTTTCCTTCTTGCTTCTCAACTAAACCTTCCTCAGCTGACATCTGCCTCTTTCCTCTCTCCCATATGAGTACTTGCTTTACTTCTGTCTCAATTAGTTGTCTCTAAGCACCATGAGAGCAAGTCTTCCCTTTATCCCTAGAACTTTGCACAGTTCCAGGCACAAAGGATACAGTCCATGAATATCAAAGTACAGATGGAAACAATGCGGGAGAAAAGCTCCTCCTTTCTGGAGTGAACGTGGAGCCTGAAATCTGAATTCCTGATTCTTGCTGTAATCTTCTCCGTCACTGCATCCTCACCTTCATCCTCCACCCCACCAGCACTTTGAGAGCCTTGGGAACATGGCTGCCTGGATGCTGCCAGAGAGGCTGGGACCGCCTGATATTCTTGCAAATATGATATGACATTCATGAAGTCATGCCCAAAATCTTTGATGCATCATCTGTGTTAATACCAAATAGATTTGCCTGGGTGGTGTGCGTACGCTTGTTTGTTAGTGATTTTGAAATATCTGGTGACACTTGACAAATAGCCAAATGTCTTTCTCCTGATTTTCAGCTGTTTGTCTTCCAGAAAGTTATTTTTCCATAGCTGTAGTTTGGTATCTTCATCTCTGAAAAAGGAATAATGATAGTTAATTGACAAGATTGTTAAAGAAGATCAAGCTATCTTTTTATCAACACTTACCATGAGCCCACCTCACAGGTCACAAGTTTAAATGCCCTCCAGGACAGGTGAGTAATGTACATGGAAGTATTTGGAGTCAGGCTGGAGGCAGGTAGACCATAAGAAATGCTGGGGATGATTGAAACTGGAGAGAATGCACCCCTCCTGAGAAGTGAGCCACTCTTGTTAGCTTAGTTCAGGGTTTTGAAAGTGTGGTCCCTTGACCAGCATCCCCAGTGCCTTGGAAACCTTGTTGATGCAGCTACTCAGGTCCCACCATATGCTACTGAATCCAAAGCCTGGGGGTGAAGATCTCAAATCTGTGTTTGGCCAGATGGTTAAGGGATTCTGATGCTCACTCACATTGAGACCCATGGTTCTTATTAAATACCAGGACTGTGATGCCAGTTGGGTTACTTGTCCTACACTAATATAAATTTTTAAAATTAAATCTCCCATTGTGAAGTCTTATAAATGCCTAAAGTTGTAAACTCACCTCTGTGAGCTTATATTACATATAGTCTAGCCAGATGTGCAACCTCTAGTTTACGCTGCCTTTTAATCTTGGACATAATTAAAAATATATATATGCCATGGGGCTCAAAAAGTCAGGGGCTCTGTATCATGTATCAAGAAAACAATCGCCCATTACTCGATGTGGAAGTACCTCTCCCAGGGCACAGCGTCTGAAAGATCTAAAATCTTATCTCTGCCACAGGTGCATTCCATCCATTTGAAGATGTAGCCTTAGATAGCACGGCATTGAAGATTCCCATTATTCAGATGGAGATACTGAAGAACAGAAGCAGAGATTTGACCTGGGATCCCAGAGGGCTGGCATCGCTTGTCTTCATCCAGTGTACATCCACTGTTTGTTCCTGTCCTGCAATTTCTCTAAAGAGGCCTGCCTGCAGGGGTCATGAGGTTTCTAATTAGAGACCTCACTTACAAGAGCAGGGAACATGGAGGTGGAGTCAGAACTGGCCCATCAGGGGGCTTGCAGAGCTGGGGGCCTCTAATTTTGACCAGAGTAAGGAGGACCGGGAGAAGAGAACAATGGGAGAAAAAGACGTACCAATGAGAGAGGAGAGGGGAGAAAAGCGGAGTTTTCTTTTGGGGAGAGTCTCAGCTATTCTGTGGTCTCAGATGCAGACATTGAGGCAGGAAGAGGGGCAGGGCCAGAGCGCCTCCTGAATGTGAATCCTTGTTGTACCATCTGCAGGTTGCGTGTCCTGAGCAAGTGGCATTACCTATCTGAGCCTCTCCTTTCTGCTTGACACTGTGGTATGAGAATTCCAGATAGTGTAGGATTTTATTGTAGGATTTTTTTTTATGTCAATGAGGCTAAATGAAATCATGCACGTGGAATGTCTCAAGAGAGAGGGACCCCCCACTCTCAGTGGCTTCTTTTGTGAGTTGCCCACTCCTGATGCACGTGTGTACTAAGCCAGCTTGGTATCAACAGCTCCTGCCATTCTCAACAGTGCTCTATGTTTGTAACTACAAGTAATAAGAGTGAGTGAAGGGCTGGTGGGTGTGGCGTGTGTGCACTCTAATTTCCAGCTTGCAGTGCAGCAGAGCGCATGTGCACAGACTCTAAGTCAGATTGCCGGGCCCAAATCCTCTCTCTACAAGCTATGATCTAAACAAATTACTTTATTTCTTGTTATCTCAGGTACCACACAGATATGTCAACAGTTTCTCCCCCTTTCTTTAAAGATTTCTTAGGATTAGATGAATTTTATGTTTCATGTGTCTAGGGTAATGCCTGCTACAATGAAGAATTTAACTTTTAATTAGAGTAATTACTCATTACTGTTATTGTTACTATTACAAAGACTTTGACTTCTAGGAAGAAGGAATATATGCCTGTTGCCTCCATTGCTTCCACGGCAACCACATGAGTGTGTTGCATGGATCTCAGGTAACAGCTGAAGACACAGGGTTCTGAGAGGCTTAAACCCTCAGGCACAAAGTTAGAAAAATGCAGAACTGGTACCCAAACCGAGTGTTCTAAGTCCCCGTTGGCACTGAGGGAGAGAGCAGGAGGAAGGGGGTGGCTATAGGTGGGCTTCCAAGGTCCCCTGATGTCCACTCAGGCAGACAGCTCTTTCCTGTTGGTGAAACCAGATGAGGGGTGACTGTTGGTACAGGTTCAGCTCCCTGCTTTCCCTCGTCCAAAGAAATTAAAAGACATGGGCTTCTGGGAGTTGAATTTGGGGAGGATTTCAGAAAGCTGGCTTTGTCTGGATGGATGATGTTTAGGAAGTGGAGTAGTTCTCTGAGTATCTTAATCTTAACTTTAAGAAGGAAAGACTAGATAGAGGTTTGAGCTGTACCTGGCCAAAAAATAATACTCACACAAGATAAGATGTTTGATCATATCAGTGGTTTGTGTAATGTAACTCCTTTGCTCAGTGTTCAAGCATGGTTATCCAATATCCTATTTTTGTCTAGAACTTTCACCAACCCAGGATGGTCTCATCTGATGTTGAAGCTTTGTAAAATGTTTATGTTGAGCAGGAGAACAGAAGGGCTGTTCGTGGTACCAGCTCAGGTCTTGGAACTCAGAGGTTGCTTTTCTCTTTCTCTATCAATCTCAAAGGATTGTGATGAGAGTAAAAGAGATGTATTTGTTAAATGCTTTGTTCGAATGTTAGCAGAGTAACCATTTAATGAATGTCAGATATTATAATAGTGATAGTAATACCATATTGTTGCTGTTGTTCAGTCACCCAGGTGTGTCCCACTCTCTGCGACCCCATGGAGAGCAGCACACTAGGCCTCCCTGTCTCTCACCATCACCCAAGTTTGCCCAAGTTCACATCCATTGCATCGGTGATGCCATCCAGTCATCTCTTCTTCTGACACCCTCTTCTCCTTCTGCCCTCAATCTTTTCCAGCATCAAGGACTATTCCAATGAGTTGGCTGTTCACATCAGATGATCAAAATACTGGAGCTTCAGCTTCAGCATCAGACCTTCCAATGAGTATTCAGGGTTCATTTCCCTTAAGATTGACTAGTTTGATCTTTTTGCTGTCCAAGGGACCTCAGGAGTGTTCTGCAGCACCACAGTTCCAAAGCATCAATTCTTTGGCAGTCTGCCTTCTTTCTGGTCCAGATCTCACAAGCATACGTGACCAATGAGAAGACCATAGACCTTACTATATGGAACTTTTTTGGCAGAGTGATGTCTCTACTTTTCAACACACTGTCTAGGTTTGTCATAGCTTTGCTAAAAAGAAGCAATCTTCTTCTGATTTCACACCTGCAGTCACCAACCACAGTGATTTTAGAGCTTAATTAGGGTAAACCTGTCACTACTTATACCTTTTACCCTTCTATTTGCCATGAAATAGTGGCAGATTCCATGATCTTAGCTTTTTAACTATTTAGTTGATGAAACCAGATGAGGGACAACTGCGGGTCATGCTGTGGACACATGATCAGCTCCCTGCTTCTCCTCGGCCTCTCTCCTTATTCGGTTTTTGGTGCATAAACAGGGTTAGAGCCCAGCACGACTTCACCTTCACCAGCTAAGTTCCTGCCTGGACAAATGCCTGGTAAAGTGCATGTGTCCATCCAGGGGAGAAGTTGTGTTAACGGTTGTAGGAAGGTGGCCTGTGTCACACCTGTCATCTGAGGTAGGTGAGGTGGGTCAGGGCATTGAGGTCCAGGTGAGAGGACTCATGCAGAAGGCTGAAATGGAGAAGCTGGGCTAACACATTGCTGGTCACCCATCTGTCTTCTGATCTGCTCTCATCCACTTACTTATCATCCATCATGTGCCAGGCACTGCTCTAGGGGCTGGGATGCTCCCTCCACCTGTCTGATCACAATCTGTGTTTACACGAGACCCACAGGCATCATCAAGTCTGAGAATTGTTCTTACTGGATATTTGACCCCTGAAGACAGAAGCAGGAGGCATGGTTAGGTAGGGAGATTACACAATAAACAGGACTGACCCAGCTCCTCCCCTTGCCCACACCCCTTTCTCATCACCTGATCCCACCCCTCAGCCAGGATATTAAAAGCTCAGTCTGCCTGTCCTCAGCATCCTCAGGAGCCCTCCTGCGAGGCCACCAAGATGAGACGGCTCTGCCTCTCTGCAGCCCTTCTCGTCCTCCTGGTTATCCTGGTGGACAGCACCCCGCTGAATATACACCATATCCAGGATGAAGGTAGGTCCAGCCTCGCCTCTCTTCTACAGCTTCTGGGAAAATGATGGAAGTCCATGAAAGTGGGTGGGGCAGGTGTGGATTGGGTGTTGCCAACCCTCTCTGGATTTCTCCTGTCATGCTGGCCAGGATTTTGTTTGTTTCTTTGGTTTTGGCAGCACTGGTCTTCCTCCCTATGCAAGGGTATTCTCTAGTTCCGGAGTCTTCTCTCTGGTTGCAGAGTGTGGAATCTTGTTGGGGCGGCTTCCCCTGTTGCAGATCAGGGGCTCTAGGCATCTGGGCTCAGCAGTTGCAGTTCACCTTCTTAGCTGCTGCAAGGCAAACGGAATCTTCACAACTAGGGATAGAACCCAAGTCCTGTGCATAACGTGTGGATTCTTTTCTATTGGACTACCAGGGAAGTCTTTAGTTGCAGACTTTTAACTCCACTGACATCATAACTCTCATGAGGATATTTATTAAAATTTTATATTTATTAGAGGTGAGGTGAAGTCGCTCAGTCGTGTCCGACTCTTTGCGACCCCGTGGACTGTAACCTACTAGGCTTCTCCGTCCATGGGATTCTCCAGGCAAGAATACTTATTTATATTTATTAGAATATTTATTAGAATTATATATATATTAGAATTATATATATATTAGAATTATATATATATTAGAATTATATATATATTAGAATTATATATATATATATATATATATATATATATATGTCTCAAAATTCTGCCAGATGAGGGACCCCATTTCTGAGAATCTCTATTCTCATTCTCTGCCATGTCTGTGAACCTCACTGTAGTGCAGTAATAAAAGTAAGTAAAGTGAAAGGCATTCAGCCGTGTCCAACTTTTTGCAACCCCATGAACTCTATCATCTATGGAATTCTCCAGGCCAGAATACTGGAATGGGATCCCTTTGCCTTCTACAGGGGATCTTTCAAACACAGGGATTGAACCCAGGTCTCCTGTATTGCTGGTGGATTCTTTACCAGCTGAGCCAGGGAAGCCCTGTATAGTAATAAAAAGCTTAAAATTTGAACCATCTCTTAGCTAATGGCCCAGGTCTCCTAACACTCTTGCAGTTTCCTTACTTTAGATGTTATGAGATGAGTAACAGAAGGCAGCTTAAGGTAACCTTGAGGTGTGGTTTGTGTCCAAGAAACCACAAGCACCCATTTAACGTTTACAGTTTTCAACAACTGTCACTCCAGCACCTCTGAGGAGAAGGGAGGAAACTGAGAGTGAGATCAATCACAGTGGCCGATAATCCAATCAACATGCCTGCTTAGTGAACCCTAGGGAGAAAGACATAAGAACTGGGCTCAGAGAGCTTGTGGGTTGGTGAATACAGGAAGTTGAAATGAGAGTGCTGTGCTCACTGGGGCACAGAGGCTGGGCACACCTTGTTCTCCCTTTGCCCTGCACATCTCTTCCATTTTGCTGCCTCGAGTTATATTTCGTATATTAATCTGGGAATAGTAAGCAATGGTTTCCCGAAGTTTAGCCACCAGTTCTATCGAGTCGCTGAATTTGAAGTTGGGGTCATAGACCTGCCTGCCCCCATTTTAGTTATTTGGTTACAAGCATGATTGACTCGGGACCTCATGGCTGGCATCTGAACTGAGGACAGTCTTGAGCCCCCAACCTTCAGAATCTGCAGAAACTCCATCGATTCCCATCAGAAGTAAATGGATTTGTTGAACACCCAGTGGGTATTTGGGGAATTGGTTACTGTTGGTAGAGACACCACATATTTGGTGTGAGGGAAAAACTCAGAATCACTCTCCCCTGTGACTGGCGGTTCATGTGATGCTTCAAAGAGGGGGAGCAATGGAAGTAAATTTTATATATATATATATATATATCTCAAAATTCTGCCAGATGAGGGACCCCATTTCTGAGAATCTCTATTCTCATTCTCTCCCATGTCTGTGAACCTCACTGTAGTGCAGTAATAAAAGTAAGTAAAGTGAAAGGCATTCAGCCGTGTCCAACTCTTTGCAACCCCATGAACTCTATCATCTATGGAATTCTCCAGGCCAGAATACTGGAATGGGATCCCTTTGCCTTCTACAGGGGATCTTTCAAACACAGGGATTGAACCCAGGTCTCCTGTATTGCTGGTGGATTCTTTACCAGCTGAGCCAGGGAAGCCCTGTATAGTAATAAAAAGCTTAAAATTTGAACCATCTCTTAGCTAATGGCCCAGGTCTCCTAACACTCTTGCAGTTTCCTTACTTTAGATGTTATGAGATGAGTAACAGAAGGCAGCTTAAGGTAACCTTGAGGTGTGGTTTGTGTCCAAGAAACCACAAGCACCCATTTAACGTTTACAGTTTTCAACAACTGTCATTCCAGCACCTCTGAGGAGAAGGGAGGAAACTGAGAGTGAGATCAATCACAGTGGCTGATAATCCAACCAACATGCCTGCTTAGTGAACCCTAGGGAGAAAGACATAAGAACTGGGCTCAGAGAGCTTGTGGGTTGGTGAATACAGGAAGTTGAAATGAGAGTGCTGTGCTCACTGGGGCACAGAGGCTGGGCACACCTTGTTCTCCCTTTGCCCTGCACATCTCTTCCATTTTGCTGCCTCGAGTTATATTTCGTATATTAATCTGGGAATAGTAAGCAATGGTTTCCCGAAGTTTAGCCACCAGTTCTATCGAGTCGCTGAATTTGAAGTTGGGGTCATAGACCTGCCTGCCCCCATTTTAGTTATTTGGTTACAAGCATGATTGACTCGGGACCTCATGGCTGGCATCTGAACTGAGGACAGTCTTGAGCCCCCAACCTTCAGAATCTGCAGAAACTCCATCGATTCCCATCAGAAGTAAATGGATTTGTTGAACACCCAGTGGGTATTTGGGGAATTGGTTACTGTTGGTAGAGACACCACATATTTGGTGTGAGGGAAAAACTCAGAATCACTCTCCCCTGTGACTGGCGGTTCATGTGATGCTTCAAAGAGGGGGAGCAATGGAAGTACATATTACACCCATAAATTGTTTCCAGTTATCTGTATTTTCAGAGTTCCTGGGATAATCAAGGACTGTATCAAATAGGTTGTAACATGCCAGAATCTTGTCCTGGCCCTAAAACACATGTGCCATGTCCTGGGGCAAGTCATCTGCAATTTTCTCATCAGAACAGGGGATATATGTTACATGGCTTTTTGAAAAGATCACCAGTGATTAAAATAAAAATTGAATTACAATTCAGGTGAATTTTGTGCATGCTCCACCAAGATGTGTTACTCTAAAAAAATTTCTTTAACTACTTAGTTTGGGAAACAAAGAATATTTATGTGTCAAATAATGAGTATTCCTCTCTAAGAAAAATAATCAGAAAGACCTGGGATGAATTGTCTGCAGGAAATGTAAGAAACAACCAGTTGAAAGTTGACTCCTGATACCAAAGCTGAGACATTAAGAAAGTCTCCAGGCCCTTTCCCATGTTCCCTTTTGACTATTGTGTATTATCCATATGTTTTCCCTCCTTTGTACATTGTTGACTACTATTTTATTATCCATATTTGATCCTTGTTTTAGTTCATAAACCAGGCATCCTAAAACTCTTGAAATTTACTGTCTTTCATAGGTCTGGAGACAAACCATACACGGGAACTTGAGAAGCGTTCAGTAGTAAATGTGATTAAAAGTGTCCTCGGCGGTGTGATTACAGGTTTGAGCTTTCTGCACCTCTGGGGAAAGGACAGGGCACTGAGATTGGGAACAGTCCCCACTGGCCAATGATTCAAGCAAAATACCTGTTTGGTGGAACCTCAAGAAGAGGTTTCAAAACCTCAATCCATAAATGTGGGCATTCAGAGAGCTTCTGGGCTGTTAAAACAGGGAGGGTGGTGATGTGAGGGTCCTGTGTTCTCCAGGACATGGAGGCTCCCCACAGCTCCACTTCCACTTTGCCTTGCACATTTACTCATTTTGGTGTGCCCAGAATCATCTTTAATAACAAGGTGCGATCCCTATGTGAGTGGTCTTCCTGAGTTTGGTCATCAAATTAACTGAGTAATTGAACAGGGAGTGGGGTAACGGAACTTCCCAGTTGTAGACACTTTGTCAAATCATGAGGGATGGCCCCACATGGCTGGCATCTGAAGTGAGGACAGTTCTGAGACCTCAACATGCAGAATGTATGTTAACTCCCCCGATTTCCTATCTGAATTAAATTGCATTTTTGCACACCCAGTGGGTGTTTGTGGAATTGGATGTTGTTTCTAGAGACACCGCTCATTTGGTGTCAAGGAAACCCAGCTCACTCTCCCTTGTGCTTTGGGAGCTCAGGTGAGTGCTGGGCCAGGGGAGCAATGGAAGTGGGACCCTGCACCCGGAAGCTGTTACCAGTTACCGGTATTTTCAGAGTTCCTGGCACAATAGGAGAGTGTATCAGTTGGGTTGTGACCGGGTGTACCTTGTTCGGACCCTGTCACCCTCATGCCATGTGTCCTCCAGCAGGTCATCCACAGTCCTCATCTGAACAGCAGACAAGTGCTGCCTGAGTTCTGGGAACATATTACGAGTCACAAATACAAACAGCTCATTCACATTTCGTGGCCATGTTTGGTCATTTTACACTAGGATATATTCACGAACGATTTCTCTACCTGCTTACTAGGGGCTGAAAGAAAGAATACTTATGGGTCAAGTAATTATTATCCCTCTATTTAAAATTTAATCACACAGACCTGGACCATTGAGAAGAGCAAACGCTGGGAAAGCATGAAACCCACCCTTTGTGTGGTTGGCTCATGGGACCAAGGCTTGTACAATATTAGACAATTCTCCAGGCCTTTTTCTTTGTCCCATTTGAATACCGTTTTATTGTTCATATTTGAATGTTGTCCTGGTTCATAGTCCAATATTCCTGAAAATTTTGAAATCTCTGTCTTTCACAGGTACTAAGATTATCGGAGATGGAGCCAGTATACTAACAGGATTGGCTGAAATAGTCAACAAAGCACTTAAAGGTTAGGACTTTTTGCACCTCTGGGGAGAGAAAAGGGCACTGAGACTGAGATCAGTCACCACTGGCTGACAATTCAACACATATGACTACTGACTGAAACGTCATATAAAGCCATAAATATTGGCTCAGTGAGCTTATGAGGTGGGAGGAAATGGTTGTGAGGTGACGGTGCTCTGCTCAGGAGGGCATGGACACTCTGTCCAACCCCATTCCTCCTGTGCCATAAAGATCTCCTCCATTTCACTGTTTCCGAGATTTTTCCTGGACATTAATCTGAGAAAGGTGATTAAGAGTTTTCCTGAGTATGGGGACTGGTTCGACTGAGTTTTTAAGCATAGAGGTGGAGTCATGGAAATTTCAGGTTTAAGTCACTTGGTCAGGAAGATGCTAATTTGAGAAGACATGGTGGGCGTCTGCAGTCAAGGCAGTCTTGCTATCTCAAACTGTGTCAACGGCTCTAACTCCACAGATATGCTATCAGAAATCAGCTGAGACTGGGTGGTCAACTGGGTGTTGGGAATTGGGTGGTTGGTGGAAAAACCACGTATTTGGTGTCAGAAAAAACCCCAGACTCACCCTCTCCTATGATGTGAGGGCTCAGGTGAGGCTTGGGGAGAGGTGAGTAGTGAAAGTAAGACCCAGGACCTGGAAACTCTCCCGAGTTCTCTGTATTGTCGAGTTCCTAGTCAATCAATATTGTATCATATGGGTTGTGACATCATTGTATATTCTCTTGATCAGGCAACCCACATGCTTATTCCTGGGCAAGTCATCAGCAGTTTCCTCGTCTGAACAGGGGAAACATGTTACATGAGTTCTTAGAACAGATGACGAGTTATGAATAGAAAGACTTTATTCACGTGTCATGAACAGATTTGTCCATTTCCTACCACAATGTGTTAATCTGAAAAAAAAAGTTCTCTACCTACTTGCTGTGGCCAAATAATAATATTCCTTTGTCAAATAATGTTTATTCCAGTATTATTAAGAGTAATCAAAAGATCTTGAGCCACCGAGGAGGGCAACTGAAGGGAAAGGAAGAAACACAGACCTTGTAGGGTAGCCTGTGGGAGTAAGGCTGATAAAATATACCTAAAGTTTCCAGGCCCTTTGTCTTTATCTTTTGACAAGTATTATCCTTTCCATGTTGGATCCTTTTGCTGTTTCATGGACCAGGCTGAAAATTTACTCCTGAAACTTACTCTTTTTCATAGGTCAGGTGATGATTTCGGGAATAAAATTCGATAACCATACACAAGAGGAACAGCCAGCACTCGAGATTGAGTACTCAACACTCAGTGAGGAGATGGAAGGTTTGTAGTGTCTGCACCTCGGGGAAGAGGGAAGGGCACCGAGATTCAGATCAAAGATCAAAGACTAAATATTCAATCAATAAGTATCTTTCTTAAAACCTCAACAGTGCATAAATATTTCATGGTGAATTTTGTGCATGTTCCGCCAAGACATATTAATCTTAAAATTTTCTTTACCTACTTATTTGGGCCACAAAGAATATTTGGTTTCCTCGGTGTGTATGCCCAGCAGTGGGAACATGTGTACACCCGTGGTGGATTCATGTTGATGTATGGCAAAACCAATACAATATTGTAAAGTAAAAAAAAAAAAAAAAAAATTAAAAAAATAAAAATAAAATTCTAGAGCGAAAAAAAAGAATATTTGGATGTCAAATAATGAGCATAATTCTATCATGAAATATAAATAGAGTAAGCTGGGATGAATGTTCTGCAGGGAATATAAGAAACAGCCCTGTGTAGGTTGACTCCTGATACCAAAGCTGAGACAGTATTAGGAAAGTCTCCAGGCCCATTCCCACATTCTGTTTTGACTACTGTGTATTATCCATAGTCGTTCCCTTGTTAGTCCACTGTTGACAACTATTTTATCATCCATATTTGATCGTTGTTTTAGTTCATGGACCAGGTCTCCTGCAACTCTTGGATTTACTGTTTTTCCTAGGTGTGGAGTCAATCCATAAACAGGGCATTGAGAAGCGTTCAGTACTTCCCTTGGTTAAAGGTATCCTCGGTGGTGTGCTTAAAGGTTTGTGTTCTTCCTGTAGCTCTGGAGAGAGGAGAGGGCACTGAGACTGGGAACAGGCCTCACTGGCCCATGATTCAATCAAAATTCCTGTTTAGTGAAACCACAAGAAGAATCCACAAATGTGGGGATTCAGAGAGTTTCTGGGCTGTTGCAACAGGGAGGGTGGTGATGTGAGGGTCCTGTGTTCTCTAGGACATGGAGGCTCCCCACAGCTCCACTTCCACTTTGCCTTGCACATCTCCTATTTTGGTGTGCCTAGAATTATCCTTAATAACAAGGTGTGATCCCTGTGTGAGCGTCGTCCTGAGTCTGGTCACCAGATTAACTGAGTTATTGAACATGGAGGTGGGATAATGGAACTTCCCAGTTTTAGACACTTTGCCAAATCATGAGAAACGGGTGCACATGGCTGGCTCCTGAACTTGGGACAATTCTGAGACTCAACATGGAGAATGTATGTTAACTCCCCCAATTTCCTCTCCAAATTAAATTGCGTTGTTGCACACCCCATGGGTGTTTGAATAACTGGATGTTGTTTCGAGAGAGACCACATATTTGGTGTCAAGAAAACCCAACTCACTCTCCCTTGTGCTTTGGGGGCTCAGGCGAGGACCCGGCCAGGCGAGTAACGAAAGTGGGACACTGCGCCCGGAAGCTGTCGCCAATATCAGTGTTTTCAGAGTTCAGGGCAGAATAGGAGAGTAGATCAAGTAGGCTGTATCTTGTTTAGACCCTGTCACCTTCAAACCATGTGTCCTCCCGCAAGTCATGTGTAGTCCTCATCTGCACAGCAGATAAGTGCTGCCTGAGTTCTGGGAACATAAACAGCTTATTCACATTTCATGGCCATTTGGTCATTTTACACCAGGAAATGGTCATGAAACAGTTCTGTACCTACTTACCTGGGGCCAGAAAGAATGAATATTTATGGGACAAGTAATGATTATCCCTCTATTTAAAAATTAATCACACAGACCTGGACCACTGAGAACAGCAACTGCCAGGAAAGCATGAAACCCAGACCTTGTGTGGTTGGTTCATGGACCAAGGCTTGTAGAATATTAGAAAAATTTCCTTGCCTGTCCTCTGTCTTGCATTTTCCTATCGTTTTATTTTTCATATGTGAATATTGTCTCGGTTCATGGTACAATATTCTTGAAATGTTTGTCTTTCCTAGGTGTCAAGATTGTCGGAAAGGGAGCCAGTATACTAACAGGATTGGCTGAAATAGTCAAGAAAGCCCTTAAAGGTTAGGACTTTCTGCTCTTCTGGGGAGAGAGGAGGGCACTGAGCCTGAGGTCAGTCACCACTGGCTGACGATTCAATCCATACGACTCTTGAGTGAAACCTCAATGCAAACCCATAAATATTGGCTCAGAGAGCTTATCAGGTGGGGCTAAATGGTCATGAGGTGAAGGTGCTCTGCTCAGAAGGGCATGGAGGTTCCATCCAACTCCACTACACCAGTGCCCTAAAGATCTCCTCCATTTCACCTTTTCTGAGTTTCCCTGAGAACAGTGAATAAGAGTTGCCCTGAGTTTGTTCACTGGTTTGATTGAGTTTCTGAGCATGGAGGTAGAGTGGAAATTTCGAGTTTCAGTCACTTGTTCAGAAACGTGATAACTCGAGAACACGTGGCTGGCATCTGAAGTCAGGGCAGTCTCGATACCTCAACCTGTGGCATCAGCACTAACTCCACAGTATGGTATCCAAGGTCAATGGACACTGGGCGGCCCGTTGGGTGTTGGGAATGGATGGTTGTGTAAAACCACATATTTGGTGTCAGGAAAAAACCCTGACTCACCCTCCCCTGTGATTTGATGGCTCAGGTGAGGCTTGTGGAGAGGTGAGTAGTGAAAGTAAATTCCTGGACCTGGAAACTTTGGCCCGTTCTCTGTATTGTTGAGTTCCTAGCCAATCAATAGTGTATCATGTGGGTTGTGACTTCATCGTATATTGTCTTGATCAGGCAACCCACATGCTTATTCCTGGGCAAGTCATCTGGAGTTTCCTCATCTGAACAGGGGAACATGTTACATTAGTGCTTAGAACAGATGGAGAGTTATGAAAGGAAAGACTTTATTCATGTGTCATGACCTGATTTGTCCATTTTCCAACACAATGTGTTGAGCTGAAAAATACATTCTCTACCTGCTTGCTGTGGCCAAGAAAAATAATTCTTTATCAAATAATGTTACTCCTGTAGTATTGAGAGTAATCAAAGATCCCAGCCACGAGGGGAGCAGCTGCAGGGAAAGCAAGAAACACAGCCCTGGTGGGGTAGCCTGTGGGAGCAAGGCTGATACAATATAAGGAAAGTCTCCAGGCCCTTTCCTTGTTGTCTTTTGACTGGTATTATCTTGTCCATGTTTGTTCCTTTTCTTGTTTCATGGACCAGGCCTCCTGAAACTCTTGAAATTTATTCTCTTTCATAGGTCAGGTGATGATTTCCGGGATACAATTTGATAACCATACGCCAGAGGAACTGCCAACACTCGAGATTGAATACTCAACACTCAGTGAGGAGAATGAAGGTTTGTAGTTTCTGGACCTTGCAAAAGAGGGTTAGGGCACTGAGATTCAGATCAATGATCAATGATGAATGATTCAACCAATAAGCCTGTTTGTTGAAACCTCAACAGTGCATGACTATTTCATGGTGAATTTAGTGCATGTTCTGCCAATATGCATTCCTCTCAAAAGATTTCTTTACCTACTTACTTTGGGCCAGAAAGAATATTTGGGTGTCCAATAATGAGTATTCCTCTATCGTGAAAAATAATTAGCACAAGCTGGGATGAATGTTCTGCAGGGAATGTAAGAAAGAGCCCTGTGTAGGTCAACTCCTGAAACCAAAGCTGAGACTTTATTAGGAAAGTCTCCAGGCCCTTTGCCATGTTCCCTTTTGACTATTTTGTATTATCCATAGTTATTCCCTCATTTGTCCACTGTTGATGACTATTTTATTATCCACATTTGATCGTTGTTTTAGTTCATAGCTAGGCCTCCTGAACTCTTGGAATTTACTGTCTCTCATAGGTGTGGAGACAAGCCATAAACATGGCCTTGAGAAGCGTTCAGTGAAAAAAGTGTTTAAAAAGATCCTCGGCGGTGTGATTAAAGGTGTGTTCTTCCTGTACCTCTGGGGAGAAGAGAGGGCACTGAGACTGGGAACAGTCCCCACTGGCCAATGATTCAATCAAAACACCCATTTAGTGAAACTTGAAGAAGAATTCAGGCATTCAGAGAGCATTCTGAGAGCTTCTGGGCTGTTAAAACAGGGAGGGTGGTGGTGTGAGGGTCCTGTGTTCTCCAGGACATGGAGGCTCCCCACAGCTCCACTTCCACTTTGCCTTGCACATCTATTCATTTTGGTGTGCCTAGAATTATCCTTAATAACAAGGTGTGATCCCTGTGTGAGCGGTCTTCCTGAGTCTGGTCATCAGATTAACTGAGTTATTGAACACGGAGATAGGGTAGTGGAACTTCCCAGTTTTAGACACTTTGTGAGATCCTGAGGGATGGACCCACATGGCTGGGACCTGAACTGAGGACAGTTCTGAGACCACAACATGCAGAATGTATATTAACTCCCTTGAATTTCTATCTGAATGAAATTGCGTTGTTGCACACCCAGTGGGTGTTTGTGGAATTGCATGTTGTTTCTAGAGACACCACTCATTTGGTGTCAAGGAAACCCAGCTCACTCTCCCTTGTGCTTTGGGAGCTCAGGTGAGAGCCGGATGAGGGGAGTAATGAAAGTGGGACCCTGTACCCAGAAGCCGGTACCAGTTATCGGTATTTTCAGAGTGCCCTTCAGAATAGGAGAGTGTATCAGTGGGCTGTGACAGGGTGTGTCTTGTTCACACTCTGTCACCCTCATGCCCCGCGCCCTCTGGCAAGTCGTCCGCAGTCCACGGATGAGGGGAGTAATGAAAGTGGGACCCTGTACCCAGAAGCCGGTACCAGTTATCGGTATTTTCAGAGTGCCCTTCAGAATAGGAGAGTGTATCAGTGGGCTGTGACAGGGTGTGTCTTGTTCACACTCTGTCACCCTCATGCCCCGCGCCCTCTGGCAAGTCGTCCGCAGTCCTCATCTGATCAGCAGATAAGTGCTGCCTGAGTTCTGGGAGCACAATACAGTCATCCACGTGAACAGCTCATTCACATTTCACGGCCACGTTTGGTCATTTTACACCAGCAAATGTTCATGAGAGATTTCTGTACCTACTTACGTGGGGCCAGAAAGAACGAATATTTATGGCTCAAATGATGACTATCCCTCTGTTTAAGAATTAATCGCAGAGACCTAGAACACCGAGAAGGGCAGCTGCCAGGAAAGCGTGAGACCCGGGCCTCGTCCGGCTGGTTCACGGGACCAAGGACTTTAGAATATTAGACAGTTCGGCTGGCCTTCCCTTTCCTCACTTTTTCCTATCATTTTAATTTTCATATGTGAATGTTGTTGTGGTTCATGTTCCAATATTCTGAAATGTTTGAAATTTTTGTCTTTCATAGGTTCCAAGATTGTCAGCAATGGAGCCAGTATTCTAGGAGGACTGGCTAAAATTCTGAACAAAACAATTAGAGGTTAGGACTCCCTGCTCCCCTGGGGAGGGGGAGGGCACTGAGACTGAGATCAGCCACCACTGGCTGATTGAGTGCATACTGAACCCCTAGTGAAACCTCAGTAAAACTCAGTATATATTGGCTCAGAGAACTTCTGAGGGGGGAAGAAGCGGTCATGAGTTGAAGGTGCTCTGCTCAGAAAGGCATGAGGCTCCGTCCATCTCCCCGCCTCCCGTACACTAGAGATCTCCTCGTATTCACTGGTTCTGAGATTTTTCCTGTAATGGACACTGAGAGCAGTGAGTAAGCGTTTTCCTGAGTCTGGTTGCTGGTTCAGTTGAGTGTCTGGGCATGAAGGTGGAGTTGTGGAAATCTGAGGTTTCAGTCCCTTGGTGAGAATCATGATAAGTCAAGAGGACATGGCTAGCATCCGAAGTCAGGGCCGTCTCCCTACATCAACCTGTGGAATCGGCCCGAACTCCACAGATGGTATCAGAAGTCAGTGGACTTTGGGTGGCATATTGGGTGTTGGGAATTGGATGGTTGTTGGAAAAACCATGTATTTGGCATTAGGAAAAATCCCAGAGTCACCCACCACCGTGATGTGATGGCTCAGGTGAGGCCTGAGGATAGGCAAGTTAGGAAAGTAAGACCCTGGACCTGGAAACTCTCACCAGTTCTCAGTATTGTCGAGTTCCGAGCCAAGCAATAGTGTATCACATGGGTAGTGATGTGGCAGTATCATGTCCTGACCAAGCCTCCTGAATGTGTGTCCTGGTGCAAGTAATCTGCAGTTTTCTCATCTGAACAGGGAACCATGTTACATGAGTTCTTAGAACAGATGGTGAGTTATGAATAGAAAGAGTTTATCCACGTGTCACGACCAGATTTGTCCACTTCCCACCACAATGCGTTAATCTGAAGAATATTCTCTACCTACATGCTGTGGCCAAGTAAAAATAGTTCTTGTTGTGAAAGATTTATTCCTGTATCATTAAGAGTAATGAAAAGCTGGAGAGTCACGGAGGAGGGCAGCTGCAGGGAAAGCAAGAAACACGGCCCTTGTAGGGTAGCCTGTGAGAACAAGGCTTTACAATATAACGAAAGTCTCCAGGTCCTTTCCCTTGTTGTCTTTTGACTGGTGTTATCTTATCCATGTATGATCCTTTTCCTGTTTCATATGCCAAACTTCCTGAAACTCTTGAAATTTACTCTTTCATAGATGAGGTGATGATTTCAAGAATTCAATTCGATAACCATACACAAGAGGAATTGCCCACACTCGAGATTGAATACGCAATACTCAGTGAGGAGAATAAAGGTTTGTAGTTTCTGCACGTTGGGGAAGAGGGACAGGCGCTGAGATTCAGCTCAATGACCAATGACCAATGATTCAATCAATATGCCTGTTTCTTAAAACCTCAACAGCACATAAATATTTCAGGGTGAATTTTGTGCATGTTCCGCCAAGATGTATTCATCTCGAAAGATTTCTTTACCTACTTACTTTGGGCCACGAAGAATATTTGGGTGTCAAATAATGAGTATTCTGCTATCATGAAAAATAATTAGAACAAGCTGGGATGAATGTTCTGCAGGGAATGTAAGACAGAGCCCTGTGTAGGTTGACTCCTGATACCAAAGCTGAGACAGTATTTGGAAAGTCTCCAGGCCCATTCCCATGTTCTGTTTTGACTATTGCATATTATCCATAATTTTTTCCTCATTTGTCCACTATTGATGACAATTTTATTATCCATATTTGATCGTTGTTTTAGTCCATGGGCCAGGCCTCCTGCAACTCTTGGATTTACTGTCTTTCCTAGGTGTGGAGACAAGCCATAAGCAGAGACTTGAGAAGCGCGCAGTATTACCTGTGCTTAAAGGTATCCTCGGTGGTGTGCTTAAAGGTTTGTTCTTCCTGTACTTCTGGGGAGAAGGGAGGGCACTGAGACTAGGAACAGGCCTCACTGGCCCATGATTCAGTCAAAATTCCTGTTTAGTGAAACTTCAAGAAGAATCCACAAATGTGGGGATTCAGAGAGCTTCTGGGCTGTTACAACAGGGAGGGTGGTGATGTGAGGGTCCTGTGTTCCTTAGGACATGGAGGCTCCCCACAGCTCCACTTCCACTTTGCCTTGCACATCTACTCATTGTGGTGTGCCTAGAATCATCCTTAATAACAAGGTGCAATCCCTGTGTGAGTGGTCTTCCTGACTTTGGTCATCAGATTAACTGAGTTATTGAACAAGCAGGTGGGGTAATGGAACTTCCCAGTATTAGACACTTTATCAAATCATGAGGGATGGTCCCACATGGCTCGCATTTGAACTGAGGACAGCTCTGAGACATCAACATGCAGAATGTATATTAACTCCCCTGATTTCCTATGTGAATTAAATTGCGTTGTTGCACATCCAGTGGGTGTTTGGAGAATTGGATGTTGTTTTGAAGGAAACCACATATTTGGTGTCAAGGAAACCCAACTCTCCCTTGTGCTTTGGGAGTTCAGGAGATTGCTGGCCCAGGGGAGTAATGAAAGTGGGACACTGTACCCAGAAGCTGTGACAGTTATTGGTATTTTCAGCATTCCAGGCAGAATAGGATAGTGTATCAAGTGGGCTGTGACATGGTATATCTTGTTTGGATCATGTCACCCTCATGCCACGTGTCCTCTGGCAAGTCATCCATGTCCTCATTTGAACAGCAGATAAGTGCTAGATGAATTCTGGGAACTTATTACAAGTCATAAATATAAACAGTTTATTCACATTTCATGGCCATTTTTGGTCATTTTATGCCAGGAAATGTTCATGAACAATTTCTATACCTGTTTATTTGGTGCCAGAAAGAAAGAATATTGATGGGTCAAATGAGAATTATCCCTGTGTTTAAAAATTAATCACACAGAACTAGACCACGGAGAAGAGCAAATGCTGGGAAGGCATGAAACCCAGCTGTTGGATGGTTGGCTCATGGGACCAAGGCTTGTACAATATTAGAAAATTCTCCAGGCCTTTACTTTGCCTTACTTTTTCCTCCTGTTTTATTTGTCATATGTGAATATTGTCTTGGTTCATGGTACAATATTCCTGAAATGTTTGTCTTTCACAGGTGCCAAGATTTTTGGAAAGGGAGCCAGTATACTAACAGGATTGGCTGAAATAGTCAAGAAAGCCCTTAAAGGTTAGGACTTTCTGCTCTTCTGGGGAGAGAGGAGGGCACTGAGCCTGAGGTCAGTCACCACTGGCTGACGATTCAATCCATACGACTCTTGAGTGAAACCTCAATGCAAACCCATAAATATTGGCTCAGAGAGCTTATCAGGTGGGGCTAAAGGCTCATGAGTTGAGGGTGCTCTGCTCAGAAGGACATGGAAGCTCCATCCAACTCCACTACACCCATGCCCCAAAGATCTCCTCCATTTCACTGTTTCTGAGGTTTTTCCTGTACGTTACTCTGAGAACAGTGATTAAGAGTTTCCTGAGTTTGTTCACTGGTTTGATTGAGTTTCTGAGTATGGAGGTAGAGTGGAAATTTCGAGTTTCAGTCACTTGTTCAGAAACATGATAACTCGAGAACACATGGCTGACATCTGAAGTCTGGGCAGTCTCGATACCTCAACCTTGGCATCAGCACTAACTCCACAGATATGGTATCCAAGGTCAATGGATACTGGGGGGCCCGTTGGGTGTTGGGAATTGGATGGTTTGGAAAAACCACATATTTGGTGTCAGGAAAAAAACCGAGACTCACCCTCCTCTGTGATTTGAAGCTCAGGTGAAGCTTGGGGAGAGGTGAGTAGTGAAAGTAAGCCCCTGGATCTGGAAACTCTGACCTGCTATCTGTATTGTTGAGTTCCTAGCCAATGAATAGTGTATCATATGGGTTGTGACATCATCCTATATTCTCTTGACCAGGCAACCCACATGCTTATTCCTGGGCAAATCATCTGGAGTTTCCTCATCTGAACAGGGGAGCATGTTACATTCGTGATTAGAACAGATGAAGAGTTATGAATGGAAAGACTTTATTCATGTATCACTGCCTGATTTGTCCATTTTCCAACACAATGTGTTAGCCTGAAAAAAACATTCTCTGCGTGCTTGCAGTGGCCAAGTAAAAATACTTCTTTATCAAACAATGTTTATTCCAGTATGATTGCTACTGCTGTTGCTAAGTCGCTTCAGTCGTGTCCGACTCTGTGCGACTCCATTGACGGCAGCCCACTAGGCTCCCCCGTCCCTGGGATTCTCCAGGCAAGAACACTGGAGTGGGTTGCCATTTCCTTCTCCAATGCATGAAAGTGAAAAGTGAAAGTGAAGTTGCTCAGTCGTTTCTGACTCTTAGCAACCCCATGGACTGCAGCCCACCAGGCTCCCCTGTCCATGGGATTTTCCAGGCAAGAGTACTGGAGTGGGGTGCCATTGCCTTCTCCTCCAGTATGATTAAGAGTAATGAAAAGATCTGAGCCACGAGGGGAGCAGCTGCAGGAAAGCAAGAAACACAGCCCTTGTGGGGTAGCGTGTGGAGGCAAAGCTGATACAATATTAGGAAAGTCTCCAGGCCCTTTCCCCTGTTGTCTTTTGACTGGTATTTTATTACGCATCTGTGTTCCTTTTCTTGTTTCATGGACCATGTCTTCTGAAACTCTTGAAATTTACTCCCTTTCATAGGTCAGGTGATGATTTCCGGGATACAGTTTGATAACAGTACGCAAGAGGAAATGCCAACACTCCATATTGAATACTCAACACTCATTGAAGAGAATGAAGGTTTGTATTTTCTGGACCACGGGGAAGAGGGAAGGGCGTTGAGATTCAGATCCACGACCAGTGATCAATGATTCAGTCTAAATGCCTGGTTCTTGAAACCTCAACGGTGCATAAATATTTCTTGATGATTTTAGTGCATGTTCTGCCAATATGTATTCATCTAAAAAATAAATTTAAAATAAAAAGAATTTCTTTACCTACTTACTTTGGGCCACATAGAATATTTAGGTGTCAATAATGAGCATTCTGCTATCATGAAAAATAATTAGAGCAAGCTGGAATGAATGTCTGCAGGGAATGTAAGAAACAGCCCTGTGTAGGTTGACTCCTGATACCAAAGCTGAGACATCATTAGAAAGGTCTCCAGGACCATCCCATGTTCTGTTTTGACTATTGTGTATTATGCATATTTTTTCCCTCATTTGTCCACTGTTGATGACTATTTTATCCATATTTGATCGTTGTTTTAGTCCATGGACCAGGCCTCCTGCAACTCTTGGATTTACTGTTTTCCTAGGTGTGGAGACTATCCATAAACAGGGCATTGAGAAGCGTTCAGTACTTCCCTTGGTTAAAGGTATCCTCGGCGGTGTGCTTAAAGGTTTGTGTTCTTCCTGTAGCTCTGGGGAGAGGACAGGGCACTGAGCCTGCGAACAGGCCTCACTGGCCCATGATTCAATCAAAATTCCTGTTTAGTGAAACCGCAAGAAGAATCCACAAATGTGGGCATTCAGAGAGCTTCTGTGCTGTTAATACAGGGAGGGTGGTGATGTAGGTGTCTTCCTGAGTTTGTTCATGAGATTAACTCAGGTATTGAACATGGAGGTGGGTTAATGGAACGTCCCAGTTTTAGACACTTTGCCAAATAGTGACAAATGGGCGTACCTGGTGGCTCTTGTTTCGGGACAATTCTGAGGTTCAGCATGCAGCGTTCATCTTACCTCCCCCGACTTCCTCTTTGAATTAAATTGCGTTCTTGCACACCCCGTGGGTGTTTGGATAACTGGATGTTGCTTCGAGAGACACCACATATTTGGTGTCAAGGAAACCCAGATCACTCTCGCTTGTGCTTTGGGAGCTCAGGTGAGAGCTGGGCCAGGGGAGTAATGACTGTGGGACCCTGCACCCAGAAGCTGTCGCCAGTATCAGTGTTTTCAGAGTTCCAGGCAGCGTAGGAGAGTATATCAAGCGGGTTGTGACAGGGTGCATCTTGTTCGGACCCTGTCACCCACAAACCACGTGTCCTCCCACAAGTCATGTATAGTCCTCATCTGAACAGCAGATAAGTGCTGTCTGAGTTCTGGGAACATATTACCAGTTATCAATATAAACAGCTTATTCACCTTTCATGGCCATGGTTGGTCATTTTACACCAGGAAATGGTCATGAAAGATTTCTACTTACTTGGGGCTGGAAAGAACGAATATTTATGGGACAAGTAATGATTATCCCTGTGTATAAAAATTAATCACACAGACCTAGACCAATGAGAACAGCAACTGCCAGGGAAGCATGAAACCAGGCCTTGTGTGGTTGGTTCATCGTCCAAGGCTTGTAGAATATTAGAAAATTTTCCGTGCCTGTCCTGTGTCTTACATTTTCCTATCGTTTTATCTTTCATATGTGAACATTGTCCTGGATCATGGGACAATATTCCTGAAATGTTTGTCTTTCCTAGGTGTCAAGATTGTCGGAAAGGGAGCCAGTATACTAACAGGATTGGCTGAAATAGTCAAGAAAGCCCTTAAAGGTTAGCACTTTCTGCTCCTCTGGGGAGAGAGGAGGGCACTGAGCCTGAGGTCAGTCACCACTGGCTGACGATTCAATCCATACGACTCTTGAGTGAAACCTCAATGCAAATCCATAAACATTGGCTCAGAGAGCTTATCAGGTGGGGCTAAATGGTCATGAGTTGAAGGTGCTCTGCTCAGAAGGGCATGGAGGCTCCATCCAACTCCACTACAGCCATGGAAAAGATCTCTTCCATTTCACTGTTTCTGAGTGTTTTCTTCTACGTTACTCTGAGAACAGTGATTAAGAGTTTTCCTGAGTTTGTTCACTGGTTTGACTGAGTTTTTGAGCATGGAGGTAGAGGGGAAATTTCAAGCTTCAGTCACTTGTTCAGAAACATGATAATTCGAGAACACAAGGCTGGGATCTGAAGTCTGGGCAATCTCCGTACCTCAACCAGTGGCATCGGCATTAACTGGACAGACATAGTATCCAAGCTCAATGGATACTGGGTGGCCCGTTGGGTGTTGGGAATTGGATGGTTGTTGGAAAAACCACATATTTGGTGTCAGGTAAAAACCCAGACTTACCCTCCCCTGTGATTTGCTGGCTGAGGTGAGCCTTGGGGAGCGGTGAGTAGTGAAAGTAATCCCCTGGACCTGAAAATGCTGACCTGTTCTCTGTACTGTCGAGTTCCTAGCCAGTCAATAGTGTATCATATGGGTTGTGACTTCATTGTATATTGTCTTGACCAGGCAACTCACATGCTTATTCCTGGGCTAGTCATCTGGAGTTTCCTCATCTGAACAGGGGAACATGTTACATTAGTGCTTAGAACAGATGGAGAGATATGAAAGGAAAGACTTTTTTCATGTGTCATGACCTGATTTGTCCATTTTCCAAGTCTACCTGCTTTCTGTGGCCAAGTAAAAATATTTCTTTATCAAACAATGTTTATTCCCATATTATTAAGAGTAATCAAAAGATCCGAGCCACGAAGGGAGCAGCTGCAGGGAAAGCAAGAAACACAGCCTTTGTGGGGTAGCGTGTGGGAGCAAGGCTGATACAATATTAGGAAAGTCTCCAGGCCCTTTCCCCTGTTGTCTTTTGACTGGTATTATATTATGCATCTGTGTTCCTTTTCTTGTTTCATGGACCATGTCTTCTGAACTCTTGAAATTTACTGTCTTTCATAGGTCAGGTGATGATTTCTGGGATACAGTTTGATAACAGTACTCAAGAGGAATTGCCAACACTTGAGATTGAATACTCAACACTCAGTGAGGAGATCAAAGGTTTGTATGTTCTAGACCTCGGGGAAGAGGGAAGGGCACTGAGATTCAGATCCATGACCAACCACGAATGATTCAGTTAATACGTGTATTTTGTGAAACCTCAACAGTGCATAAATATTTCGTGGTGAATTTAGTGCATGTTCCGCCAAGTTGTGCCATCTAAAAAATTTCTTTACCTATTTCCTTTGGGCCACAAAGAATATTTGGGTATCAAACAATGAGTATTCCTCTATCATGAAAAACAATTAGAGCTAGATGGGATGAATGTTCTGCAGGGAATGTATGAAAGAGCGCTGTGTAGGTTGACTCCTGATACCAAAGCTGAGACATTATTAGGAAAGTCTCCAGGCCCATTCCCAGATTCTGTTTTGACTACTGTGTATTATCCATAGCTGTTCCCTCAATTGTCCAGTGTTGACGACTATTTTATTATTCATATTTGATCATTGTTTTAGTCCATGGACCAGGTCTCCTGCAACTCTTGGATTTACTATCTTTCCTAGGTGTGGAGACAATCCATAAACAGGGCATTGAGAAGCGTTCAGTACTTCCCGTGGTTAAAGGTATCCTCGGTGGTGTGCTTAAAGGTTTGTGTTCTTCCTGTAGCTCTGGAGAGAGGAGAGGGCACTGAGACTGGGAACAGGCCTCACTGGCCCATGATTCAATCAAAATTCCTGTTTAGCGAAACCACAAGAAGAATCCACAAATGTGGGCATTCAGAGAGCTTCTGGGCTGTTACAACAGGGAGGGTGGTGATGTGAGGGTCCTGTGTTCTCTAGGACATGGAGGCTCCCCACAGCTCCACTTCCACTTTGCCTTGCACATCTCCTATTTTGGTGTCCCTAGAATTATCCTTAATAACAAGGTGCGATCCCTGTGTGAGCGTCGTCCTGAGTCTGGTCACCAGATTAACTGAGTTACTGAACATGGAGGTGGGGTAACGGAACTTCCCAGTTTTAGACACTTTGCCAAATCATGAGAAATGGGTGCACATGGCTGGCTCCTGAACTTGGGACAATTCTGAGACTCGACATGCAGAATGTATGTTAACTCCCCCAATTTCCTCTCCAAATTAAGTTGCGTTGTTGCACACCCTGTGGGTGTTTGGATAACTGGATGTTGTTTCGAGAGACACCACATATTTGGTGTCAAGGACACCCAAACACTCTCCCTTGTGCTTTGGGGGCTCAGGCGAGGACTGGGCCAGGCGAGTAACGAAAGTGGGACACTGCACCCGGAAGCTGTCGCCAATATCAGTGTTTTCAGAGTTCCGGGCAGAATAGGAGAGTAGATCAAGTGGGCTGTGACAGGGTGTATCTTGTTTAGACCCTGTCACCCTCAAACCATGTGTCCTCCGGCAGTCATGTATAGTCCTCATCTGCACAGCAGATAAATGCTGCCTGAGTTTTGGGAACATATTACCAGTCATCAATATAAACAGCTTATTCACATTTCATGGCCATTTGGTCATTTGACACCAGGAAATGGTCATGAAACAGTTCTGTACCTACTTACCTGGGGCCAGAAAGAACGAATATTTATGGGACAAGTAATGATTATCCCTCTATTTAAAAATTAATCACACAGACCTGGACCACTGAGAACAGCAACTGCCAGGAAAGCATGAAACCCAGACCTTGTGTGGTTGGTTCATGGACCAAGGCTTGTAGAATATTAGAAAAATTTCCTTGCCTGTCCTCTGTCTTACATTTTCCTATCGTTTTATCTTTCATATGTGAACATTGTCCTGGATAATGGGACAATATTCCTGAAATGTTTGTCTTTCCTAGGTGTCAAGATTGTCGGAAAAGGAGCCAGTATACTAACAGGATTGGCTGAAATAGTCAAGAAAGCCCTTAAAGGTTAGGACTTTCTGCTCTTCTGGGGAGAGAGGAGGGCACTGAGCCTGAGGTCAGTCACCACTGGCTGACGATTCAATCCATACGACTCTTGAGTGAAACCTCAATACAAATCCATAAACATTGGCTCAGAGAGCTTATCAGGTGGGGCTAAATGGTCATGAGGTGAAGGTGCTCTGCTCAGAAGAGCATGGAGGCTCCATCCACTCCACTACACCCCTGTCCTAAAGATCTCCTCCATTTCACCTTTTCTGAGTTTCTCTGAGAACAGTGACTAAGAGTTTTCCTGAGTTTGTTCACTGGTTTGATTGAGTTTCTGAGCATGGAGGTAGAGTGGAAATTTCGAGTTTCAGTCACTTGTTCAGAAACATGATAACTCGAGAACACATGGCTGGCATCTGAAGTCAGGGCAGTCTCAATACCTCAACCTGTGGCATCAGCACTAACTCCACAGTATGGTATCCAAGGTCAATGGACACTGGGCGGACGATTGGGTGTTGGGAATGGATGGTTGTGTAAAACCACATATTTGGTGTCAGGAAAAAACCCTGACTCACCCTCCCCTGTGATTTGATGGCTCAGGTGAGGCTTGGGGAGAGGTGAGTAGTGAAAGTAAATCCCTGGACCTGGAAACTCTGGCCCGTTCTCTGTATTGTCGAGTTCCTAGCCAATCAATAGTGCATCAAATGGTTTGTGATATCATCCTATAATCTCTTGACCAGGCAACCCACATGCTTATTCCTGGACTAGTCATCAGCAGTTTCCTCATCTGAACAGGGAACATGTTACATTAGTTCTTAGAACAGATGGAGAGTTATGAAAGGAAAGACTTTATTCATGTGTCACGGCCTGATTTGTCCATTTTCCAACATAATGTGTTGAGCTGAAAAATACATTCTCTACCTGCTTGCGGTGGCCAAGTAAAAATATTTCTTTATCAAATAATGTTATTCCTGTAGTATTAAGAGTAAACAAAGATCCCAGCCACGAGGGGAGCAGCTGCAGGGAAAGCAAGAAACGCAGCCCTTGTGGGGTAGCCTGTGGCAACAAGGCTGATACAATATAAGGAAAGTCTCCAGGCCCTTTCCTTGTTGTCTTCTGACTGGTATTATCTTATCCATGTTTGTTACTTTTCTTGTTTCATGGACCAGGCCTCCCGAAACTCTTGAAATTTACTCTCTTTCATAGGTCAGGTGATGATTTCCGGGATACAATTTGATAACCATACGCCAGAGGAACTGCCAACACTCGAGATTGAATACTCAACACTCAGTGAGGAGAATGAAGGTTTGTAGTTTCTGGACCTTGCAAAAGAGGGTTAGGGCACTGAGATTCAGATCAATGATTAATGACGAATGATTCAATCAATAAGCCTGCTTGTTGAAACCTCAACAGTGCATGACTATTTCATGGTGAATTTAGTGCATGTTCTGCCAATATGCATTCATCTCAAAAGATTTCTTTACCTACTTACTTTGGGCCAGAAAGAATATTTGGGTGTCCAATAATGAGTATTCCTCTATCATGAAAAATAATTAGCACAAGCTGGGATGAATGTTCTGCAGGAAATGTAAGAAAGAGCCCTGTGTAGGTCCACTCCTGAAACCAAAGCTGAGACTTTATTAGGAAAGTCTCCAGGCCCTTTGCCATGTTCCCTTTTGACTATTTTGTATTATCCATAGTTATTCCCTCATTTGTCCACTGTTGATGACTATTTTATTATCCATATTTGATCGTTGTTTTATTTCATAGCTAGGCCTCCTGAAACTCTTGGAATTTACTGTCTCTCATAGGTGTGGAGACAAGCCATAAACATGGCCTTGAGAAGCGTTCAGTGAAAAAAGTGTTTAAAAAGATCCTCGGCGGTGTGATTAAAGGTGTGCTCTTCCTGTAGTTGTGGGGAGAAGAGAGGGCACTGAGACTGGGAACAGTCCCCACTGGCCAATGATTCAATCAAAACACCCATTTAGTGAAACTTGAAGAAGAATTCAGGCATTCAGATAGCATTCTGAGAGCTTCTGGGCTGTTAAAACAGGGAGGGTGGTGGTGTGAGGGTCCTGTGTTCTCCAGGACATGGAGGCTCCCCACAGCTCCACTTCCACTTTGCCTTGCACATCTATTCATTTTGGTGTGCCTAGAATCATCCTTAATAACAAGGTGTGATCCCTGTGTGAGCGGTCTTCCTGAGTCTGGTCATCAGATTAACTGAATTATTGAACACGGAGGTGGGGTAGTGGAACTTCCCAGTCTTAGACACTTTGTGAGATCATGAGGGATGGACCCACATGGCTGGGACCTGAACTGAGGACAGTTCTGAGACCACAACATGCAGAATGTATATTAACTCCCTTGAATTTCTATCTGAATGAAATTGCGTTGTTGCACACCCAGTGGGTGTTTGTGGAATTGCATGTTGTTTCTAGAGACACCACTCATTTGGTGTCAAGGAAACCCAGCTCACTCTCCCTTGTGCTTTGGGAGCTCAGGTGAGAGCCGGATGAGGGGAGTAATGAAAGTGGGACCCTGCACCCAGAAGCCGTTACCAATTATCGGTATTTTCAGAGTTCCCTTCAGAATAGGAGAGTGTATCAAGTGGGCTGTGACAGGGTGTGTCTTGTTCACACTCTGTCACCCTCATGCCCCGCGTCCTCTGGCAAGTCGTCCGCAGTCCTCATCTGAACAGCAGATAAGTGCTGCCTCAGTTCTGGGAGCACAATACAGTCATCCACGTGAACAGCTCATTCACATTTCATGGCCACGTTTGGTCATTTTACACCAGCAAATGTTCATGAGAGATTTCTGTACCTACTTACGTGGGGCCAGAAAGAACGAATATTTATGGCTCAAGTGATGACTATCCCTCTGTTTAAGAATTAATCGCAGAGACCTTGAACACCGAGAAGGGCAGCTGCCAGGAAAGCGTGAGACCTGGGCCTCGTGCGGCTGGTGCACGGGACCAAGGACTTTAGAATATTAGACAGTTCGGCTGGCCTTCCCTTTCCTCACTTTTTCCTATCATTTTAATTTTCATATGTGAATGTTGTCGTGGTTCATGTTCCAATATTCTGAAATGTTTGAAATTTTTGTCTTTCATAGGTTCCAAGATTGTCAGCAATGGAGCCAGTATTCTAGGAGGACTGGCTAAAATTCTGAACAAAACAATTAGAGGTTAGGACTCCCTGCTCCCCTGGGGAGGGGGAGGGCACTGAGACTGAGATCAGCCACCACTGGCTGATTGAGTGCATACTGAACTCCTAGTGAAACCTCAGTAAAACTCAGTATATATTGGCTCAGAGAACTTCTGAGGGGGGAAGAAGCGGTCATGAGTTGAAGGTGCTCTGCTCAGAAGGGCATGAGGCTCCGTCCATCTCCCCACCTCCCGTGCACTAGAGATCTCCTCGTATTCACTGGTTCTGAGATTTTTCCTGTAATGGACACTGAGAGCAGTGAGTAAGCGTTTTCCTGAGTCTGGTTGCTGGTTCAATTGAGTGTCTGGGCATGAAGGTGGAGTTGTGGAAATCTGAGGTTTCAGTCACTTGGTAAGAATCATGATAAGTCAAGAGGACATGGCTAGCATCCGAAGTCAGGGCCGTCTCCCTACATCAACCTGTGGAATCGGCCCGAACTCCACAGATGGTATCAGAAGTCAGTGGACTTTGGGTGGCATATTGGGTGTTGGGAATTGGATGGTTGTTGGAAAAACCATGTATTTGGTGTTAGGAAAAATCCCAGAGTCACCCACCACTGTGATGTGATGGCTCAGGTGAGGCCTGAGGATAGGCAAGTTAGGAAAGTAAGACCCTGGACCTGGAAACTCTCACCAGTTCTCAGTATTGTCAAGTTCCCAGCCAAGCAATAGTGTATCACATGGGTAGTGATGTGGCAGTATCATGTCCTGACCAAGCCTCCTGAATGTGTGTCCTGGTGCAAGTAATCTGCAGTTTTCTCACCTGAACATGGAATCATGTTACATGAGTTCTTAGAACAGATGATGAGTTATGAATAGAAAGAGTTTATCCACATGTCACGACCAGATTTGTCCACTTCCCACCACAATGTGTTAATCTGAAAAATATTCTCTACCTACGTGCTGTGGCCAAGTAAAAATAGTTCTTGTTGGAAAAGATTTATTCCTGTATCATTAAGAGTAATGAAAAGCTGGAGAGTCACGGAGGAGGGCAGCTGCAGGGAAAGCAAGAAACACGGCCCTTGTAGGGTAGCCTGTGAGAACAAGGCTTTACAATATAACGAAAGTCTCCAGGTCCTTTCCCTTGTTGTCTTTTGACTGGTATCATCTTATCCATGTATGATCCTCTTCCTGTTTCACGTAACTTCCTGAAACTCTTGAAATTTACTCTTTCATAGATGAGGTGATGATTTCAAGAATTCAATTCGATAACCATACACAAGAGGAATTGCCCACACTCAAGATTGAATACGCAATACTCAGTGAGGAGAACAAAGGTTTGTAGTTTCTGCACATTGGGGAAGAGGGACAGGCACTGAGATTCAGCTCAATGACCAATGACCAATGATTCCATCAATATGCCTGTTTCTTAAAACCTCAACAGCGCATAAATATTTCAGGGTGAATTTTGTGCATGTTCCGCCAAGATGTATTCATCTCGAAAGATTTCTTTACCTACTTACTTTGGGCCACGAAGAATATTTGGGTGTCAAATAATGAGTATTCTGCTATCATGAAAAATAATTAGAGCAAGCTGGGATGAATGTTCTGCAGGGAATGTAAGACAGAGCCCTGTGTAGGTTGACTCCTGATACCAAAGCTGAGACAGTATTAGGAAAAGTCTCCAGGCCCATTCCCATGTTCTGTTTTGACTATTGCGTATTATCCATATTTTTCCCCTCATTTGTCCACTGTTGACGACTATTTTATTATCCATATTTGATCGTTGTTTTAGTCCATGGGCCAGGCCTCCTGCAACTCTTGGATTTACTGTCTTTCCTAGGTGTGGAGACAAGCCATAATCAGAGACTTGAGAAGCGTGCAGTATTACCTGTGCTTAAAGGTATCCTCGGCAGTGTGCTTAAAGGTTTGTTCTTCCTGTACTTCTGGGGAGAAGGGAGGGCACTGAGACTGGGAACAGGCCTCACTGGCCCATGATTCAATCAAAATTCCTGTTTAGTGAAACTGCAAGAAGAATCCACAAATGTGGGGATTCAGAGAGCTTCTTGGCTGTTTCAACAGGGAGGGTGGTGATGTGAGGGTCCTGAGTTCCTTAGGACGTGGAGGTTCCCCACAGCTCCACTTCCACTTTGCCTTGCACATCTACTCATTGTGGTGTGCCTAGAATCATCCTTAATAACAAGGTGCAATCCCTATGTGAGTGGTCTTCCTGACTTTGGTCATCAGATTAACTGAGTTATTGAACAAGCAGGTGGGGTAATGGAACTTCCCAGTATTAGACACTTTATCAAATCATGAGGAATGGTCCCACATGGCTCGCATTTGAACTGAGGACAGCTCTGAGACATCAACATGCAGAATGTATATTAATTCCCCTGATTTCCTATGTGAATTAAATTGCGTTGTTGCACATCCAGTGGGTGTTTGGAGAATTGGATGTTGTTTTGAAGGAAACCACATATTTGGTGTCAAGGAAACCCAACTCTCCCTTGTGCTTTGGGAGTTCAGGAGATTACTGGCCCACGGGAGTAATGAAAGTGGGACACTGTACCCAGAAGCTGTGACAGTTATTGGTATTTTCAGCATTCCAGGCAGAATAGGATAGTGTATCAAGTGGTCTGTGACATGGTATATCTTGTTTGGATCATGTCACCCTCATGCCACGTGTCCTCTGGCAAGTCATCCATAGTCCTCATTTGAACAGCAGATAAGTGCTAGATGAATTCTGGGAACTTATTACAAGTCATAAATATAAACAGCTTATTCACATTTCATGGCCATGTTTGGTCATTTTATGCCAGGAAATGTTCATGAACAATTTCTATACCTGTTTATTTGGTGCCAGAAAGAAAGAATATTGATGGGTCAAATGAGAATTATCCCTGTGTTTAAAAATTAATCACACAGAACTAGACCACGGAGAAGAGCAAATGCTGGGAAGGCATGAAACCCAGCTGTTGGGTGGTTGGCTCATGGGACCAAGGCTTGTACAATATTAGAAAATTCTCCAGGCCTTTACTTTGCCTTACTTTTTCCTCCTGTTTTATTTGTCATATATGAATATTGTCTTGGTTCATGGTACAATATTCCTGAAATGTTTGTCTTTCACAGGTGCCAAGATTTTTGGAAAGGGAGCCAGTATACTAACAGGATTGGCTGAAATAGTCAAGAAAGCCCTTAAAGGTTAGGACTTTCTGCTCTTCTGGGGAGAGAGGAGGGCACTGAGCCTGAGGTCAGTCACCACTGGCTGACGATTCAATCCATACGACTCTTGAGTGAAACCTCAATGCAAACCCATAAATATTGGCTCAGAGAGCTTATCAGGTGGGGCTAAAGGCTCATGAGTTGAGGGTGCTCTGCTCAGAAGGACATGGAAGCTCCATCCAACTCCACTACACCCATGCCCCAAAGATCTCCTCCATTTCACTGTTTCTGAGGTTTTTCCTGTACGTTACTCTGAGAACAGTGATTAAGAGTTTCCTGAGTTTGTTCACTGGTTTGATTGAGTTTCTGAGTATGGAGGTAGAGTGGAAATTTCGAGTTTCAGTCACTTGTTCAGAAACATGATAACTCGAGAACACATGGCTGGCATCTGAAGTCTGGGCAGTCTCGATACCTCAACCTTGGCATCAGCACTAACTCCACAGATATGGTATCCAAGGTCAATGGACACTGGGCAGCCCGTTGGGTGTTGGGAATTGGATGGTTGTGGAAAAACCACATATTTGGTGTCAGGAAAAAAACCGAGACTCACCCTCCTCTGTGATTTGAAGCTCAGGTGAGGCTTGGGGAGAGGTGAGTAGTGAAAGTAAGCCCCTGGATCTGGAAACTCTGGCCCATTATCTGTATTGTTGAGTTCCTAGCCAATGAATAGTGTATCATATGAGTTGTGACATCATCCTATATTCTCTTGACCAGGCAACCCACCTGCTTATTCCTGGGCAAATCATCTGGAGTTTCCTCATCTGAACAGGGAAACATGTTACATTAGTGATTAGAACAGATGAAGAGTTATGAACGGAAAGACTTTATTCATGTGTCACGACCTGATTTGTCCATTTTCCAATATAATGTGTTAAGGGGAAAAAATGATTCTCTACCTGCTTGCTGTGACCAAGTAAAAATATTTCTTTATCAAATAATGTTTATTCCCATATTATTAAGAGTAATCAAAAGATCTGAGCCATGAGGGGAGCAGCTACAGTGAAAGAAAAGAAACCCAGCCCTTGTGGGATAGCCTGTGGGAGCAAGGCTGATACAATATTAGGAAAGTCTCCAGGCCCTTTTCCCTGTTGTCTTTTGACTGGTATTTTATTACGCATCTGTGTTCCTTTTCTTGTTTCATGGACCATGTCTTCTGAAACTCTTGAAATTTACTCTCTTTCATAGGTCAGGTGATGATTTCCGGGATACAGTTCGATAACAGTACGCAAGAGGAAATGCCAACACTCCAGATTGAATACTCAACACTCATTGAGGAGAATGAAGGTTTGTATTTTCTGGACCTTGGAGAAGAGGGAAGGGTATTGAGATTCAGACCCATGACCTATGATTCAGTCAATACACCTATGTCGTGAAACCTCAACAGCACATAAATATTTCATGGTGAATTTAGTGCATGTTCCACCAATATGCATTCATAAAAAAAAATTCTTTATCTACTTACTTTGGGCCACAAAGAATATTTGGGTGTCAAAAATGAGTATTCTGCTATCATGAAAAATAGTTAAGGCAAGCTGGGATGAATGTTCTGCAGGGAATGAAAGAAACAGCCCTGTGTAGGTTGACTCCTGATACCAAAGCTGAGACATTATTAGGAAAGTCTCCAGGCCCATTCCCACGTTCTGTTTTGACTATTGCATATTATGCATATTTTTTCCCTCATTTGTCCACTGTTGACGACTATTTTATCATCCATATTTGATCGTTGTTTTAGTCCATGGACCAGGCCTCCTGCAACTCTTGGATTTACTGTCTATCCTAGGTGTGGAGACAATCCATAAACAGGGCATTGAGAAGCGTTCAGTACTTCCCTTGGTTAAAGGTATCCTCGGCGGTGTGCTTAAAGGTTTGTGTTCTTCCTGTAGCTCTGGGGAGAGGAGAGGGCACTGAGACTGGGAACAGTCCTCACTGGCCCATGATTCAATCAAAATTCCTATTTAGTGAAATCGCAAGAAGAATCCACAAATGTGGGGATTCAGAGAGTTTCTGTGCTGTTACAACAGGGAGGGTGGTGATGTGAGCATCTTCCTGAGTTTGGTCATCAGATCAACTGAATTATTGAACAGGGAGGTGGGTTATTGGAACTTCCCAGTTTTAGACATTTTGCCAAAAATGATGAATAGGCACACATGAACTCGGGACAATTCTGAGACTCAACATGCAGAATGCATGTTACCTCTCCTGAGTTCCTCTCCGAATTAAATTGCGTTGTTGCACACCCCATGGGTGTTTGGGGGAATTGGATATTGTTTCGAGAGACACCACATATTTGGTGTCAAGGAAACCCAGCTCACTCTCCCCTGTGCTTTGGGAGCCCAGGTGAGAGCTGGGCCAGGGGAGTAATGACCGTGGGACCCTGCACCCGGAAGCTGTCGCCAGTTATCGGTGTTTTCAGAGTTCCAGGCAGAGTAGGATAGTGTATCAAGTGGGTTGTGACAGGGTGCATCTTGTTCGGATCCTGTCACCCGCAAACCATGTGTCCTCCTGCAAGTCATGTATAGTCCTCATCTGCACAGCAGATAAGTGCTGCCTGAGTTCTGGGAACATCTTATGAGTCATAAATATAAAAACAGCTTATTCACATTTCATGGTTATGGTTGGTCATTTTACACCAGGAAGTGTTCATGAAACAGTTCTGTACCTACTTACTTGGGGCCAGAAAGTATGAATATTTATGGGATAAGTAATGATTATCCCTGTATATAAAAATTAATCTCACTGACCTGGACCACTGAGAACAGCAATTGCCAGGAAAGCATGAAACCCAGGCCTTGTATGGTTGGTTCATGGACCAAGGCTTGTACAACATTAGAAAATTTTCCATGACTTTCCTCTGTCTTACATTTTCCTATCATTTTATTTTTCATATGTGAATATTGTCTTGGTTCATGGTACAATATTCCTGAAATGTTTATCTTTCCTAGGTGTCAAGATTGTCGGAAAGGGAGCCAGTATACTAACAGGATTGGCTGAAATAGTCAAGAAAGCCCTTAAAGGTTAGGACTTTCTGCTCTTCTGGGGAGAGAGGAGGGCACTGAGCCTGAGGTCAGTCACCACTGGCTGATGATTCAGTACATACGACTCTTGAGTGAAACCTCAATACAAACCCATAAATATTGGTTCAGAGAGCTTATCAGGTGGGGCTAAATGGTCATGAGATGAGGGTGCTCTGCTCAGGACGGCATGGAGGCTCCATCCCACTCTACTACACTCATGTCCTAAAGATCTCCTCCATTTCACTGTTTCTGAGTTTTTTCTTGTATATTACTCTGAGAACAGTGATTAAGAGTTTTCCTGAGTTTGTTCACTGGTTTGATTGAGCTTTTGAGCATGGAGGTAGCGTGGAAATTTCAAATTTCAGTCACTTATTCAGAAACATGGTAACTCGAGAACACGTGGCTGGCATCTAAAGTCTGGGCAGTCTTGCTACCCCAACCTATGGCATCGGCCCTGACTCCACAGACACGGTATCAGTAATCAAAGTACAGGGGGCGGCCCGTTGGGTGTTGGGAAATGGACGGTTGGTGGAAAGACCACACCTTTGGTGTCAGGAGAAATAGACTCACCCAGACTCACCCTCCCCTGTGATGTGAGGGCTCAGGTGTGTCTTGGGGAGAGGTGTGTAGTGATAGTAAGACCCTGGACCTGGAAACCTTCACCAGTTCTCTGTATTGTTGAGTTCCTAGCCAATATATAGTGTATCAAATTAGTTGTGACGTGACAGTATATTATCCTGACCAGGCCACCCACGTTTTTCTGTCCTGACCACGTCATCTGCCGTTTCCTCTTCTGAACAAGGGAAACAGTAGTTTTGGAACAGGATTCCAAAAGAATGGAACGGGGCTACATTAGTTCTTAGAACAGATGACGAGTTATGAATAGAAATACTTTATTCACGTGTCAAGAACAGATGTGTCCATTTTCCAACACGATGTTTTATTGTGAAAAAAGATTCTCTGCCTGCATGTCTTGGCCAGGTAAAATGTTTTTTTATCAAATAATGTTCATTCCTGTACTATTAAGAGTAATCAAAAGATGTTGAGCCACATAGGAGGGCAGCTGCAGGGAAAGCAAGAAGCTCAGCCCTTGTAGGGTAGCCTGTGGGAGCAAAGCTGATACAATATAACAAAAGTGACCAGGCCCTTTCCCTTGCTGTTTTTTGACTGTTATTATCTCATTCATGCTTGATCCTTTTCCTATTTCCATTACCAAGCCCTCCTGAAGCTCTTGAAATTCGCTCTCTTTCATAGGTCAGGTGATGATTTCCGGAATACAATTCGACAACCGTACACAAGAGGAATTGCCAACACTTGAGATTGAATACTCAACACTCAGTGAGGAGAATAAAGGTTTGTATTTTCTGGACCTTGCATAAGAGGGAAGGGTACTGAGATTCAGATCAATGACCAATGATTCAATCAATAAATCTGTATCTTGAGACCTCAACATTGCATAAATGTTTCATGGTGAGTTTTGTGCATGTTCCACCAAGATGTATAATTCTCAAAAAATTTCTTTACCTTCTTAGTTTGGGCAAGGAAAAATATTTAGGTGTCAAATAAGGAGTATTCAGCTATCATGAAAAGAAATTAGAAAAACCTGGTATGAGTGTTCTGCAGGGAATGTGTGAAACAGTCTTCTGTAGGTTGACTCTTGATACCAAAGCTGAGACATTATTAGGAAAGTCTCCAGTCCCTTTCTCATGTCCTGTTTTGACAACTGTTTATTATCCATATTTGTTCCCTCCTTCGTCGACTCTTCACTACCATTTTATTATGCATATTTGATCCTTGTTTTAGTTCATGGACCAGGCCTCCTGAAGTCTGGAATTATCTGTCTTTTATAGGTGTGGAGACAAGCCAGAAGCGGGTACTTGAGAAGCGTTCAGTAGTACATGTGGTCAAAAGTATCCTCGGCGGTGTGATTAAAGGTTTGATCTTCTTATATTTCTGGGGGGAGGAGAGGGCCCTGATTTTGGCAACAGTAACCACTGGCCAATGATTCAATCAAAATACCTGTTGAATGAAACCTGAAGAAGAATCCATAAAAGTTGGCATTCAGAAAGCTTTTGGGTGGTTAAATTAGTGAGGTTGGTGATATGAGGGTCCTGTGTTCTCTAGGACATTGAGTCTCCCCACAACTCCACTTCCACTTTGCCTTGCACATCTCACTCATTTTGATGAGTCTAGATTTATCCTTAATATTACTGTGAGATCCACATGTGAGTTGTCTTCCTGAGGTTGGTTCAGATTAACTGAATTATTGAACATGGATGTGATGTAATGGAACTTCCCAGTTTCAGACACTTTGTCAAATCATGAGGGATGGCCCCACATGGTTGGTATCTGAAGTGAGGACAGTTCTGAGACCTCAACATGCAGAATGTATATTAACTCCCCCGATTTCCTATCCAAATTAAATTGCCTTGTTGCACACCCAGTGGGTGTTTGGGGAATTGGATGTTGTTTCTAGAGACACCACTCATTTGGTGTCAAGGAAACCCAGCTCACTCTCCCCTGTGCTTTGGGAGCTCAGGTGAGTGCTGGGCCAGGGGAGCAATGGAAGTGGGACCTTGCACCCAGAAGCTGTTACCAGTTGTTGGTATCTTCAGAGTTCCAGGCACGTAGGATAGTATATCGGAGAAGGCAATGGCACCCCACTCCAGTACTCTTGCCTGGAAACTCCCATGGACGGAGGAACCTGGTGGGCTGCAGTCCATGGGGTCGCTGAGTCAGACATGACTGAGTGACTTCACTTTCACTTTCCACTTTCATGCATTGGAGAAGGAAATGGCAACCCACTCCAGTGTTCTTGCCTGGAGAATCCCAGGGATGGCAGAGCCCGGTGGACTGCCATCTGTGGGGTCGCACAGAGTCGGACACGACTGAAGCGACTTAGCAGCAGCAGCAGCAGCAGGATAGTATATCAAGTGGGCTGTGACAGGGTGTATCTTGTTTGGACCTTTTCACCCTCATGCCCCGCGTCCTCTGGCAAGTCGTCTGTAGTCCTCATCTGAACAGCAGATAAGGGCTGCCTGAGTTCTTTGAACATGAAGTAACTTTTCTTCAGTCGTGTCTGACTCTTTGAAACCCATGGACTATAGCCTGCTAGGTTCCTCTGTCCATGGGATTTTCAAGGCAAGAATGCTGGAGTGGGTTGCCATTTCCTTCTCCACTGAACATATTATGAGTCATAAATATAAGCAGTTTATTCACATTTCAGGGCCATGTGTGGTCATTTTCCACAAGGAAGTGTTCATGAAATATTTCTCTACCTACTTACTTGGGGCCAGAAAGAAAGAATATTTATGGGTCAAATAATGATTATCCCTCTGTTTAAAAATTAATCACACAGACCCTGACCACTCAGAAATGGAACTGCTGGGAAAGGATGAAAACCAGCCCTTGGCTCATGGGACCAAGGCTTGAACAATATTCGCAAATTGTCCAGGCCTTTTCCTTTCTCCACTTTTCCCTATCATTTTATTTTTCATATTTGAATGTTTTTCTTGTTCATGGTCCAATAGTTGTGAAAATTTTGAAATGTTTGTCTTTCTTAGGTACCAAGATTTTCGGAAAGGGAGCCAGTATATTAACAGGATTGGCTGAAATAGTCACGAAAGCACTTAAAGGTTAGAACTTTCTGCACCTCTGGGGAGAGAGGAGGATACTGAGCCTGAGGTCAGTCACCACTGGCTGATGACTCAACACACATGCCTATTGAGTGAAACCTCAAAACAAATCCATAAATTTGGCTCAGAGAACTTATGACATGGGAAGAAACGGTCATGAGGTGAGGGTGCTCTGCTCAGGAAGGCATGGAGACTCCGTTCACCTCCACTCCTCCCGTGTCTGAAAGATCTCATCCATTTCATGGTTTCTGAGTTTTTTCCTGTATGTTACTCTGAGAACAGTGATTAAGAGTTTTCCTGAGTTTGGTCACTGGTTTGAGCATGGAGGTGGAGTCATGGAAAGTTCGAGTTTTAATCACTTGGTCAGAAGCATGATAACTTGAGAACACGTGGCTGGCATCTGAGGTCAGGGCATTCTTGATACTTCAACCTGTGGCATCGGCCCTGACTCCACAGATATGGTATCAGAAGTCAGTGGACAGTGGGAGGCCTGTTGGGTGCTGGGAATTAGATGGTTGGTGGAAAAACCATGTATTAGGTGTCAGGAAAAATAGACTCAGCCAGGCTCACCTTCCCCTGTGATGTCAGGGCTCACGTGAGGCCTGGGGAGAGATGAGTAGTGAAAGTAAGACCCTGGACCTGGAAACGCTCAGCCGTCATTTGTATTGTTGAGTTCCTAGCCAATCAATAGTGTATCAAATGCGATGTGACATGACAGTATGTTGTCCTGACCAGGCCAGCCACATGCTTGTTTCCTGGGGCAAATCATCAACAGTTTCCTCATGTGTATAGGGGAAACACGTTACATTAGTTCTTAGAAGAGATGACAAGTTATGAATAGAAAGACTTTATTCACATGTCATGAACAGATTTGTCCATTTTCCATCAGAGTGTTTTAATCTGAAAAAAGATTGTCTACCTACATATTTTGGCCAAGTAAAAGTATTTCTCTATCAAATAATGTTTATTCCTGTGTTGTTAAGAGTAATCAAAAAATGTCAAACCATGGAGGAGGACAACTGCATGGAAAGCAAGAAACAGCCCTTGTGGGAGCAAGGCTGATACAAAATAATGAAAGTCTCCAGGCCCTTTCCCTTGTTGTCTTTTGATTGGTATTATCTTATCCATGTTTGATCCTTTTCCTGTTTCATGGACCAGGCCTCCTGAAATTCTTGAAATTTACTCTCCTTCATAGGTCAGGTGATGATTTCCAGAATACAGTTTGAAAACCATACGCCAGAGGAATTGCCAACACTCAATATGGAATACTCAACACTCAATGAGGAGAATAAAGGTTTGTGTTTTCTGGACCTCGGGGAAGAGGGAACGGCACTGAGATTCAGATCAATGACCAATGACCAATGATTCCTTCAATAAGCCTATTTATTGAAACCTGAACAGTGCATAAGTATGTGGGTTCAGCAAGTTTTCCGGGTGGTCAATACCACTGTGAGGTGCTGTGCTCACTGGGGAATGGAGGCTCCACACACCCCCACTGCCCTTGGCTCCACTCCTCTCCTCCATTTCACTGTGATGTCTCCTGTATATTCATCTGGGAACAGTAGGTAAGTGCTGTCCAAAGTTTAGTCATCATTAACACTCAGTTATTGAACATGGAGTTGGGATCATGGACCTCTCCATTTTAACCATTTGGTCATAAGCAAAACTCAGTGGGGACCACGTCACTTGCACTGAAGTGAGGACAGTCTTGGGTGCTCAACCTGTGGGATCTGCAGTAACTGCATAGATTTCATACCAGACATCAGTTGACTGGGGGACACCCAGTGGGTGTCTGGAGAATTGCTTAATGTTGGTAGAGACACCACATATTAGTGATAGGATAAATCCAGGCTCAGTCTGCCCTTTGATTTGGGGGCTTAGGTTACCTTACGTACAAGGAAGTAATGAAAGTAGGTCGCCAGCTCCAGAAACTCTTACAAGTAAACTGTGTTTCCCGAATTCCTGGTAGAATCATATATTATATCAGATGCATTGTGACACCATAGTAACTTGTCCTGACTCTCCCATCCACAGGCTCTGTTTCATGGGAAAAGTTATCTTCAATCTCCTCATCTGAAGAGGGGAAATATATTACATACATCCTTTGAACAGAGTTCCAGTCACGCATATAAAGAATTTATGCCCTGCCTCCTTAGTGTCTACAGAGTTTGAAAGTTTAGTTTTCTGACAAGGAACTGAACCTAGGACTACTTAATTGGAATACAGATTCTTAACCACTGGACCACCTCAGAAGTCTTATAGATGTTCTTCAGCTTATCAAAGGCATTATACCTATCTTTCTTAGAAGACTTCATGATGAGATATACATTTGTACATGGTTACTATATCATGTCATCCCTAGCAACATTCATATTCTGTCCCAGAAGGGGTGTTTTCAAATGGGCACTTCAATTTGACCACACTCCACAGCCTTAACATTCTCTCTTGCAACAAACCGGTGGTTCTACTTGTTGTCCTTGTATGGAGCAGTGATGACCATCCTCATAACTGAGCCATTGCCTCTCTAGTTTCCCCAGCTTTTATGCCTGCTTTCTGCATGGAGCCTAAATCTATGGGTGTCTGCAAGGCCTCGATGACCAGGTACTTCTACAATGCCCAGACCGGGCACTGTGAGATGTTTGTATATGGCAGTTGCGGAGGAAATGAAAACAACTTCCAAACCTTGGAGGAGTGCATGAAGACCTGCTATCCAAAGGCGGGGTCCCTGTGGTAAGACAGCGGGCAGGGCACAGGGGGAGGGGAAGGGCTGGGGAAAGGGGCGGAGCCCAGGGGCCACACGCCATTCACCCTGCACAGGGTCCTCCTCCTCGCTGCTGCCAGGAGAGGCTGCAGTGTCCTGTGAAACCACACGCTGAGCGAGGTCTCCAGGGAGAGGATGGCAGAAAGTTAACCCCAGAGGCCTCTTTGTGATCATCTGAGCCTGATCACATGCCCCTCTTTCTCAGTTGGGAACACTGACTCAGCCACCCACCAGGGCAGGTCTGCAGTGCTCCCAAGTGCCCCACCTAGGCTTGGAAAATTCACTTCCTTTTTGTTCATGATTTGGGAATGTGGGTCCATATTTTTTTGAAAATGTGGGATCTACTAAGTTGACCATTGTCTAGGTCTGGGGCTACTCTGAAGGCACTCCACAAGTTCCTTTCTTTTTGCAGAGGACATGCGAAGAGTGGGCCCTGAAACTCTGATGTCCGAGGAGGACTCCGGCAGGAGGGGCTGTGTCTACATCTGAACCTCTTCCGTCTCCTCACGTCCTTCTCTCCCTACCCTCCTCAGCAGAGCCTGCCTTTTCCTTTCCTCTATTGGTCAACATGTCTAATCCTATTCTAGCCAGGTGGCTCTCATCACCGTGAGAGCATGTCTTCCTTTTACCCCTAGCGCTTCACACAGTTCCTGACACCAATGAGGCTGTTTATAATTATTTGAGTAAGGAAGGAGCAAGGTAGGAACACATTCCTCATGACCACATTAACTCAGAGCCTGCAGTGTAACACAGGATTTTTGTTTTCACCCCCATCCTCACGACATCCTCACCTTCATCCCTGTCCCCACCATCACTGCTCTCCTTGTGGGTGTCCAAGGCAGTATTTCCAGCATTCAGTTCTGAGTGTGAGTCATGAGAGAAGAGTTTCATTTAAAAATGTTTCTTGACTGTACAATGATTTGTAATTTTCATTTCTGTAGGCTCAAGCACTATGGGTTATATTTTAATAAATGCACATTCAAAATTAAACTGACTGGAATGGAGTCTGTTGTTTGTAACTACAAACCTCAACCAATAGGGTCCATGGAAATGGTGGTCCTTTTCACTGTTCTGCAGACAGTGAGCACCTCCCCTTTCCCTTTCCACAGACTGTGCCCTACTGGGTATAGGAAGCAAACTCATTATGTCATCAACGTCTTCTTAATAGCTGCACAAGTTACACAGAATCCTGGGAGATACACACGTCAACGTGACAGCTTTTCTTCCTTACTTCTAAGTTCAGTCAAACTGGGGGGCAGATTGTCCTTCTGACTTTCAGAAGGAGAATGGGCATGAAATTCAGTTGTCCACTTTTCTAAGAAATCCGATTCCTTGAGGTCACATGTGGGGAGGGGGCTTCTAACTTCAGGTAAAGAAAGGGCAACTACCGTTTAGTATCCCTGGCTCTGTGTTAGCATCTTGCCTGCATTTTTCTATTCATCATGCTAAGAATCCTTCAGGAGAGGAAATGGAGACGTAGAGGTGGCACTTAGCTGCTGTATTCATTCCTAACATGGCAGGGCATCCCACTCTCCCAAGCAGAGGGTCTTTGGTGATGCTTTCTTGCTCAGCATCTTGGGAGATTTAGAATGGAGACAACTTTGGAAACAGAAACAGACAGTATCTGTTTTACTATGTCACAGAGACCAGAGCACATATTAGTATTTGAATAAAGGAGAACACACTGGGTGTTGGTGCTATTTTTCATATCTTTCCAGTCCTGGGAAAATTGTCAACATCTCTGAGCTTTGCTTTCTTTATAAAAATAAGAAGAAGGCTTGTACTTGTCAATGTTTCTAACCAGAGAACACTAAAATACTCCCGTTTCTAGTTGAACTCGTTGGGTTTATTACTGCAGCAAGGAAGTGGTATTATCTTGGAAAACAATATGCAGTCCTCTTAAGACAATGTTAAAAAGAACTTATAAGATGTGGGCTTCTGAGTTGAATTTGGGGAAGATTTCAGATAGCTGGCTTTGTCTGGATGGATGCTATTTAAGAAGTGTGATAGTTCTCTGAGTATCTTAATCTTAACTCTAAGAGGCAAAGACTAGATAGGGGTTAGAGTTGTACTTGGCCAAAATCTAACAGTCACTCAAGACAGGAAGGTGTTTGGTCATATTGATGGTTTGCGTGATGTTTCCTTTGCTCAGTGCTCAAACCTGATTATCCAATGTCCTATTTTTGTGTAGATCTTTCACCAATCCAGAATGGTCTCATTGATGTGGAAGCATTGTAAAATATTTACGTTGAGCAGGAGAACAGAAGGGCCATTGTGGTACCAGCTCAGGTCTTGGAACTCAGAGGTTGCTTTTCTCTGTCTCTATCAATCCCAAAGGGTTGTGATGAGAGTGAAAGAGATGTATTTGTTAAACGCTTTGTTCAAGTGTTATCAGAGTAACCACTTGATGAATGTCAGACATGATAATAGTGATAGTAATACTATGTTGTTGCTGTTATTGTTGTTCAGTTACCCAGGCGTGTCCCACTCTTTGCAACCCCATGGACTGCAGCACGCCAGGCCTCCCTGTCCCTCTCCCAAAGTTTGCTCAAGTTAATGTCAATTGCATCAGTTTTGCCATCCAGCCGTCTCATCCTCTGACACTCTCTTCTCTTTCTGGCCTCAATCTGTCCTAGTATCAGGGATTTTTCCATTGAGCTGGCTGTTCGCATCAGATAATCAAAATTCTGGAACTTCAGTTCCAGCCTTACCCTTCCAATGAGTATTCAAGAATGATTTCCCTTAAGATTGACTAGTTTGATCTCTTTGCTGTCCAAGGGATCTGCAGGAGTGTTCTCCAGCGTCACAGTTTGTAAGTATCAATTCTTCGGGCTCTGCCTTCTTTCTGGTCCAGGTCTCAGAACCATACATGACCACTGAGAAGACCTTAGACTTAAGTATATGGACCTTTTTGGGCAGAGTAATGTCTCTGCTTTTCAACACACTCTCTAGGTTTGTCATAGTTTTCCTAACAAGAAACAATCATCTTCTGATTTCATGGCTGCAGTCACCATCCACAGTGGTTTTAGAGACAAATTAGAGGAAATCTGTCATTACTTCTGCATTTCCCCCTTCTTTTTGCCATGAAGTAATAGGGCCAGATGCCATGATATTAGTTCTTTCAATATTTAGTTTAAGCCAGCTCTTTCATTCTTCTCCTTCACCCTCATCAAGCAGCTCTTTAGTTGCTCTTTGCTTTCTACCATTAGGCTGGTATCATTCACATAGCTGAGGTTGTTGATGTTTCTCTCATCTATCTTGATTCCAGCTTGTAACTCACCCACCCTCATGATGTGTTCAGGATATAGGTTAAACAAACAGGGTTATACCAGACATAGTTGATGAAACAGAGGTACATATTTTTATGAAATTCCTGTGCAGGCTCTGTTATCCAGTGAATGTTGGCAATTTGGTCTCTGGTTCCTCTGCCTTTTTTAAACCCAGCTTGGATAGCTGGAAGTTACTGGTTCACATAACACTGAAGCCCATCATGCAAGATTTCAAGCATGACTTTACCAGCATGGGAGGTAGGTACAATTGTCCAACAGCACATTCTTTAGTACTATCCTTTTTGGGAATTGGGGTGAGGATCAACCTTTTCCTATCCTGTGACCACTTCTAAGTGTTCCAGATTTGGTGACATATTGAATGCAACACCTTGATTGCATCATCCTTTAGGGTTTTGCATAACTATTGGAATTCCATCGCATCCACTAACTACATTAACAACAGTGCTTCCTAAGGCCCGCTTGACTTGGCAGTGCAGAATGTCTGGCTCTGGGTGTCTGACCACACCATCATATTAATCTGGTTCATTAAGATCTTTTTTGTACAGTTCTTCCATGTGTCCTTTCCATCTTTTTTTGATCTCTTCAGCGTCTACTAGGTCTCCACCTTTCTGTCTTTTATTGTGCCCATCTTTGGGTGAAATGTTCCCTTGATATTTCCAATTTTACTGCAGAGATCTCTGGTCTTTCTCCTTCTCTTGTTTTCTTCTAGTTTTATGCACTGTTCATTGAAGAAGGCCTTCTTGTCTCTCTGTGCTGTTCTTTGCAACTGTGTCTCTAGTTGGATATACCTTTCCCTTTCTCCCTTGTTTTTTTTGCTTCTCTTCTTTCTTCAGCTACTTGTAAAGCCTCCTCAGATAACTACTTTGCCTTCTTGTTTTTCTTTGAAATAGTTTTGTTTGCTTCCTCCTGTATAATAATAGGGAGTTCTGTTCATAGTTCTTCAGGCACACTGTCTGCAAGTTCTAATCCCTTGAATCTATTTGTCACCTCTGCTACACATTCATAATGGGTTTTATTTAGTCAGATCTGGTTGGCCTAGTAGTTTCCCCTGGTTTCTTTAGCTTAAGCCTGAATTTTTCTATGAGAACCTGATGATCTGAGCCACAGTCAGCTCCGGGTCTTGTTTTTGGTGACTATACACAGCTTCTCCATTTTTAGCTACAAAGAATGCAACCGGTTTGATTTCAGTACTGACCATTTGATGATGTTTATGTGTAAAGTTGTCTCTTGTGCTGTTAAAAGAGGGTGTTTGCTATGACCAGTGCATTCTCTGCTTGGCAGAGTTCAGTTAGACTTTGACTTGCTTCATTTTGTTCTTCAAGGCCAAACTTGCCTGTTACTCCAGGTATCTCTTGACTTCCTATATTTGCATTCCAATACCCAAAGATGAATAGAACATTGTGTGTGTGTGTGTGTGTGTGTGTGTGTGTGTTAGTTCTAGGAGGTCTGTGATTGTGGTTTTCGTTCTGTCTGCCCTCTGATGGATAAGGATAAGAGGCTTCTGGAAGCTTCCTGATGGGAGAGACTGACTGTGGGGGAAACTGGGTCTTGTTCTGATGGGCGGGGCCATTCTCAGTACATCTTTAACTCGATTTTCTGTTGATGGGAGGGGCTGTGTTCCCTCCCTCTTTTTGACTTGAGACTAAACTATAATAGGGGTAATAAAGATAATGGCGACCTCCTTCAAAAGGTTGTGCACACACTGTTGTATTCAGTGCCCCTGACCCTGCAACAGGTCCCTGTCAACCCATATCTCCACCTTAGACTCCTGGACACTCCCAGGCAAGTTTGGGTCAGTCTCTTGTGGGGTCACTGCTCCTTTCTCCTGGGTCCTGGTGCACACAAGGTTTTGTCTGTGCCCTCCAAGAGTCTGTTTTCCCAGTCCTGTGTAAGTTCTATAATCAAATCCCACTGGCCTCCAAAGTCAAATTCCCTGGGGATTCTCAGTCCATTTGTCAGATCCCCACAATGGGAATTCTGTTGTGGGTCCTAGAACTTTCTTAATAGTATGAGAATCTATTTGGTATAATTGTTTTGCAGTTTGTGGGTCATCTGTTTGGCAGCTATATGGTGGGGTTAATGGTGACCTCCTCCAGTAGGGCTTATGCCACACGCTCTGTGACCCAGGTCTGCTGCACGCAGAGCCCTTGCCCCTTCCACAGGCCACTGTTGACCTGTGCCACCGCAGGAGACACTCAAACACTCAAAGAGGCCTGGCACATTCTCTGTGGAGTCTCTGGTTTCTGGTGCACACAAGGTTTTGTTTGAACCCTCCAAGTATCTCTAGTAGGTATGAAATTTGATTCTAAATGTGATTTTGCCCCTCCTATCATCTTGCTGGGGCTTTTCCTTTGCCCTCGGACTTGGGGTATCTTTTTTTGGTGGGATCCAACATTCTCCTGAATCACAGAAAACCACAGTCACAGAAAACTAATCATACTGATCACATGGACCACAGCCTTGTCTAACTCAATGAAACCATGAGTCATGCTGTGTAGAGTCACCCAAGACAGACAGGTCATAGTGGAGAGTTCTGACAAAACATGGTCCACTGGAGAAGGGAATGGCAAACCACTTCAGTATTCTTGCCTTGAAAACCCCAAAGGGTGAATTTAATTCAGATGACCATTATATCTACTACTGTGGACAAGAATCCCTAGAAGAAATGAAGTACCCCTCATAGTCAACAAAAGAGCGTGAAATTCAGTACTTGGGTGCAGTCTCAAAAATGACAGAATGATCTCTGTTTGTTTCTACAACAGATCTTTCAATATCACAGTAATCTAAGTCTATGCCCCAAGCACTGATGCCTAAGTAGCTGAAGTTGAATGGTTATGTGAAGACCTTCAAAACCTTTTAGAACTAACACCAAAAAAGATGTCCTTTTCATCATAGGGAACTGGAATGCAAAAGTAGAAAGTCAAGAGATACCTGGAGTAACAGGCAAGTTTGGCCTTAGAATACAAAATGAAGCAAGGAAAAGGCTAACAGAGTTTTGCCAAGAGAATGCACTGGTCATAGCAAACAGCCTCTTCCAACAACACAAGAGAAGACTCTACACATGGACATCACCAGATGGTCAATATCAAAATCAGATTGATTGTATTCCTTGCAACCGAAGATGGAGAAGCCATTTACAGTCAGCAAAAACAAGCCTGGGAGCTGACTGTGGCTCAGATTATGAACTCCTTATTGCCAAATTCAGATTTACCTTGAAGAAAGTAGGGAGAACTACCTTAAGTTATGACCTAAATCAAATCCTTTATGATTATACAGTGGAAGTGACAAATATAGTCAAGGGATTAGATATGATAGAGTGTCTCAAGAACTATGGCCAGAAGTTCATGACATTGTACAAGAGGCAGTGATCAAGACCATCCCCAAGAAAAAGAAATGCAAAGGGGCAAAATGGTTTTCTGAGGAAGCTTTAAAAAAAGAAGAGAAGCTAAAAGTGAAGGAGAAAAAGAAAGATATATCCATGCAGAATTCAAAGGAATAGCAGGGAGATATACGAAAGCCCACTCAGTGATCAATGCAAATAAATAGAGGAAAACAATAGAATGGGAAAGGCCTGGGATCTCTTCAAGAAAATCAGAGTTACCAAGGGAACATTTCATGGAAAGATAGGCACAGTAAAGGGAAGAAATGGTATGGACCTAATAGAAGTAGAAGATATTAAGAAGAGATGGCAAGAATACACAGAAGAACTATAGGAAAAATCTTTTAATGACCTAGATAACCATGATGCTGTGATCATTCACCTAGAGCCTGACATCCTGTAATGTGAAGTCAAGTGGGCCTTAGGAAGCATCACTACAAACAAAGCTAGAGGAGGTGATGGAATTCCAGTTGAGCTATTTCAGATCCTAAAAGATGATGCTGTGAAAGTGCTGCACTCAATATGCCAGCAAATTTGGAAAACTCAGTGGTGGCCACAGGACTGGAACAGACCACTTTTTATTCCAATCCCAAAGAAGGGCAATGCTAAAAATGTTTGAACTACCACACAATTGCACTCATTTCACAATCTAGTAAAGTAATGCTCAAAATTCTTCAAGCCAGGATTCAGCAGTATGTGAACCAAGAACCTCCAGATGTTCAAGATGGATTTAGAAAAGGCAGAGGTACCAGATATCAAATTGCCAACATCCATTGGATCATTGAAAAAGAAAGAGAGTTTCAGAAAAAAATGCCTACTTCTGCTTTATTGACTATGCCAAAGTCTTTGACTGTGTGGATCATGATGAACTGTGGAAAATTTTTCAAGAGATGGGAATACCAGACCACCTGATCTGCATCCTGAGAAATCTGTATGCAGGTCAAAAAGCAACAGTTAGAACCAGACATGAAACAATAGGCTGGTTCCAAATTGGGAAAAGAGTACGTCAAGGCTGTATATTGTTGCCCTGTTTATTTAACTTATATGCAGAGTACATGATGTGAAATGCTAGGCTGGATGAAGCACAGGCTAGAATCAAGATTTCTAGGAGAATTATCAATAACTTCAGATATGCAGATGACATCACCCTTATGGGCAGAAAGTGAAGAACTAAAGAGCCTCTTGATGAAAGTGAAAGAGGAGAGTGACAAAGTTGGCTTACACTCCATATTCAGAAAACTAAGATCATGGCATCCAGTCCCATCATTCATGGCAAATAGATGGGGAAACAATGGAAAAAGTGACAGATTTTATTTTGGGGGGCTCCAAAATCACTGCAAATGGTGAAATTAAAAGCCATGAAATTAAAAGATGCTTGCTTCTTGGAAGAAAATCTATGACTAACGTAGACAGCATATTAAAAGGTAGAGACATTACTTTGCCAACAAAAGTCCATCTAGTGATAGCTATGGTTTTTCCAGTAGTCATGTATGGATGTGATAGTTGGGCTATAAAAAAAAAAAAAACACCGAGCACTGAAGTATTGATGCTTTGAACTGTGGTGTTGGAGGAGACTCTTTAGAGTCCCTTGGACTGCAAGGGGATCAAAGCAGTCAATCCAAAAGGAAATCAGTCCTAATATTCATTGGAAGGACTGATGATGAAGCTGAAACTCCAAATTTGGCCACTTGATGTGATGAACCTTAGAAAAGACTCTTATGCTGGAAAGATTGAAGGCAGATAGGGAGGGAGGTGACAGAAGATAAGATGGTTGGATGGTATCACCAACTCAATAGACACGAATTGGTGATGGACAGGGAAGCCTGGCACACGGCAGTCCATAGGGCTGCAAAGAGACAGATATAACTGAGCAACTGAACTGAACTAGGTGGTCTTCCAGGTCTTCATAGAACTGATCAACTTCAGCTTCTTCAGCATCGATGGAAGGGACGTAGACTGGAATTACTGTGACACTAAATGGCTTTCCTTGGAAACAAACTTAGAACATGCTGTCATTTTTGAGGTTGCACCCAATTACTGCAGTTCAGACTCTTTTGTTGATTATGAGGGCTAGTCTATTTTTTCCTATGGAATTCTTGCCTATACTAGTAGATAAATTGGTCTTCTGAATTAATTATGCCCATTCCCATCCATTTTCATTCACTGATTCCTAAGATGTCAAAGTTTATTCTTATCATCTCCTGCTTGACCATGTCCAATTTACCTGGCTTCACGGACCTAACATTCTAGGTTCCTATGCAGCACTGTTCTTTGCAGCATCAGAATTTACTTTCATCAACAGACACATCCAAAACTGAGTGTCATTTCTGCTTTGGCCCAACCACTTCATTCTTTCTGGGGCTATTAGTAGTTCTCCTCTGCTCCTTCCCAGTAGTATATTGGACACCTTCTGGCCTGGGGGATTCATCTTTCAGTGTCATAGGCTTTTGTCCTTTTATATAGTTCATGAGATTCCATGCAAATATACTGGGGTGGTAGGCCATTTCCTTCTCCAGTGGATCATGTTTTCTCAGAACTCTCCACTATGACCCGTCCATCTTGGGTGGCCCTACATGGCATGGCTCATAGACTCTTTGAGTTACAAAAGCCCCTTTGCCACAACAAGGCAGTGATCCAAGAAGAGCAGCCATACTATATGTTATTTGATGTTTAATAATTATTATTTTGTAACTGTGCAATGAAAATGATTTGATATTAATGAAAAAAGTTTGGCCTCAGTAACTCACTGTGTTTTGTGATCTTAGGCAAGTCATTTCATCTCCCTGAGACACAGATTCTTTTTTTAGTAAAAAGAGGAAGATGGTGTCTGCTTTAAGAAATGCCCAGATTTGGGTACTTTGAGGGCCATGGTGACTCTGTTGCTAATGTATTTGAACACCTCAGACTAAAACAAAATTTCTAGAAGCACAGAATTTTATTTTCCTCTGTTCCTGACTGTTCTTTAAACGTGCTGTCAACTGTAATAAAGACAGTAGGAAATAAAATGGACTGTAGCAGTGTCATCTTCTAGAATCTCACCCTCAGGCAACTGCCTCAGTGACAGAGTGGAGTCACTGTCCCAATTCCAATTAGGTTTCCTTCTTTCTCAGAGGTAGGCAAAAGCCCTCTTGTTTCACTGATTGATCTCATCCACGTCCAGCCCATTTCCCACTCCTTCTTGTCTTTATTTGACTTTATTTATTCAAGTGTCAATTATCATAATTACTCACTATTATTATTTCAAAGGACTTTGATTTTGCAGGGAGAAGAATGTATATCTAGGGCCTCTAATGACTTAGAACAGCCCCAGGATATGAGCAACATGATATCACGTTACAAGTGAAGAAGAGGGTAATTTCCAGCCCCAGGTCACACTGTTAGGAAGAGGAAGAACTGAGACTTAAACTGAGTTCCTCTGTTCCAAAAACCACTAATGTTGAGTTCCAAGTTGTAGTGGGTGTGTATGGGTGGTAGGTAATCTTCCAAGTTCCCTGAGATCCACTCTAGTCCCTGAGGTTCACTGTGGCAGATAGGTCTCCTGTTGGTGAAACCAGGTAAGGGGTAGTGGGTGGTCATGCTCTGGAGAGTGTTTATGTGTTTACTTCCCTTCTGCCCACTCCATTTACTTTATTTCTACCCAGAATATCAGCGTTTGTACCGCAGATGGTGTTGCCCTTCCCCAGCTCAAAATCTCTTTGAACCAGTGCCAGAAAAGAGCTTGTGTGTTCCAGGAGAGATGCTGTGACATGGTTGCAGGAAGCTTACCTGTGTCATACTTGTCTTCTGAAGTAGGTGGAGCTAATGTGAGAGGGGGAGAATTGATAGCTAGATATGAAGTCTCCTTATGAGCATGTAAAAGAGGACCTGGGCTAACACACTGCTGATCACCTAAAAGTCCTTTAGTCTACTCCCATCCACTCACAGAGCATCCATCACGTGCCATGCATGTCTCTGGGTGCCAGAATGCCCCTTCAGTGACCATACTGGACAGAATTCCACACATAGAATCACATTCTGTGTTGTCACGAGACCACAGACAGAATTAAGTTTGAGAATCGTACTTCCTGGGCATTTCACTCAAGCAAACAGAAGTAGGACAGAGGAGCCTGGAGGGCTACAGTCCATGGGGATTCAAACTAACCGCCAGTCCAGGTTCAATGCATGATACAGGGTGCTCGGGGCTGGTGCACTGGGATGACCCAAAGGGATGTAGGAGGAGGGAGGTGGGAGGGGGGTTCAAGATGGGGAACCCGTGTACACCTGTGGCAGATTCATGTTGATGTATGGCAAAACCAATACAATATTGTAAAATAATTAGCCTCCAATTAAAATAAATAAATTTATATTAAAACAAACAAACAAACAAAAAAAAGGCAAAGAGTCAGACCAGATGAGCTACTGAGCAGACACACACCGACAGACAGAAGCAGGACAATGGAAAGTGGGAAGATTACATGTATATGACTGACCTGAAATCCTCCATTTCCTCACGCCCCTCCATCTGGCCTGTTCTTACACGTCTGCTGGGTTGTAAACAGATCTGTCGACACCTGTCTTTCCATAGACCCCCTTCTGCAAGGTCACAAATGTGAGCAGACTCTGCCTTTCTGCAATCCTGTTCTTACTCCTGGGCACCCTGGTGGCCAGCATGCTGGGTTGTAAAACCAGCAACTGGGTCCAGAGTAAGTCCCAGCTTACCTCTCCTCTACAGACTGGAGAGAAAGGAGGCGAGTGCATGGAAGAGGTGGGAAGAGGGGTGTGGAGGATGCTGCCGGCCCTCTCTGGACTTCTCCTTGGAAGTGAGCAATTGAACTCCAGGGACATTACTTCGCTCTCAAAAAGTATCACTATGTGTTCTGCTTTTAATAAATATATCCTACCTCATCTTACAAAATCATGAACTTCTTCTCTGAGCCTGTCTATTCCTGGTGTCTTTCTTGTCCATAATCCCCCCTCCCCCCCCTTAGAATAGTAAAAAGATCCAAATTTGATCTTCATCCTAGTTCATGCCCCCTAACTCCAGAAACTCTTGGAATTTATTGTCTTTCTATAAGTAATGAAATCTGTGATGGAGCAGATGTTAGATAGTATCTGTGTGTACCGGGACTCCAGAATATGCCATCAAATGATTAGAGGGTTAGAATTATCAGTCCCCAGTCCCTCTGGGGAGAAGAGAGAACTGATATTGAATTCCATCAACAATGGCCAAAGATTAAGTCAAATTGACTACTTCAAACCCTCAATTAAATCCCATGCACACTGGATTCAGCAAGCTTTAGAGGGTTGATGACATCAAGGGTTTGTAAAAGGGGAGTGTCCTTAGATGGGGTGGATGCTGGACATTTCCTATACTCTCTTTGCCTTATGCTTCTTCTCCCATTCACTGTCTCAGTGTTTTAACCTCTATAGTAACTGGGGACCATAAGTAAAAGTTCCCCAGTTCTGTGAGTGGTTCTGATAACATGTTCAACTTGGAAAGTGGGTCAAGGAATCTCTGAATTGACAGTCAGAGGCTTGTTGATCACAAGCCCTGGGGTCACTTACACATGTGATCAACATTTGAAGTGTGGGCCACCCTCAGGGATGGAGCCCTCACCCTGTGGTTTCTGGGTAACTTTTGGGGATTTTGTGTCAGACGAATTGACTCCTGGATGTCCAGTGGTTCTGAGGGAACTGGTTGCTGTTGGCAGAGACCCCACATGTTTGGTGTCAGGGACAAAACCCAGACTCACTATTTTCCTCCATTTGTGTCTGAGGTGAGGTTCAAGGACAGGGGACTATAATACATTGGACAGAACACTCAGAAGCCCTCAGTAGTTCTCTGCATTTTCAGAATTCCTAGCAGAATCAGGGACTTGATTAAATGGGTTGTGACAGAATGTGTCTTGTCCTCATCCAACCAGCTGCATGCTGTGTGTCCTGGGTTATTCCCATCTGCAGCTCTTTCATGGGAGCTGGGGCACCACGTTTCTAGAGATTTTTGAAAGGATTACCAGTCATGAGGACAAAGAATTTACACCTTTGTGGTCAGAGGTGTCCATTTTCCACCAAAGCATTTTAGTGTGAAAGACTTCACACTTTTAGTGTGAAAGACCTACCTGCATTTCTTCTTGACATATATAAAAAAATTGTCAACAAAAGAGACACAGATGTATAGAATAGCCTTTTGGACTCTGTGGGAGAGGGAGAGGGTGGGATGATTTGGGAGAATGGCATTGAAACATGTATAATATCATATAAGAAATGAATCGCCAGTCTAGGTTTGATGCAGGATACAGGATGCTTGGGGCTGGTGCACTGGGATGACCCAGAGAAATGGTATGGGGAGGGAAGTGGGAGAGGGGTTCAGGATTGGGAACATGTGTACACCTGTGGCAGATTCATGTTGATGTATGGCAAAACCAATACAATATTGTAAAATAATTAGCCTCCAATTAAAATAAATAAATTTATATTAAAACAAACAAACAAACAAAAAAAAGGCAAAGAGTCAGACCAGATGAGCTACTGAGCAGACACACACCGACAGACAGAAGCAGGACAATGGAAAGTGGGAAGATTACATGTATATGACTGACCTGAAATCCTCCATTTCCTCACGCCCCTCCATCTGGCCTGTTCTTACACGTCTGCTGGGTTGTAAACAGATCTGTCGACACCTGTCTTTCCATAGACCCCCTTCTGCAAGGTCACAAATGTGAGCAGACTCTGCCTTTCTGCAATCCTGTTCTTACTCCTGGGCACCCTGGTGGCCAGCATGCTGGGTTGTAAAACCAGCAACTGGGTCCAGAGTAAGTCCCAGCTTACCTCTCCTCTACAGACTGGAGAGAAAGGAGGCGAGTGCATGGAAGAGGTGGGAAGAGGGGTGTGGAGGATGCTGCCGGCCCTCTCTGGACTTCTCCTTGGAAGTGAGCAATTGAACTCCAGGGACATTACTTCGCTCTCAAAAAGTATCACTATGTGTTCTGCTTTTAATAAATATATCCTACCTCATCTTACAAAATCATGAACTTCTTCTCTGAGCCTGTCTATTCCTGGTGTCTTTCTTGTCCATAATCCCCCCTCCCCCCCCTTAGAATAGTAAAAAGATCCAAATTTGATCTTCATCCTAGTTCATGCCCCCTAACTCCAGAAACTCTTGGAATTTATTGTCTTTCTATAAGTAATGAAATCTGTGATGGAGCAGATGTTAGATAGTATCTGTGTGTACCGGGACTCCAGAATATGCCATCAAATGATTAGAGGGTTAGAATTATCAGTCCCCAGTCCCTCTGGGGAGAAGAGAGAACTGATATTGAATTCCATCAACAATGGCCAAAGATTAAGTCAAATTGACTACTTCAAACCCTCAATTAAATCCCATGCACACTGGATTCAGCAAGCTTTAGAGGGTTGATGACATCAAGGGTTTGTAAAAGGGGAGTGTCCTTAGATGGGGTGGATGCTGGACATTTCCTATACTCTCTTTGCCTTATGCTTCTTCTCCCATTCACTGTCTCAGTGTTTTAACCTCTATAGTAACTGGGGACCATAAGTAAAAGTTCCCCAGTTCTGTGAGTGGTTCTGATAACATGTTCAACTTGGAAAGTGGGTCAAGGAATCTCTGAATTGACAGTCAGAGGCTTGTTGATCACAAGCCCTGGGGTCACTTACACATGTGATCAACATTTGAAGTGTGGGCCACCCTCAGGGATGGAGCCCTCACCCTGTGGTTTCTGGGTAACTTTTGGGGATTTTGTGTCAGACGAATTGACTCCTGGATGTCCAGTGGTTCTGAGGGAACTGGTTGCTGTTGGCAGAGACCCCACATGTTTGGTGTCAGGGACAAAACCCAGACTCACTATTTTCCTCCATTTGTGTCTGAGGTGAGGTTCAAGGACAGGGGACTATAATACATTGGACAGAACACTCAGAAGCCCTCAGTAGTTCTCTGCATTTTCAGAATTCCTAGCAGAATCAGGGACTTGATTAAATGGGTTGTGACAGAATGTGTCTTGTCCTCATCCAACCAGCTGCATGCTGTGTGTCCTGGGTTATTCCCATCTGCAGCTCTTTCATGGGAGCTGGGGCACCACGTTTCTAGAGATTTTTGAAAGGATTACCAGTCATGAGGACAAAGAATTTACACCTTTGTGGTCAGAGGTGTCCATTTTCCACCAAAGCATTTTAGTGTGAAAGACTTCACACTTTTAGTGTGAAAGACCTACCTGCATTTCTTCTTGACATATATAAAAAAATTGTCAACAAAAGAGACACAGATGTATAGAATAGCCTTTTGGACTCTGTGGGAGAGGGAGAGGGTGGGATGATTTGGGAGAATGGCATTGAAACATGTATAATATCATATAAGAAATGAATCGCCAGTCTAGGTTTGATGCAGGATACAGGATGCTTGGGGCTGGTGCACTGGGATGACCCAGAGAAATGGTATGGGGAGGGAAGTGGGAGAGGGGTTCAGGATTGGGAACATGTGTACACCTGTGGCAGATTCATGTTGATGTATGGCAAAACCAATACAGTATTGTAAAGTAAAATAAAGTAAAAAAATTTTTTAAAGTGTCAAATAATGATCATTTCCCTGGGATGAAATTAATCAGAGAGTTGAGTGGCAGCTGAGGGTCTTCTCAGAGGCAACCGCAGGCAGCAAGAAATCCAGTACTTTGTTGAGTTTCCTCGTGGGGCCTAGACACCTTTTTCCAGGCTGATATGATCTTAGTCAAGACTCAGTACCCTTCACCTTGCCATCACCTGTCACCTATCAGACTATATTTTATTTTCCTATGATATACATGACAGTTATCCTCATATAGTTAGGCCTCATCATCATAGAGACTAATGAGAATTTTACTCTATCCACTCTCTTCAGTGACAGTGTACTTAGCATGAGTATGAAGTAGGAGAATCACTTACTTGTGAAATATTTATCAAAATGTATCTTTTTGATTCTGAGAGCATAATTGTTTGAGTAGGGAAATGGCTGTAAACAAAATATAGTAGAATAATATACACACAGCAAAGGAGGGAAACAACGATAAAGTTGGGGAAAATCCTACGCCAGTCATGAGGAGTGTTCTGAAGAAAGAGAGTGATAGGGATAAAGAAGACTGGCAGGGTCAGAAAAATGCTCTGTGATAAGGAGGCTTTGAGCAGAGCCTTCCAAAAAAGTGCCCGAGGAAGCAGCACTCAGGACCAGGGTGGCTGAGGGGCAGGGGGGTGGAAGGCACGGGACAGAGGCCCTGGCGACAAGTCATGAAGAGGTCTGTAGAATTGTAAGAATCAGAATTTGGCTCTCAGAAAGCCAGGGGGTGGCTGAGGGACTGGTCACCGGAGCCATGGAATATGCTTCACTTTGAAACAGGCCCCTTGCCGCTGTAGTGTGGAGAGTGGCCTTTAGGGGGTGAAGGGCAGAGACAGAGGCCCCTGGGTGGGCTGGTGCATTGTCCAGGTGAGCCGTGATGAAGTGTGTATCCATATTGTTGCCTGCATTGATCTCAGTTTATTAGAATAACGTGAATATCCTGCTCTGCTGAGACTTCTGTACAGGTTTCATCAAAACTCAGGATTCATTAACTCTTTAGCCATTTGTGATGTATTCACCCTTCTAACCCTTGCCGCTCCCTGAGGTTTGGGGGCAAGGGAAAAGCCGAAGGTGGGAATTAAAACCTATACCTATGGTTGATTCTTGTTGATGTTTGACAGGAACCAGCAAAATTCTGTAAAGCAATTATCATACAATGAAAAAATATATAAAGTAAAAAACTAAAAAAAAAAAAAACTCAACTGCTAAATCCAGTGTTAGTTACCCAGGCAATCAACTTTCTTTCTAAGGTTAGGTTGAGGCTTTGCTGGTCACCTTCCTCACATTATAAAAGACACCCTTGATGCTGCCAGTTCTTAGAAATCCAATCATTTTGGGAGCTCAGTTTCAGGAATGGTTAGAAGACCAAACTAACACTTCTTATATAAGTCAGAGTATCAGTATTCCCTCAATACTTTTTTATTCCAGTGCCCATGACATAAACAAAGTGAACCAAGTGGGGGGTTTTCTTCCATGCCATTCTCCATTAAATCATGATGGCTTCTCACTGTGTTTTTCATAGTGGAAACTTTCAACTATACACATGTACAGATCATAGTATTTATAAACTGGTGGATCATTGTCCAGCTCCAGTCATGATTAACATATGGAGAATATTCTTAATGTATATCTTGTATTCTTGTCCTATTTGGAGCTAATCATTGACGACATGCCAATTCATGCATAAATATTCAGTAATGATATGTAATTATTCACAATATTACTCTGTGGATCTGAAGCCTAATAACATTAATAAAGATGTCCTACAGAGCAGGATATGAAAAGGCCTTTTCATATTCACACCCCTGCACCCCTACCACTCTGTATTGCAAGCAAGCTGGTATTTTCTGTTGTTCACCTTTTAGTTCCAGCTGTGCTGACCATTTTTCTATTTTACCAATATCCTCCCATTGCTACAGCCCTGCGGGCTGAGGTCTGCCTGGAGCCTTCACACATGGGTCCCTGCAAAACCGAAATAACCAGACGCTTCTACAACTCAAGTACAGGTTCTGGGAGACCGTTGTATACGGTAGTTAAAATGTTAAGAACATAGATTACATCAGAGGCTGGCCTGTGTTAAGACCCCTGCTGGTGGTATCCTATCCTGGGTAAGACATCCTGAAGGGCAGGGGAGAGGGGGAGGGCTGGGGAAAGAGGTGGAGCTCACGAGGGTACACATTCCTCAAAACCACCCACAGTGACTACTTCCCTCGCTGCCTCCTGCAGTGTTCTTTGAAATCACAGGCTGAGGATGTCCTTCAGGAGCCAGTTGGCAAAAGGTCAGCCCGAGAGGCACCATGCTGATCATCTGAGCTTCCTCTCATGCTCCCCTTTCTAGATGGGAAGAGTAGGTCAGCACCCCACAGAGCAGGTCCGTGGTGCTGCTGAGTCCCCCACCTTGGCTTCAGAAATTCACTTCCTGCTGGTGGTCACTGCGATCCTGAGAGCACTGTGGTTGCTCATTTCTAGGAAGGACTAGGTCCTGTCCAGGTACACAGTGTCCAGGTCTGGGGCTTCAGAGATTCCTCTCCTTTTGCAGAGGCCATGGGAACTGGGTTCCCTGAGAAGCTGAAGTACAAGGAGGATCCAGTCAGGGCTGAGCTCTGGCTGCCTGTGATCATATTCAGCCTTTCAACGCTACCTTTCTCAGCAGAAGTCTGCCTCTTTCCACTCCCATTCGACTGCTTGCTTTACTTTTCTCTCATCTAGTTGTCTCTAAGCACCCTGAGAGCAAGTCTTTTGTTTATCCCGAGAATATTGCACAGCTCCAGGCACAAAGAATACAGTCCATAAATATTAAAGCAAGTATGGAAACAATGTAGGAGAAAAGCTCCTCAAGACTGGAGTGAAAGTAGAGCCTGAGATGTGAATTCCTGATTCTTGCTGTAGTCTTCTTCCTCACTGCATCCTCACCTTCTTCCTCTACCTCACCAGCACTTCGAGAGCTTGGGGAACGTGGCCGCCTGGATGCTGCCAGAGAGGCTGGAACTACCTCCTATTTTTGTGAATATGATGGGACACTCATGAAGTCATGTCCAAAATCTTTGATGCATCATCTGTGTTAATATCAACTAGATTTGCCTGGGTGGTGTTTGTATGTTTGTGTATTAGTGAAATTGAAATATCTGGGAACACATGAAAAACAGGCAAGTGTCTTCCTCCTGCTTTTCAGCTGTTTGTGTTCCAGCAAGTCATTTTCTGTAGTTGTAGTTCTGTATCTTCATCTGTAAAAAAGGAATAATATAGTTAATTGATAAGATTGTTAAAGAACAGCAAGCTATCTTTTATCACCACTTACTATGAGCCCACCTCACAGGTCCCAATTTTAAATGCCCTCCAGGAGAAGTGTGTAATGTGAATTGAAGTATTTGGAGTTGGAGTTGAGGCAGGCAGATCATAAGAAATGGTGGGGATGATTGAAACTGGAGAGAATACTCCCCTCTTGAGAAGAGAGCCACTCTCCTTAGCTTGGTTCATGGTTTTCAAAGTGTGGTCCTTTAAGCAGCAACCTCATTGCCATGGGAACATTATTGATGCAGCTACTCATATCCCACCCTGTGCTACTGAACCAAAACTCTGGGGGTGAAGATCTCAAATATGTGTTTGGCCAAATGGCTAAGGGATTCTGATGCTCAATCACATTTGAGACTCATGGTTCTTGTTAAACTGCAAGACTGTGATTGCAGAACAAGTTGGTTTACTTGTCCTGCATTGATTAAAAAAAAATTTTAAATATGAAATCTCCACTGTGAAGTCTTATCAATGCCTAAAATTGTAAAATGAACTCTGTGAGCTAACAATGCAGATATTCTGGCCATATGTGCAACCTCTGGTTATGCTCCCTTTTAATCTTGAAAATAATCTGAAAAAATATACTATGGGTTTCAAAAAATCAGGTGCTTTTTTATCATGTAGCAAGAAAGTGACTACCCATTACTCGGATATGAACATACTTCTACGACGGCACAACATCTCAAATATCTAAACATCTTCTGTCTGTGCCGGGTGCATTCCATCATTTGAAGATGAGGCCTTAGATACCATGGAATTGAAGATTTTCATTATTTAGATGGAGATAGTGAGGAACAGAAGCAGAGATATGACCTGGAGTCCCAGAGGGCTGGCATCGCTTGTCTTTATCTACTCTACAGCGACTGTTTGTTCCTGTCCTGCAATTTCCCTAAGAGGCCTGCAGGGGCCAGGGAGGTTTCCAATTAGAGACCACACTTCCGTGAGCAGGGAGGGAGGAGTTGGGGGGGGAGAACTGGCCTATCAGGAGGCTGTAGAAACAGGGGCATCTAATTTGGACCAGGGTAAGGAGGACCAGGAAAGGAGGACATTGGGAGAGAAAGATGAGTGAGGAGAGGGGAGAAAAGGGCAGTTTCTGTTAGGGAGAGTCTCAGCCACTCCGTGGTCTCAGATGCAGAAGTTGAGGCAGGAAGAGGGGCAGGGCCAGAGCGCCTCCTGAATGCGAATCCTTGTTGTACCATCTGCAGGTTGTGTGACCTGAGCAAGTGACTTTACCTCTGAGCCTCTGCTTTCCGCTTGACACTGTGGTGTGAGAATCCCAGATATTATAGAACTGACATGAGGCTAAATGAAATCATGCACGTGGAATGTCTCAGGAGAGAGGGACTCTCCACGCACAGTGGGTCTTTTGTGAGTCACCCACTCCCAATACCCTTCTGTTCTAAGAGAGCTTAGTACTGTGAGCTCAAACCCTGCTCAACGGTGCTCTATGATTGTAACTACAAGTCAATAAACAAGAGTGAGTGAAGGGATGGTGGGTGTGGCACGTGTGCACTCTAATCTACAGCTTGCAGTGCAGCAGAGTGCATGTCCACAGACTCTAAGTCAGATTGCTGGGTCCAAATCCTCTCTACAAGCTATGGCCTAAGCAAATTACCTTATTTCTTATTATTTCAGGGACCTCTTGTGTTACATGGGGATATATCAATGGTTTCTCCCCCTTTTTTTAAAGAATTTTTAGAATTAGATGGATTATATGTTTCATGTGTCCAGGATAATGCCTGCTACAATGAAGAATTTTAATTTTACCTGAAGTAATTACTCATTACTGTTATTAATACTACTATAAAGAATTTGACTTCTGAGGAGAAGGAATATATGCCTGTTGTATCCATTGCTTCTGTGGCAACCACATGATGTGGGCAGCATGGATCTCATGTGGCACCTGAACACATGTGGTTTGAGGGTTTTAAATTCTCTGGCCCACAGTTAGGAAAATGCACAGCTGGTACCCAAACCAAGGAACTATGGCTCCATCGCCAGTGAGGGAGAGAGCAGGAAGAAGGGGGTGGCTACGGTGGTCTTCCAAGGTGCCCTGATGTCCACTCATGAAGAAAGCTCTCCTGTTACTGAAACCAGATGAGGGATGACTGTGGGTCATGCTGTGGATACAGGTCCAGCTCCCTGCTTCCCCTCGGCCCCCTCCTGTAATTGTTTGATGCCTAAAGAGGGTTAGAGCCCAGGATGACATCACCTTCACCAGCCAAGTCCCTGCCTGGACCAACGCCTAGTAAAGTACAAATGTCCATCCACAGGAGAAGGTGTGGCAGTGGTTGTAGGAAGGTGACCTGTGTCACACATGTCATCTGAGGTACGTGATGTGGGCCAGGGCATTGAGGTCCAGCGGAGATGTCACCTGCAGGAGGCTAAAATGGAGGACCTTGGCTAACACACTGCTATTTACTTATCTGTCCTCTGATCTACTCACATCCACTTACTATAATCCATCATATGCCAGGCACTGTTCTAGGTGCAGGGATGCTCCCTGAGTGTCAATGTTGGACAAACTCCATCTGTCTGAAAACAATCCGTGTTTACATGAGACCCACAGGCATCATCAAGTCTGAGAAGTGCTCTTACTGCACATTTGACCCCTGAAAACAGAAGCAGGAGGCATGGTTAGGAAGGGAGATTATACAATAAATAGGACTGACTCAGCTCCACCCCTTGCCCATTCCCCTCCTCATCTCCTGATCTCACCCGTCAGCCAGGATATTAAAAGCTCAGTCCATCCTCAGCATCCTCAGGAGCCCTTCTTCAAGGCCACAGAGATGAGCCGGCTCTGCCTCTCTGCAGCCCTTCTCTTCCTCCTGGTTATCCTGGTGGACAGCACCCCGGTGTATACACACCATACCCAGGACAAAGATAGGTCTAGCCTCATCTCTCCCCTACAGCTTCTGGGGAAATGACAGAAGTCCAAGGGAGGGAGAGTTGCAGGTATGAACTGGGTGTTGCCAACCCTCTCTGGATTTCTCCTGTCACACCGCACAGGTTTTGTGTTCGTTTCTTTGGTTTTGACAGTGCTGGTCTTCCTCCCTATGCAAGGAAGGGCATTCTCTAGTTCTGGGGTCTTCTCTCTGGCTGCAGTGTGTGGAGTCTTGTTGGGGCAGCTTCTGCGGCTGCAGAGCAGGGGCTCTAGGCATCTGGGCTTAGTGGTTGCAGTTCACCTTCTTAGTTGCCGCAGGCATGTGGAATCTTCCCAACCAGGGATAGAACCCATGTCCCCTGTTTTAGCGGTGGATTCTTTTCTATTGAACTACAAGGGAAGTCTTAAGTTGCAAACTTTTAACTCCACTGACATTGTGACTCTCATGAGGATATTTATTAAAATTTTATATATATATATATATGCCTCATAACTCTACCTAATCCGGGACCCCATTTCTGAGACTCTCTATTCCTGTTGCCTCCCATTTCCCTGAAACTCACTGTAGTGTAGTAATAAAAGTAAGTAAAGTGAAAGTCTCTAAGTCCTGTCCAACTCTTTGAAACCCCATGAACTGTATAGTCCATGGAATTCTCCAGGTAAGAATATTGGAGTGGTAGCCTTTTCCTTCTCCAGGGGATCTTCCCAAGCCAGGGATCGAACCCAGGTCTCTCGCATTGCAGGCAGATACTTTACCAGCTGAGCCACCAGGAAGTCCTGTATAGTAATAAAAGGCTTCAAATTTGAAACGTCTCTTAGTTAAAGGCCCAGGTCTCCAAAACACTTGGAGTTTCCTGCTTTTAGATGTTAATAGATGAGTCACACGGAGAGGGCAATGGCATCCCACTCCAGTACTCTTGCCTGGAAACTCCCACGGACAGAGGAGCCTGGAAGGCTGCAGTCCATGGGGTCGCTGAGTCAGACATGACTGAGCGACTTCACTTTCACTTTTATGCATTGGAGAAGGAAATGGCAACCCACTCCAGTGTTCTTGCGTGGAGAATCCCAGGGATGGCGGAGCCCAGTGGGCTGCCGTCTGTGGGGTCGCACAGAGTCGGACATGACTGAAGTGACTTAGCAGTAGCAGTAGCAGATGAGTCACAAAAGGTGACTCAAGGTAACCTCAAGGTGTGGAAGGAGTCCCAGAAATCACAAGCACCCGTTTAATGTTTACAGTTTTCAACAACTCTCATTCCAGCACCTCTGAGGAGAAGGGAGGGAACTGAGAGCGAGCTCAGTCACCAGTGGCTGATAATCCAACCAATATGCCTGCTTAGTGAAACAGAAAGAAAGATGTATCTTGTAAAGTAATTAGCCTCCAATTAAAATAAATAAATTTAAATTTAAAAAAGAAAGAAAGACAGAAAGACATAAAAACTGGGCTCAGAGAGCTTGTTGGTTGGTGAATACAGGAAGCTGATGTGAGGGTGCCGGGCCCACTAGGGCACAAAGGCTAGGCACATCTCCCTCCCCCTTTGCCCTGCACATCTCTTCCATTTTTCTGCCTCAAGTTATATTTGCATATTAATCTGGTAATAGTAAGCAAAAGTTTTCTGAAGATCAGCCACCGGTTCTAGTGAATTGTTGAATTTGAAGATGGGGTCATGGGCCCCAAAGTGGGGTAAGCCCCCCATTTTAATTATTTGGTCACAAGCATGATTGACTCGGGACCTCATGGCTGGCATCTGAACTGAGGACAGTCTTGAACCCTCAATGTGCAGAATCTGCAGTAACTCCACCTATTCCCATCAGAAATAAAAGGACTTATTGGACACCCAGTGGGTATTTGGGAAATCGGTTGCTCTTGGTCAAGACACCACATATTTGGTGCCAGGGATAAATCCAGAATCACTCTCCCCTGTGATTTGGGGTTCACGCGATGCTCCAAAAAGGGGGAGTAATGAAAGTACACATTGAAACCAGAAACTGTTCTCAGTTGTCTGTATTTTCAGAGTTCCTAGGAGAATCAGGGAGTATATCAAATGGGTTGTAACATGCTAGTATCTTCTCCTGGCCCTGCCACCCACCTGCCATGTCCTGGGGCAAGTCATCTGCAATTTTCTTGTCAGAACAGGGGATATATATTACATGGGTTTTTGAACAGATTGCCAGTCATATGTATAAGGTGAATCACATTTCAAGTTGAATTTTGTACATTTTCCACCAAGATGTGTTAATCTAAAAAAAATTCTTTAACTACCTACTTTGGGTAAGAAAGAATATTTATGTCAAATAATGAGCATTCCTTTATCATGAAAAATAACCAGAAAGATCTGGGATGAATGTGCCACAGGGAAAGGAAAAAACGCAGTCCCATGTAGGGTGACATCTGGGACCAAAGTTGAGACAATATTAAGAAAGTCTCCAGGCTCTTTCCCATGTCCCCTTTTGACTATTATTTATTATCCATATTTATACCCTCTCTTGTCCACTGCTGACTACTATTTTATTTGCATATTTGATCCTTAGCTTGGTTCACATCCCAGGCTTCCTGAAACTGTTGGAATTTACTGTCTTTCATAGGCATGGAGACAAGCCATCGACTGGGACCTGAGAAGCATTCAGTAATAGATGTGGTTAAAAATATCGACAGTGTTATTACAGGTTTGAATTTTCTGCACCTGTGGGGAGAGGAGAGGGCACTGAGATTGAGAACAGGCGCCAGTGGCCTATGATTCAATCAGAATGCCTGTTTAGTGAAACCTCAATAAGATTCCATGAATGTAGGCATTCAGGGAGCATTTGGGGTGGTAACATACGATGGTGATGTGAGGGTCTTGTGTTCTCTAGGGCATGGAGGCTCCCCACACCTCCATTTCCACTTTCCTCCACATATCTCCCTCCCTTCACTGTGCCAAGATTTGTCCTTCATAACAATGTGAGATCCCTCTGTGAGTGGTCTTCCTGAGTTTGGTCATCAGATTTGTTGAGTGGAGTAATGGAACTTCCCAGTTTTAGACATTTTGTCAAATTAGGAGTGACTTAGGGCAACATGGCAACATGAGTTCTTTGAACATATTATATCAGTCAATTATAAACAATTTATTCACATTTCATGGCCAAGTATAATCATTTTCCACCATGATATGCTCTTGAAAGATTTCTCTACCTATTTGCTTGGGGCCAGAAAGAACATTTATCTGTCAAATAATGATTATCCCTCTGTTTAAAAATTAATCACATAGACCTGGACCACTGAGAAGTGGAACTGCCAGGAAAGCATGAAACACAGTCCTTAAGTGGCTGGCTTGTGGGACCAAGGCTGGTACAATATTAGCAAATTCTCCAGGCTTTTTCCTTTGTCCACTTTTGACTATTGTTCTATTATCCATATTTGAAACTTGTCCTGGTGCATTGTTCAACATTCCTGAAAAGTTTGAAATCTTTGTCTTTTATAGGTACCAAGATTGTCGGAAGGGAATCCAGTATAACACAAGCATTGGCTGAAACCATAAATAAAGTCCTGAAAGGTTAGAACATTCTGCACCTATGAGGAGAGAGGAGGCCACGGAGACTGAGATCAGTCACCACTGGCTGATGAGTCAATATATATGTTTATTGAGTGAAACCTGAGGTGGGAAAAATATGGCGATGAGGTGAGGGTGCTGGGCTCACCAGGGCATGGAGGCTCTGCTCACATGTACTCCCCCTTTGCCCTAAACGTCTCCTTCATTTAGCTATTTCTCATTTTATCCTGTACATTAATGTGAGGAAAGTGAGTAAGAGTTCTCCTGAGTTTGGTCGCTGGTTCAGCTGAGTTTGAGCATGGAGTTGAGGTCATGGGAAGTTCGACTTTCCGTCACTTGGTCAGAAGCATGGTAGCTGGAGCCCACATGGCTGACATCTGAAGTCAGGGCAGCCTTGATACCTCAACCTGTGCTTTCGGCACTAACTCCACAGATATGGTATCAGAAATCAATTGACAGTTGGATGTTGGGGATTGGATGGTGTTGTGGAGAAAACACGTATTTGAGGTCATGTAAAAATCCAACTTACCCTCTGATGTGAGGGCTCAGGTGTGGCTTGAGGAGAGGTGAGCATTAAAAGCAGAACACTGTACCAGAAACTCTTAGCAGTTATCTGGTTTTTGGAGTTCCTGTGAGAATCAATAATGTATCAAGTGAGTGATGACATGGCAGTGTCTTGCCCTGACCAGGCCACCCACATGCGTGTGTCCTGGGGCAAGCTGTGTGATGTTTCCTCATCTGCACAGGGGAAACTTGCTACATGAGTTCTTCAAATAGATGACCAGTTATAACCAGGAAGAGTGTGTTCACATTTCATGACCAGATTTGTCCATTTGGCACCACAATGTGTTAATCTGAGGAAAAATTCTCTGCCTAGCTTCTGTGGCCAGGTAAAACTATTTATCACATAATATTTATTCATGCATTATTAAAGGTAATGAAAAGATGTCAAGCCACGGAGGAGGGCAACGGCAGGGAAAGCAAAGAAACCCAGCCCTTGTATGACCAAGGCTGATACAATATTACGAAGTCTCCAGGCTCTTTCCCTTGTTGTCTTTTGACTGCAATTTTCTTATTCATGCTTGATCCTTTTCCTGGTTCATGAAGTTGGCCACCTGAAACTCTTGAAGTTCACTCTTTCACAGGTCAGGTGATGATTTCCAGGGCACAACTTCATAACCATACAGTAGAAGAATTCCCCGGAGAAGACAATGGCACCCCACTCCAGTACTCTTGCCTGGAAAATCCCATGGATGGAGGAGCCTGGTGGGCTACAGTCTGTGGGGTCGCGAAGAGTCGGACACGACTGAGCGACTTCACTTACACTTTTCACTTTCATGCATTGGAGAAGGAAATGGCAACCCACTCCAGTGTTCTTGCCTGGAGAATCCCAGGGATGAGGGAGCTTGATGGGCTGCTGTCTATGGGGTCACACAGAGTTGGACACGACTGAAGCGACTTAGCAGAGGAATTCCCAATGCTCATTCCTCAATACTCAACACTCAATGAGGACAATAAAGGTATGTAGTTTCTGCACCTCAGGGAAGAGGGAAGGGCACTGAGATTCAAATCAATCACCAATGGCCAATGATTCAATCAACAAGGCTATTTCTTGAAACCTCAACAGTACAGAAATATTTGGGTTCAGAGAGTTTCCTGGGTGATAAATACAATTGTGAGGGTGCTGTGCTCACCAGGGAACAGAGGCTCCACATACCTCCATTCCCCCTTTGCCCTGTACATCTCCTCCATTTCACTGTTTGTCAATTTTTTATGCATATCCATCTGTGGAAATGAGGACAGTAAGTACGTTGCTTTATTCAGTTTGATCATCAGTAACCTTCAGTTATTGAACATGGAGGTGAGGTCATGGACCTTCCCATTTTAGCCATTGGTCACAAGCAAAAGTAAGTGGGGACCACGTGGCTGGCACCAAAGTGAAGAGAGTCTTGAGCACTCAGCCTGTGCGATCTGCACTAACTGCCTGGATTTCATATCAGAAGTCAGTTGAGTGGGGACGCTCAGTGGGTGTCTGGGGAATTGATTGATGTTGGTAGAGACACCACATATTTGTGTTAGGATAAACCCAGGCTCACTCTGCCCTGTGATTTGGGGGCTTAGGTTACCTTGGGTACAAGGTAGTAATGAAAGTAGGACACTGGCTCCAGAAACACTTGCAAGTAAACTGTATTTTCTGAATTCCTGGTAGAATCAGGCATTGTATCAGATGTGTTGTGACATCATAGCAACTTGTCCTGAATCTACCACACACGTGCTCTCTTTCCTGGGGAAAGTTATCTGCAGTTTCCTCATCTGAAGAGGGGAAGAATGTGCATTCTTTGAACAGAGTACCAGTCATGAATATAAAGAATTTATGCCCTGCCGCCTTAGTGTCTACACCATTTGGGAGTGCATTTCCCTGACAAGGGACTGAACCTATGACTATTTCAACAGAAGGTGATTCTTACCCACTGGACAGCTTCAGAAGTCTTACAGAAGTTTTAAGGCTATTCAAAGGCATCATACCCATCTTTCTCGAAAGACTTCATGAGGAGATATACATTTGCACATGATTACTATATCATGTCACTCCTAGAAATATCCATAATTCTGTCCCAGAAAGGAGGTTTTCAAATGGTCTTGTCAATTTGACCATCCTCCACCATCCTAACCCATTCTCTAGTCTTGACAATCTTTAAAAAAACTGGTGACCCATTCCCTAGTCTTGACAATCTTAAAAAAAAAAAAAAAAAAAAAAAACCAGTGTGGGAGGCTCATGGCTAAAATATTTACTTTTAATTCCATGAATGTTATTAACTACACCATTTGTATTTTGCTTGTTTTACAAGATTATTATTTTTTGTATTACCAAGTATATGACTGACCTTCAATGGAAATGGTGACTAGACTTGAAGCAGTTGATCAAATGTATAGTTCGATATATATGATCAATGATTGTAATAGTGTAACTCTAGAAGGCAATGGCACCCCACTCCAGTACTCTTGCCTGGAAAATTCCATGGACGGAGGAGCCTGGTGGGCTGCAGTCCATGGGGTCGCAAAGAGTCAGACACGACTGAGCATCTTCACTTTCACTTTCATGCATTGGAGAATGAAATGGCAATCCACTCCAGTGTTCTTGCCTGGAGAATCCCAGGGATGGGGGAGCCCTTGTGGGCTTCCATCTATGGGGTCACACAGAGTTGAACACGACTGAAGCGACTTAGCAGCAGCAGTAGCAGCACCATCCTAATAGTCTCTATTGCAAACTGGCGGTTCTCGTTGCTGTCCTTGTACGGAGCTCTGATGACCATCCTCATAACTGAGGCATTGCCCCTCTCCTTATAGCAGCTTCTAAGCCTGACTTCTGCCTGGAGCGTAAATTAACAGGTGGCTGCAATGCCATGATGACCAGGTACGTCTACAAAGCCCAGCCAGACTCTGTGAGCAGTTTATGTATTGTGGCTGCAAAGGTAATGAAAACAACTTTGAAATGTTAGAGGACTGCATGAAGACCTGCTCTCAAGAAGCAAGGTCCCCGTGGTAAGATAGGGGCCAGGGCACAGGGGGAGGAGAAGGGCTGGGGAAAGAGGCGGAGCTCAGGGGGCCACACACCATTCCCCCTGCGCAGGGTCTTCCTCATCACTGCTGCCAGGAGAAGAGGCTGCAGCGTCCTCTGAAGCTACACACTGAGCGAGTTCTTTCAGGAGAGAATACCAGAAAGCCAACCCCGGATGCCTCTTTGTGATCATCTGAGCCTGATCACATGCTCCCCTTTCTCAAATGGAACACTGATCAGCCACCCTCCAGGGTGAAAGTGAAAGTGAAATCGCTCAGTCGTGTCCAACTCTTTGCGACCCTATGGACTGTAACCTACCAGGCTTCTCTGTCCTTGGGATTTTCCAGGCAAGAGTACTGGAGTGGGTTGCCTTTTCCTTCTCCAGGGGATCTTCCCAACCCAGGGATCAAACCCAGGTCTCCCGCATTGCAGGCAGACACTTTATCCTCTGAGCCACTAGGGAAGCCTCCAGGGTAGGTCTGCAAGACTCTCAAGAGTCTTCTCCAACACCACAGTTCAAAAGCATCAATTCTTCGGCACCCAGCTTTCTTCAGTCCAACTCTCACATCCATACATGACCACTGGAAAAAACCATAGCCTTGACTAGATGGACCTTTGTTGGAAAAGTAAAGTGTTAGTTATCATAATTACTGATCATAATTATTTCAAAGGATTTTTACTTTGCAGGGAGAAGAATATATGTCTGTGGCCTCTAATGATTCAAAGCAGCCCCAGGATATGAGCAACACGATATCATGTCACAAGTGAAGAAGAGGGTATTTTCCAGCTCCAGATCACATAGTTAGGAAATGGCAGAACTGAGACTCAAACCGAACTCTTTTGTTTCAAAAACCACTAGAGGAGAGTCCAGAGTGGAGGAGGGGGTTTATTGGTGATAGACAATCTTGCAAAGTCCCTGAGATCCACTCTAATCCCTGAGGTCCACTCTGGCAGGTGAAACCAGGTGAGGGGCAGTGGGTGGTCACGCTCTGGAGATGTGTTTATGTCTCTATTTCCCTTCTGCACACTCCATTTACTTTATTTCTACCCAGAATATCAGAGCTTGTGCCCCAGATGGAGCTGCTCTTCCCCAGCTCAATATCTCTTTGGACCAGTGCCAGGTAAACAGCTTGTGTATTCCAGTAGAGATGCTGCCTCAATGGTGGCAGGAGCTTACCTGTGTCATACCTGTCTTCTGAAGTAGGTGGAGCTAATGTGAGAGGGAGAGCACTTACAGGTAGATATGAAGTCTCCTCATGAGGATGTAAAGGAGGACCTGGGCTAACACACTGCTGGTCACCTAGCAGTCTTTGATCAGCTCTCATCCACTCATGGACCGTCCATCATGTGCCATGCAGCGCTCTAGGTGCTGGGATGCCCCTTGAGTGACTACACTGGACAAAATTCCACACGGAGAATCACATTCTGTTTTCTCACAAGACCACAGACAGAGTCAAGTTTAGAATCATACTTCTGGGCATCCTCGCCAAAGCAGACAGAAGCAGAACAGAGGAACCTGGCGGTCTACAGTCCATGGGGTCTCAAAGAGTCAGATCAGACTGAGTTACTGAGCAGACACACACGTACAGGCAGAAGCAGGACAATGGAAGGTGATGAGATTACACATTGCACACGGCTGACCCCAAATCCTCCATTTCCACACTCCCCTTTTTGCGTTTATTCTTACCCATCAGCTGGGGTGCAAACATCTGTCAGCACCCTTCTCTCCATAAATGCCATTCTTAAAGGCCAAAAACATGAGCACACTCTGACTTTCTGCAGCCCTTCTCATCCTCCTGGAGACCCTTCTGGCCAGCATTCTGGGGGGTGAATAAAGCAACCGGGTCTGGGGTACGTCCCAGCTCACCTGTCCTCTACAGACTGGAGGGAAAGAGGGGAGTGCATGGAAGGGGCAGGAAGAGGAGTGTGGAGGATGCTGCCAGCCCTCTGAGGATTTCTTCTGGGAAGTGAGCAGTTGAACTCCAAGGACATTTCTTGACTCTCAGAAGTATCATTATGTGTTCTGCTTTTTTTTAAAAATCCCACCTTATTTTAAAAAATCATGAATTTCATCTCTGAGACTGTCTATTCCTGGTTTCTTCCTTTTCCCTAAACTCCACTTTGGAATAGTAAAAAGATCCAGTTTGATCCTTATCCTGGTTCATGCCCGAGGATGCTGGAAATTCTTGGAATTTATTGTCTCACTTTAAGCACTGAAATCTCTGAAGGAAAAGAACTTAGTATCTGTGTACTGCTGGACTCCAGAAATGCCATCAGATGTTTAGAGGGTTAGAATTATCAGCCCCCCTGGGGAGAAGAGAATAGATTCTGAATTCCGCCAATAATGGCCAAAGATTCAATCAAACTGAACACAGCAAACCATCAATTAAAACCCAAGAACACTGGATTTAGAGAGCTTCAGAGGGTTGATAACATCAAAGGTTTGTAAGGGAGGAGTGTCTGGAGATGGTGTAGATGCTCGGCAATTCCTACTCCCGCTTTGCCTAATGCTTTTCCTCTCTCTAACTGTCTCAGAGTTTTATAGTTTATAATAACTGGGGACCATAAGTAAAGGGTCCCCAGTTCTGTGAGTGGTTCAGAGTATTTGGAATTTGGTTAAGGATTCTCTGAATTGACAGCCAGTTGGTCACACATGTAAGTGATCCTAGGACTTGTGATCAAAACTTGAAGGGTGGGCTGTGTTCACGGATGGACCCCCACCCTATAGGGTCTGGATCACCTTGGCAGATTTAGTGTCAGAAGTGAACAGACTCCTGGATGTCCAGTGGGTGTGGAGGAACTTTGCTGTTGGCAAAGACCCCACATGTTTGGTGTCAGGGACAACACCCAGACTTACACTTTTCTTCCATTTCTGTCTGGGGTGAGGCTCAGGGACAGTTGGTTATGTTATGTTGAACAGAGCTCTCAGTAGTTTTCTGGATTTTCAGAGTTCTTAGCAGAATCAGGGACTTGATAAAATGGGTTGTGACAGATTGTCTTGTCCTCATCCTACACCTACATGCTGTGTCTCTGGGGATATGCCCACCTGCAGCTTTTTCATGAGAGCAGGGTCACCATGTTTCTAGAGGTTTTTGAAAGGATTACTAGTCATGAGGACAAAGAATTTACACCTTTGTGGCCAGCGGTTTCCATTTTCCCCCAAAGCATTTTCATCTGAAAGACTTGTCAACCTACTTACATTTACTTCTCCATGACTTGTGCAAAAAAACAAATGTATCACAAAATGATCATTTCTTTGTGATGAAATTAATCAGAGAGTTGAGTGCCAGTGGAGAGTCATCAGTTCACAGGCAACTGTAGACAGAGCAAGAAATTAAGTACTTTGTTGAGTTTGCTCTTGGGGCCAAGACTGTTTTTCCCAGGCTGGTACGATCTTAGTAAAGACTCAATGCCCTTCCCTTTGCTCACATATCAGACTATATTTTATTTTTCTACAATGATACTGATGACAGTTGCATTCATAATTATACAGATAGGCCTCATCATCATAGAGACTAATAGGAATATTACTTTATTGACTCTCTACAATGATGATGTACCTGGCATGAGTATGAAATATAAGAGTTATTTACTTGAGGATTATTTATCAAAATGGATCTTTCTGATTTGAGAGCATAGTTTTTTTAAGTAAGGAAACAGCTATAAACAAAATACAGTAAAATAATATACACATTAAGGAGGGAAACACACAAAGAAGACTGGGGAATATCCTATACCAGCTACGATGGGTGCTGTGAAGAAGGAGTTTTGGGGATTAGGAATGTGGCAAGGGTCAGGGAAATACTCTGTGATAAGGAAGCTTTGGACAGAGCTGTGTAAAAAAGTGCCTGAGTGTTAGAGCCGCAACCAGGAACAGAGTCGCCGAGGCTGAGAGGGTTGAGGGGCAGGGGAGTGGACGGGATGAGACAGAGAGGTCCTGGGGACAAGTCATGAAGAAGCTTGTAGAATTTTAAGAATCAGAATTTAACTCTTAGAAAGCTAGGGGGTCACTGAGGGAATGGTCTTGGGAGCCAGGGGATAGGATTCACTTGGAAACAGGATTCCTGTGACTGTAGTGTGGAGAGTGGCCTCTAGGGGGCGATGGGCAGAGACAGAGGGCCCTGGGCAGGCTGCTGTATTTTCCAGGGAGCCATGATGAAGTGTGTATCCATATTGTTGCCTGAATTGATCTCAGTTCATTAGAATAACGTGAATAACTTGCTCTATTGAGACTTCTGTGGCAGCTTCATCACAAATCAGGATTCATTAAATCTTTAGGCATTTCACCCTTAAAACTCTCAACTCTCCATGAGGTTTGGGGTCAGGGAAAAGCAGAAGGTGGCAATTAAAACCTATATCTATCACTGACTCATGTTGATGATTCACAGAGAATAACAAAATTCTGTGAAGCAATTTCCTACAAATAAAACAATGTATAAATTAAAAAAGATCAAAGTACTCAACCACCAAATCAGGTGTTGGTTACCCAGGCAACAAACCTCCATTCTAAGGTTAGATTGAGGTTTTGCTAGTGACTTCCCTCACATCATGAAAGACTCCCTTGGTTCTGTCATCTCTTAGGAAAGCCAATCGTTTTAAAGCTCATTTCCAAGAATGGTTAAAAGACCAATTAATACTTCTTATATAAGTCAAAGTATCAATATACCCTCAATATTCCTTAATTTCAGTGCCCATTATGTGAATACAGTGGGGGATTTTCTTCCAAGTCTTCCTCCATTAAATCATAATGCCCTCACACTTTCTTTTTTTATACTGGAAGCTTTCAGCTACTTGCATGTTATAAACTCATGGACCAATGTCCAGCTCCAGTCATGATCAACATATGGAGAATATTCTTAATATGCATCTTTTACTCCTGTTCTATTAGCAGCTAATCAGTTGCAACATGCCAATTCATGTAAAAACATCAGTTATGATATGTAATTATTTACAATATTACCCTGTCGATCTGAGGCTTAAAAACATGAATAATAATGTCCTACAAAGCAGGATATGAAACAGTCTTTTCACATGCACCCCTACCAGTCTCTATTGCAAACAAACTGGTATTTTCTGTATTGACTGTTTAGACCCAGCTGTGATGACCATCTTCCTATTTCACTGAGATCCTCCCATCCCTACAGCCCTGTGGCCTGACGTGTGCCTGGAGCCTCCATACAGAGGTCCCTGCAAGGCCAAACTAATCAGACACAGCTACAATGCCAAGTCCAGCTCCTGGGATATTTTTGTATGTGGTAGCTAAAATGATAAGAATAAAGATTACAATGGGAACCAGGCTGTGTTAAGAACGGGTGCTATCCTATCCTGGGTAAGATAGCAGACATAGAATGGGGAGAGGGAAAGGGCTGGAAAAGAGGTGGAGCTCACGAGGGTACACACTCCTCAAAATCGCCCACAGCGACTATTTTCCTTGCTACCTCCCGGGAGAAGTGGCTGCGGTGCCCTCAGAAACCATGTGCTGAGCATGTCCTCCAGGTGCCAGCTTGGCAAAAGATCAGCCCTAGAAGCACCGTCCTGATAATCTGAGTTTACTCATTCTCCCTTCTCGCATGGGAAGAGTAAGTCTGCCATGCCACAGAGCAGGTCTGTAGTTCTACCCCTCCTCGGCTCGAAAATTCACTTCCTGTTTGTTTGTCATTGTGATACTGAGAGCACCGTGGTTGCTCATCTCCAGGATGGCTTAGGTCCGGTCCAGGTACATAGTGTCCAGGTCTGGGGCTTCCGAGATTCAATCATCAAGTTCCTTTCCTTTTACAGAGGCCATGAGAACTGGGCTCCCCTGAGAAGCTGAAGTCCAAGGAGGACCCAGTCAGGGCTGAGCTCTGGCTGTTTGTGATCATATTGAGCCTTTCCCTCTTGCTTCTCAGCCCTGCCTTCCTCAGCAGAAATCTGCCCCATCCTCTCCCTCATCTGACTGCTTGCTTTGCTCCCGCCTCATCCAGTTGGCTCTAAGCACCATGAGAGCAGGACTCCCCTTTATCTATAGAACTTTGCACAGTTCCAGGTACATAGGAGAGTCCACAAATATTTAAGGATGGAAGCAGTGCAGGAGAAAAGCTCCTCGTGAAGCAGTGAAAGTAGAGCCTGGGATGTGAATTCCTGATTCTACTGTAATCATCTTCCTCACTGCATCCTCACCTCCATCCTCCACCCATCAGCACTTCGAGAGCCTTGGGAATGTGGCTGCCTGAATGCTTCCAGAGAGGCTGGGACCACCCCTTATTCTCATAAATATGATGTGACACTCATGAAGTTATGTCCAATACCTTTGATGCATCATCTGTGTTAATATCAAATAGATATGCATGGGTTGTGTTCATTTGTTTGTGTATTGTTGAAATTGAAATATCTGAAAACACATGAAAAACAGGCAAGTGTCTTCCTCCTGACTTTCATCTGTTTGTCTTCCAGAAAGTCGCTTTTCCATAGCTGAGGTTCAGTATCTTCATCTCTAAAAAAGGAATAATGGTACTTAATTGATAAGATTGTTAAAGAAGGGCAAGGTATCTTTTTGGCAACACTTACTGTGGGCCCACATCTCAGGTCACAATTTTAAATTCCCTCCAGGACAGGTGAGTAATGTAAAATGGAAGTTCGGAGTGGGTGCAGAGGCAGGAGGACAATAAGGAATGGTGGAGATTATGGAAACCAAGAGAATGCTCCCTTCCTGAGAGCAGCATTGCTCTTCTTAGCTTAGTTCACGGTTTTCAAAGCATGGTCCCTTGAGCAGCACCCTCAGCACCTTGGGAACCTTGTTGGTGCAGCTACTCAGGTCCCAACCTGACCTGCTGAAGTGAAACTCTGAGGATGAGGATCTCAAATCTGTGTTTGACCAAATGACTAAGGAATTCTGATGCTCACTCACATTTGAGACCCATGGTCCTTGCTAAATACCAGAACTGTGATGCCAGTTTGTTTACCTGTCTTACATTGATAGAAATTTTTTTAATGAGATGTCCCACTGTGAAATCTTATAAATGCCTAAAATTGTAAAATGAACTCTGCAGTTAATGATAAATATATTTTAGCCAGATATGCATCCTGTGATTACACTCCCTTTTAAACTTCAATATAATCTGGAAAAAGATACTACAGGGTTCAAAAAGTCAGGTGCTCTTTATCATGTAGCAGAAAGTAATCAGCCATTACTCGGATATGAACATACCTCTCCGATGGCACAGCATCTCAAACATCTAAACACCTTCTGTCTGCCCCAGGTGCATTCCATCCATTTGAACATGTGACCTTTGATACCAAGGAATTGAAGGTTCTCATTATTCACATGGAGATACTGAGGAACAGAAGCAGAGTATGACCTGGGGTCCCAGAGGGTTGGGGTCGCTTGTCTTCATCCAGTATACAGCGACTGTTTGTTCCTGTTCTTCAATTTCTCTAAAGAGGCCTGCAGGGGCCAGGGAGGTTTCTAATTAGAGACCAGACATCCATGAACAGGAAGGGCGGAGCTGGGGTGAGAACTGGCCCATCAGAAGGCTTGTGGACCCGGGGGGCCTCTAATTAGGACAAGAGTGAGGAGGATCAGGAGAGGAGGGTATTGGGAGAGAAAGACAGACTGATGAGAGATGAGAAGAGAGAAAGAGGAGTTTCTTGTGGGGAGAGTCTCAGCTACTCCCTGGTCTCAGATTCAGAGATTGACTCAGAAAGAGGGGCAGGGCCGGAGCGCCTCCTGAAAACGAATCCTTGTTTTACCATCAGCAGGTTGTGTGTCCTGAGCAAATGGCTTTACCTCTGAGCCTCTGCTTTCTGCTTGACACAAAGGGCGAGAATCCCAGGTGTTGTAGGATTGACATGAGGCTAAATGAAATCATGCATGTGGAATGTCTTAGAAGAGAGTAGACCCTCGACTCACAGTGGCTTGTTTTGTGAGTAACCCACTGCTGTTGCACATGTGTACTAAGCCAGCTTGGTATTGAGAGTGCCCGCCATTCTCAACGGTGCTCTATGTTTGTAACTACAAGTAATAAACAAGAGTGAGTGAAGGGCTGGTGGGTGTGACGTGTGTGCACTCTAATTTCCAGCTTGCAGAGCAGCAGAGTGCATGTGCACAGACTCTAAGTCAGATCGCTGGGCCCAAATCCTCGCTACAAGCTATGATCTAAGCAAATTACCTTATTTCTTTTCACCTCAGATCCCTCCTCAGTAACACAGTCAGTCAGTCAGTTCAGTCGCTCAGTCGTGTCCGATTCTTTGCGACCCCATGAATTGCAGCACGCCAGGCCTCCCTGTTCATCACCATCTCTCGGAGATCACTCAGACTCACATCCATCGAGTCAGTGATGCCATCCAGCCATCTCATCCTCGGTCGTCCCCTTCTCCTCCCGCCCCCAATCCCTCCCAGCATCAGAGTCTTTTCCAATGAGTCAACTCTTCGCATGAGGTGGCCAAAGTACTGGAGTTTCAGCTTTAGCATCATTCCTTCCAAAGAAATCCCAGGGTTGATCTCCTTCAGAATGCACTGGTTGGATCTCCTTGCAGTCCAAGGGACTCTCAAGAGTCTTCTCCAACACCACACTTCAAAAGCATCAATTCTTCGGCGATCAGCCTTCTTCACAGTCCAACTCTCACATCCATACATGACCACAGGAAAAACCATAGCCTTGACTAAACGGACCTTAGTCGGCAAAGTAATGTCTCTGCTTTTGAAAATGCTATCTAGGTTGAACATAACTTTTCTTCCAAGGAGTAAGCGTCTTCTAATTTCATGGCTGCAATCAGCATCAGCAGTGAAATTGGAGCCCAAAAAAATAAAGTCTGGCACTGTTTCCACTATTTATTCATCTATTTGCCATGAAGTGATGGGACTGGAGACCATGACCTTCGTTTTCTGAATGTTGAGCTTTAAGCCAACTTTTTCACTCTCCTCTCTCACTTTCATCAAGAGGCTGTTTAGTTCTACTTCACTTTCTGCCATAAGGGTGGTGGTGTCATCTCTATATCTGAGGTTATTGATATTTCTCCTGGCAATCTTGATTCCAGCTTGTGCTTCTTCCAGCCCAGCATTTCTCATGATGTACTCTGCATATAAGTTAAATAAGCAGGGTGACAATATACAGCCTTGAAGTACTCCTCTTCCTATTTGGAACCAGTCTGTTGTTCCATGTCTAGTTCTAACTGTTGCTTCCTGACCTGCATATAAGTTTCTCAAGAGGCAAGTCAGGTGGTCTGGTATTCCCATCTCTTGTAGAATTTTCCACAGTTTATTGTGATCCACACATTCAAAGGATTTGGCATAGTCAATAAAGCAGAAATAGATGTTTTTCTGGAATTCTCTTGCTTTTTCAATGATCAAGCAAATGTTGGCATATTGATCTCTGGTTCCTCTGCCTTTTCTAAAACCAGCTTGAACGTCTGGAATTCCATGGCTGACATATTGCTGAAGCCTGGCTTAGAGACTTTTGAGCATTACTTTACTAGTGTGTGAGATGAGCGCAATTGTGCAGTAGCTTGAGCATTCTTTGGCATTGCATTTCTTTGGGATTGGAATGAAAACTGACCTTTTCCAGTCCTGTGGCCACTGCTGAGTATATATATATATAAAATAATTCTGCCAGATCAAGGTCCCCGTTTCTGAGACTCTTTTCCTATTCCTTGCTATGTCCCTGAACCTCACTGTAGTGTAGTAATAAAATAAGTAAAGTGAAAGGCACTCAGTCATGTCCAACTCTTTGCGACCCCTTGAACTGCATAGTCCATGGAATTCTCCAGGCTAGAATCCTGGGATGGGATCCCTTTGCCTTCTTCAGGGGATCTTCCCAACACAGGGATCAAACCAGGTCTCCCATGAGGCAGGTGGTTTCTTCAACAGTTGAGCCACTAGGAAAGCCCTGCATAGTAGTAGAAAGCTTCAAATTTGTACCATCTCTTAGTTAATGGCCTAGGTCTCCTAAAACTGTTGGGGTTTCCTGCCATTAGATGTTATGAGATGAGATGAGGCAACTCAAGGGAACCTCAAGATGTGGTTGGTGTCCAAGAAATGACAAGCATGCCTTTACTGTTTACAGTTTTCAGCAACTGTCACTCCAGCACCTCTGAGGAGAAGGGAGGGAACTGAGAGTGAGATCAATCACAGTGGCCGATAATCCAACCAATATGCCTGCTTAGTGAACCCTAGGGAGAAAGACATAAGAACTGGGCTCAGAGAGCTTGTGGGTTGGTGAATACAGGAAGCTGATGTGAGGGTGCTGTGCTCACTAGGGCACAGAGGCTGGGCACACCTCCCTCCTTCTTTGTCGGCACATCTCTTCCATTTTTCTGCCTTGAGTTCTATTTTGGGAATATAAGCAATGGTTTTCCGAAGTTCAGCCACCGGTTCTATTGAGTTGTTGAATTTGAAGATGGGGTCATGGACCCACAATCCCCTTATTTTAATTATTTGGTCACAAGCATGATTGACTTGGGACCTGATGGCTGGCATCTGAACTGAGGACTTTTCAGCCCTCAACCTGCAGAATTGGCAGTAGCTCCATTGATTCCTGTCAGATGTAAATGGACTTGTTGCACACCCAGTGGGTGTTTGGGGAATTGAATGCTGTTGGGAGAGACACCACGTATTTGGTGTCAGGGGAAAACCCAGAATCACTGTGCCCTGTGATTTGGGACTCAGGTGATGCTCCAAAAATGGGGAGTAATGAATGTTCATGTTGCAGCCAGAAACAGTTCTCAGTTGTCTGTGTTTTCAGAGTTCCCTTGAGAATCAGGGAGTGTAGCAAATGGGTTGTAACATACTAGTATCTTGTCCTGGCCCTGCCTCCCACATGCCTGGGGCAGGTCATCCACAATTTTCTTCTCAAACAGGGGATATGTGTTACATGGGTTTTGAACCCATTACCATTCGTATGTATAAGGAGGTGAATCAAATTTCATGCTGAATTTTGTACATTTTCCACCAATATGTGTTAATCAGAAAAATCTGAAAAAATTTACTTTACTACTTACTTTGGGCAAGAAAGAATATTTGCATGTCAAATAATGAGTGTTCTTCTATCATGAAAACTAATCAGAAAGACCTGGAATGAATGTGCTGTAGGGAATGTAAGAAAGAGCCCTCTGTAGGCTGACCAATGGATCAAGGGTGAGACAATATTAGGAAAGTGTCCAGGCCTTTTCCCATGTCTTCTTTTGACTATAGTCAATTATCCATATTTGATTTCTTCCTTGTCCACTGTTGACTACTATTTCATTTGCATATTTCATCCTTACTTGTTTCATGCCCCAGGCTTACTGAAACTGTTGGAATTTCCTGTCTTTCATAGGTCTGGAGACAAGCCATAGAAGGGGACCTGAGAAACGTTCAGTAATAGATGTGGCTACAAGTATCATCGACAGTATTGATACAGGTGTGAACTTTCTGCTACTCTGGGGAAGGAAGAAGGCACTGAAATTGAGATTAGTCCCCACTGGATAATGATTCATTCAAAATGCCTGTTTAGTGAAACCTCAAGAACAATCCATTAATATGGCCATTCAGGGAACATTTGGGGTGGTAACACACGGCAGGTTGTGTGTCATCTAGGGTGTGGAGTCTCTCCACACACATACTTCCACTTTGCCCTGCAAATCACTCACTTCCTGTGCTTAGATTTATCCTTTTTGACAACGTGATATCCCGATGTGAGTGGGGTTCCTGAGTATGGTCTTCAGATTTACTGAGTTATTGAACAAGGAGTGGGGTAATGGAAGTTCCCAGTTTTAGACACTTTGTCAAATCAAGAGTGACTCGGGATAACATGGCTGGCATCTGAACTGAGGACAGTTCTGAGCCCTCAACTGGAACAATCATATTAACTCCCTGGGTTGGCTGTCAGAAATAAATTGCCCTGTTGGACACCCAGGAGGGGTTGGAGGAATTGGATGTTGTTTCTAGAGACACCACAGATGTGGTGTTAGGGAAATCCAGACTCAGTCTCCCTGTACCTTGGGAGCTCAGGTGAGTCCTGGGGACAGGGAAGTAATGAACATAGGACACTGCACCCAGAAGCTCTCAGCATTTATTGATAATTCTCAGAGTTCCTGGCCAAATAGGATAGTATATCAAGTGGGTTTTGACAGGGAAGTGTCTTTTTCGGACCCTATCATCCCCATGCCATGTGTCCAAAGTCAAGTCATCTATTGTCCTCATCTGAACAGTAGACCAATGCTAAACGAGTTCTTTGAACCTTTACCAGCCACGAAAAGAAACTGCTCCTTCTCATTTCAGGTCATGTTTGGTCATTTTCCTTTGGGATAGATTCATGAAAACATTCTCTACCTGCTTCCTTGGGCTCGTGGGACCAAGGCTGTACAATATTAGCAAATTTTTCTGGGCTTTGCCTTTGTCCACTTTAAAAAATATATATAAATTTTTTTATTTTAATTGGAGGCTAATTACTTTACAATAATTACTAATTACTATACAATTATTGGTTTTGCCATACATCAACATGAATCCGCCATGGGTGTACACTTTTGCCTATGATTTTATTTTCCATATTTGAAACTTGTCCTGGTTCATGGTCCAATATACCTGAAAATTTGAAATCTGTTCTTTCATAGGTACCAAGATTGTCAAAAAGGGAGCTGGTATACTAACAGGATTGGCTGAAAAAATCACTAAAGGAATTAAAGGTTTGAACTTTCTGCACCTGTGGGGAGAGAGGAGGGCACTCACTGAGACTGAGATCAGCACCACTGGCTGACGATTATGCCTGTTGAGTGAAACCTCAGCACAAATCCACAAATATTGGCTGAGAGAGCTTAGGAAGGGGGAACAAATGGTCCTGAGGTGAGGGTGCTCTGCTCAGGAGGGCGTGGATGCTCCGCCTGCCCCACTCCTCCCATACCCTAAAAATTTCTCGTCCATTTCACTGTTTCTGAGTTTTCTCCTAGACATTAATTTGAAAACAGTGATTAAGAGTTTTCCTGAGTTTGCTCACCTATTCCATTGAGTGTTTGAGCATGGAGGTGGAGTCAGGGAATTTTCAAGTTTTATTCACTTGGTCAGAAGCGTGATAACTCGAGAACACATGGCTGGCCTCTGAAGTCAGGGCATTCCAGATACCTCAGCCTTGGCACTGGCTCTGACTCCACAGATACGGTATCAGAAGTCAGTGGACAGTGGGCGGCTGGTTGGGTGTTGGGAATTGGGTAGTTGGTGTAAAAACCACCTATTTAGTGCCAGGAAAAAAAACCAGACTCACCGTCTCCTGTGATTGGAGGGCTCAGGTGAGGCTTGGGGAGAGGTGAGTAGTCAAAATAAGACCCTGGACCTGGAAACTCTCCCCAGGTCTCTGTGTTGTTAAGTTCCTAGCAAATCAATAGTGCATCAAATGGGCTGTGACATGAGAGTAATTTGTCCTGACATGGCCACTCACAAGGTTGTGTCCTGTGGCAAGTCATCTGCAGTTTCCTCATCTGTGTAGGGGAAACACGTTACGTGAATTCTTCAAATAGATGACGAGTTATGAATGGAAAGACTTTATTTGTGTGTCACGACCAGATTTGTCCATTTTCCACCCAATGTGTTACTTTGACAAAATTTCTGTGCCTACCTATTTGCTTTGGCCAAGTAAAAATATTTCTTTATCAAATAATGTTTATTCATGTATTATTAAAAGTCATCAAATGACTTTGAACCACAGAGGAGGACAAATGCAGGGAAACAAGAAACAGAGCCCTTGTGTGGTAGGATATGGGAGCGTGGCTGAGGCAATATTACAAAAGTCTCCAGGCCCTTTCCCTTGTTGTCTTTTGACTGTTATCTTTTCCATGTTTGATCCTTTTCTGTTTCATGAAGCAGGCCTCCTGAAACTCTTGAAATTTACTTTGTTTCATAGGTCAGGTGATGATTTCCGGAATAGAATTTGATAACCATACACGAGAGGAATACCAAACACTCAAGGCTGAATACTCAACACTCAATGAGGAGAATAAAGGTTTGTAGTGTCTGCCCCTCGGGGAAGAGGGACAGGCACTGAGATTCAGATCAATGACCAAACATCAATGCGTCAATCAATAAGCCTGTTTCTTGAAATCTCAACAGTGCATAAATATTTGGGTTCAGAGAGCTTTCTAGGTGGTGAATATGATTGTGAGGGTGCTGTGCTCACAAGGGAATGGAATCTCCACACACACACATCCCTTTGCCCTACATGTCTCCTCCATTTCTCTCTTTGTGAATGTTTCATGTATATTCATCTGAAAACAGCTTTCCTCAGTTTGGTCATAAGTAACCATCAGTTATTGAACATGAAGGTGAGGTCATGGACTTCCCCATTCTCCCCCATTTGGTCACAAGCCAAAGTAAGTGGGGACCACGTGTCTGGCATTAAACTGGGGACAGTCTTGAGTGCTCAACCTGTGGAGTCTGCACTGACTGCATGGATTTCATATCAGACGGCAATTGAATGGGGGACGCCCAGTGGGTGTAGGGGAATTGGTTGGTGGTAGAGACATCACAGATTTGTGTTAGGAGAAACCCAGGCTTACTCTGGCCCGTGATGGGGAATAATCGTTACCTTGGGTACAAGGAAGTGATGAACGTAGGAAACTGACTCCAGATGCTCTTACAAGTGCGCTGTATTTTCCAAATTCCTGGTAGAATCAGGTATTGTATCAGATGGGTTGTGACATCATAGCAGTTTGTCCTGACTCTACCACCCACATGCTCTGTTCCTGGGAAAGTTGCCTGCAGTTTCCTCATCTGAGGAGGGGAAATGAGTTACATGCATTCTTTGAAGAGGTTACCAGTCATGAGTACAAAGAATTTATGCCCTGCCGCCTTAGTGTCTGCAGCATTGGAGAGTTTATTTTCCGGACAAGGGATTAAATCTAGGACTCCAGTACTGGAAGCCAGATTCTTAACCACTGGACGGCCTTGGATGCCTTACAGATGTTTTAAGGCTATTCAGGCACTGTACCAAATCTCCTCTTCATGAGGAGATATACATTTGCACATGATTATACATCATGTCACCCCTAGCAACATTCATGATTCTGTCCCAGAAAGGAGATTTTCCAGTGGTCTTTCAATCTGGCATTCCTCCACAACCTTATCATTCTCTATGGCACACAAACTGGGGATTCTACTTGCTGTCCTTGTATGGAGCTTGATGAGCATCCTCATAACTGAGCCACTGCCCCTCTCCTTCCAGCAGCTTCTAAACCTGCCCTCTGCCTGGAGCCTAAAGTAACAGGTGGCTGCAATGCCATGATGACCAGGTACTTCTACAATGCCCAGACTGGCCTCTGTGAGCAGTTTGTGTATGGTGGCTGTGAAGGGAATGGAAACAACTTTGAAAAGTTAGAGGACTGCATGAAGACCTGCTCTCAAGAGGCAGGGTCCCTGTGGTAAGACAGGGGCCAGGGCACAGGGGGAGGGGAAGGGCTGGGGAAAGGGGTGGAGCTCGGGGGGCCACACACCATCCACCCTGCACAGGATCTTCCTCCTCGCTGCTGCCAGGAGGAGAGGCTGCAGTGTCCTGTGAAACCCACACTGAGCGAGTTCTCCAGGGAGAGGATGGCAGGTCAACCCCAGAGGCCTCTTTATGGTCATCTCAGCCTGAACACATGCTCCTCTTTCTCAGTTGGGGACACTGATTCAGCCACCCTCCAGGGCAGGTCTGCAGTGCTTCTGAGTGCCCTATGTAGGCTTTGAAAATTCACTTCCTTCTTGTACCATATTTTTTTGCAAATATGGGATCTATTAAGTTGGCCATTGTCCTGGTCTGGGGCTATACTGATGGCACTCAACAAGTTCCTTTCCTTTTGCAGAGGACGTGCGAAGAGTGGATTCGGAAACTCTCAAGTCCGAGGAGGACCCCTGCGGGGCTGGGCTGCGGCTGAGTCTGAACCTCTTCAGTCTGCTGACAGTCCTTCTCTCCCCGACCATCCTTAGCAGAGCCTGCCTTTTCCTTTCCTCCATTGGTCAACATGTCTAATTCTGTCTCATCCAGCTGCTTCTCAGCACCATGAGAGCATGTTTTCCCTTTACCCTAGCTCTTCACCCAGTTCCTGACACCAATGGGACAGTTCAAAATTATTTGTGCAAGGAAGAAATGTAGGAGCACATTCCTCATGACCAGAGTAACTGCAGAGCCTGTCGTGTAACACAGGATTTTTGTTTTCACCCCAATCCTCAGGGCATCCTCACCTTCATCTTCCTGCCCACCATCACTGCTCCTCCTGTGCATGGCCAAGGTGGAATATCCAGCATCTAGTTCTCAACATTGTAATGAGAGAAGAGTTTGGTTTAAAAAGCCCCCTTTTCCACACAATGATGTAGCAATTTTCATTTCTGTAGCTTCAAACACTATAGTTTATATTTCAGTAAATGTATATTCAAAATTAAACTGAAAGATGTTTCTGTTGTTTGTAATTACAAACCTTAACCAATAGGGTCCATGGAAATGGTTGTCCTTCTAACTGTTCTGCAGACACTGGGCACCTCCTGTTCCCCTTTCCAGAGACTGTGCCCTAATGGGTATAGGAAGCAAACCCACTATATCGTCATCCACTCCTAATCACAACACAAGCTACATAGAATTCTGGGAGATACATACGTCAACATGACAGCTTTTCTTCCTTCCTTCTAAGTTCAGTCAAACTGGGGGACAGGTTTTCCTCCTGGGCCTCAGAAGGAGAATGGATATTAGAGTCAGTTGTCCACTTTTCCAAGAAATACACATCCCTAAGGTCACATGTGGGGAGGAGGCTTCATATTTCAGTTAAAGAAATGTAAGCTACTGTTTAGCATCCCAGGCTCTGAGTTAGCATTTTGCCGACATTTTTGGATTAATCATGCTTAGAATCCATCAAGGGAGGATATGGAGGTGTAGAGATGGCACTTAGCTGCTATATTCAGTGCCTAACATGGCACATCCTGGTTTCCCAAGCAGAGGAACTTTGATGATGCTTTCCTGCTCTGCTTCTGGGAAGATTTAGAATGGAGGCAAATTTGGAAACAGACAGTATCTGTTTCACCACAGATTAGTAAAGTTGGGCATGGAGACCACAAAAGTATTAGAATTAATGAGAATACACAGGGTGCTGGCGCTCTTTTTTCATATCTTTCCAATTGTGGGCAAATTCTCAACATCTTTAAGATTTGCTTTCTTTAGTATAAAATAAGGATAAGGCTTGTACTTGTTAATGTTTTCAGCCAGAAACCACTGAAATACTCCCTTTATCTTCTTGCTTTTCTTTTTCTTTGGAATAGTTTACTTTGCTGCCTCCTGAACAATATTATGGATCTCTGAACACAGGTCTTCAGTCAACACTGTTAGCAAATTCTAATCCCTAATCTATTTGTTATCTTCACTACATATTCACAGTGGATTAGATTTAAGTCACACCTGGTTCAGTTCAGTTTAGTCTCTCAGTCAAGTCCAACTCTTTACGACCCCTTGGACTACAGCATTCCATGCCTCTCTATCACCAACTCCCAAAGTGTACTCAAACTCATGTCCATTGAGATGGTGATGTCATCCAACCATCTCATCCTCTGTTGTCCCCTTCTCCTCCTGCCCTCAATCTTTTGCAGCATCAGGTTCTTTTCAAATGAGTCAGCTCTTCGTATCAGGTGGCCAAAGTATTGGAGTTTCAGCTTCAACATTTGCCCTTCCAATGAACACTCGGGACTGATCTCCTTTAGGATGGACTGGTTGGATCTCCTTGCAGTCCAAGGGACTCTCAAGAGTCTTCTCTGACACCACAGTTCAAAAGCATCAATTTTTCAGTGCTCAGCTTTCATTATAGTCCAACTCTCACATCCACACATGACTACTAGAAAAACCATAGCCTTGACTAGATGGACCTTTGTTGGAAAAATAATGTCTCTGCTTTTCAATATGCTATCTAGGTTGGTCATAACTTTTCTTCCAAGGAGTAAGCGTCTTTTAATTTCATGGCTGTAGTCGCCATTTGCAGAGATTTTGGAGCCCCCCCAAATAAAGTCTGACACTGTTTCCACTGTTTCCCCATCTATTTCCCATGAAGTGATGGGAACAGATGCCATGATCTTCATTTTCTGAATGTTGAGCTTTAAGCCAACATTTTCACTCTCTTCTTTCATTTTCATCAAGAGGCTCTTTAGTTCTTCACTTTCTGACGTAAGGATGGTAATAAGACACACCTGACATAAGACACATCCACAACTGAGCATCATTTCTGCTTTGGCCCAGCGGCTTCATTTTTCTGGGGCTATTAGTAGTTCTTCTCTGGTCTTCCCCAGTAGCATATTGGACAGTTTCCAAACTGGGAGGCTCATCTTTCAGGGTCATATCTTTTTGTCCTCTAATCCAATTCATGCGGTCCTCATGGCAAGTATACTGAGGTGGTATGCCATTCCCTGCTCCAGTCGATCACTTTTTGTCAGAACTCTCCACTATGACCCATCTACCTCGGGTTGTCCTGCACGGTATGGCTCATAGATTCATCGAGTTACACAAGCCCCTTTGCCACAACAAGGCAGGGATCCATGAAGAGGAGTAATAGTATAATATATGTTATTTAATTGTTAATAATTATTAGTATAACAGTGTAATGAAAATGACTTGATATTAATGGAAAGAGTTTGGCTTCAGTAACTCACTGTGTTTTGCCATCTTGAGCAAGTCACTTTATCTCCCTGAGATACAGGTTCTTTTTTAATAAAAAGGGGAAGGTGATATCTACATTAGAAATGCCCAGATTTGGGTACTTTGAGAACCATGGTGAACACTGTGCTAATGTGCTTTGACCAGTACAGACTAAAATAAATTGTCTCGAAACACAGCATTTTATTTTCCTCTGCTCCTGACTGCTCTTTAAATGTGCTGTCTACTGTAATAAAGAAAGGAGGAAATAGCACTGAGTATAGTAGAGTCATATTCTAGAATTTCACCCTCAGGAAACAGCCCCAGTGCTAGAGTGGAGTCATTGTCACAATTCCAACTAGGTCTCCTTCTTCCTCAGAGGTAGCCAAAAGCCCTCTTGCGTCAGTGATTGATCTCACCCAAGTCCAGCTCCTTTCCCACCCCTCCTTGTCTTTATTTGACTCTCTGAACAATGTAGTTAAGTGTGAATTATTATAATTACTCATCATTGTTATTTCAAAGCACTTTAATTTCGTAGGGTAAGAGTTGTGGTGGGGTTAGATGGGTAGTAGGTAATCTTCCAAGGTCCCTGAGATCCACTCTAGCCCTTGGGGTCCACTCTGGCAGGCAGCTCTCCTACTGGAGAAACCGGGGAGGGATAGTGGGTGGTCATGGTCTGGAGGCGTGTTTATGTCTCTGCTTTCCTTCTGCCCACTCCCTTTGCTTTATTTCCACTCAGAATATCAGGCTTTGTGTCCTAAATGGAGATGCTCTTTCCCCAGCTCAACAACTGCCTGGGTCAGTTCCAGGTAAAAAGCTTGTGTGTTCCAGTAGAGATTCTGCCACAATGGTTTCAGGAATGTTACCAGTGTCATACCTTCTTCTGAAGTAAGTGAGGTTAATGTGAGAGGCGGAGCATTGACACGTAGATATGAAGACCCATGAATGAGGCTGTAAAGGAGGGCCTGGGCTAACACGTGGCTGGTCCCCTAGCAGTCCTTTAGTCTGCTGCCTTCCACCCTTGGACCATCCATAGTGTGCCATGCATGGCTCTAGGTGCTGGGATGCTCCTTGTGTGACCATATTGGACAAATTTCCACCTGTAGCATCACATTCTGTGTTTTCACAAGACCACTGACACAGTCAAGTTTGAGGACTGAAATCACTGGTCATTTTCCCTGAGCAGACAGAACCTGGACAGAGGAGCCTGGCATGCTACAGTCCATGGGGTCTTAAAGAGTCAGACCACACTGAATGACTGAGCAGACACACAGGCAGAAGCAGGAAATGGAAGGTGGGGAGATTACCCATTGCACACGACTGACCCCAAATCACTCCCCTCCTTCCCACCTGCTCTTGCCCATCAGCTGGGGTGTAAACAGATCTATCAGCAACCATCTTTCTATAGATGCCCTTCTTACAAGGCCAAAAACATGAGCAGATTCTGCATTTCTGCAGCCTCACTCATCCTCCTGGGCACTGTGGTGGCTGGTATTCTGGGGGGCAAATCCAGCAACAGGCCCAGGGCCTGGTCTAGCTCACCTCTCCTTTGCAGGCTGGAGGGAAAGGAAGTGAGTCCATGGAAGGGGCAGGAAGAGGGTGTGGTGGATGCTGCCAACCCTCTCTGGATTTCTTCTGGGAAGTGAGCAGCTGAACTGCGAGGACATTTCTTGACTCTCCAAAAGTATCATTATGTGTTCTGCTTTTAATAAAAATATCCCACTCATTTTACAAAGCCATTAACTTCATCTCTGAGATGGTCTGTTCCTAGTCTCTACCTTGTCCCTAAACCCCACTTTAGAATAGTAAAAAGATCCATATTTGATCCTTGTCCTGTTTCATGCCTGGGACTCTGGAAACTCTTGGAATTCATTGGCTTTCTATATGTAATGAATTCTGTCAAGGAGCAGACCTTAGATAGCCTCTGAGTGCAGTTGGACTCCAAACATGCCATCAGATGATCAGAGAGTTAGAATTATCAGTCCCTTGTCCCTCTGGGGAAGAGAGAGTGGCTACTGAGTTCCATGAAGAATGGCCAAAGTCAATCAAAGTGACTACCTCAAACCCACAATTAAAACCCATGAAAACTGGGTTCAGAGAGCTTCAGAGGGTTTATAAATCAAGTGTTTGTAAGGGAGGAGTGTCTTGAGACGGCATGGAGGTTCAACATTTCCTATTCCCTCTTTGCCTTATGCTTTTCCTCACTTTGGCTGCATCAGAGTTTTATCCTTTTTAATAACGGGACCATAATTAAAGGCCCCCAGTTCTGTGTGTGGTTCTGATAACTGGTTCAACATGAGAGTTGGGTTAAGGAATCTCTGAATTTACATCGAGTTGGTTACACGTGTAAGGTATCCCAGACTTGTGATTAACATGTGAATCATAGGCCATCTTCAGGAATGGAACCCTCACCCTGTGGGGCCTGGTGACATCTGTGGATTTAGTGTCAGAAGTGGATTGACTCCTGGATGCCCAGCGATAGTGTGGGAACTGTTTGCTGTTGGCAGAGAGCCCACATGTTAGGTGTCAGGGACAAAAGGCAGACTTACTCTTTTCCTCCCTTTGTATCTGGGGTGAGGTTCAGGGACAGAGGGTTATATTATGCTGAACAGGGCTCTCAGGAGCCTTCAGGAGTTCTCTGCATTTTCAGCACTCCTGGCAGAATCAGGGACCTGATTAAATGAGCTGTGACAGAATGCGTCTTGTCCTCATCCTAGCATGTACATGCTGTGCTTCCTGGATATTCCCATCTACAGCTTTTTCATGAGGGCAGGGTCACCACGTTTCTCTAGTTTTTTGAAAAGATTACCGATCACGAGTGCAAAGAATTTACACATTTGTAATCAATGGTGTCCATTTTCCACCAAAACATCTTAGTCTGAATGACTTGCTGACCTACCTACATTTCTCCATGACATAGCCATAAAAAAAGAAATCTATATATGTCAAAAAGTGATCATTTCTCTGTGATGAAATTAATCAGAGAGTTGAGTGACAGCTGAGGGTCTTCTCTTCAGAAGCAACTGCAGGCAGAGGAAGAAATGAAGTATTTTGATGAGGTTGCTCTTGGGGCCAAAACTGCTTTTCCCATGCTGATATGATATTAGTCGACTCAATGCCCTTCCCCTTGCTACCCTATGAGAGTACATTTGAATTTCCTATAATGATATAAATGACAGTTACACCCATAATTATATAGACAAGACTCACCATCATAGCAACTAACAGGAGTTTTACTCTATCCACTCTCTTCAATGAAGGTTCACTTGGCATGCGTATGAAATAGGAGAGTCATTTACTTGAGGATATTTTTCCAAATATCTTTTGGAAATATATTTGGAGATATATATCCAAATATATTTGGAGATATACATCCAAATATATTTGGAGATATACATCCAAATATATTTGGAGATATATTTTTTCAAAATATATCTTTTTGATACTGAGAGCACAGATTATTATTATATTTTTTTTTTTGAGTAGAGAAACAGCTCTAAAAAATATAGTAAAATAATATACACACAATAAAGGAGGGAAACACAATAAAGTTGGGGAAAATCCTATGCCGGGTTTTTGAGTGTTGTGAAGAAAGAAAGTGATAGGGATATAGGTGGCTGGCAAGGGTCAGGGAAATGCTCTGTGATAAGGAGGTTTTGAGCAGAATCTTCGAAAACTGTGCCTGAGAGTTTGAGCAGTAGCCAGGACCAGAGTGGCTGAGGCTGAGGGTTGAGGGGCAGGGGAATGGAGGAGATGAGACAGAGAGGCCCTGGGGACAAGTCAGGAAGAGGCTGGTAGAATTTTAAGAATCGGAATTTGACTCTCAGAAAAGCTAGGGGTCACTGTGGGAATGGTCGTGGAAGCCAAGGGGTATGTTTCACTTTGACACGGGATCCTTGTGGCTGTAGTGTGGAGAGTGGCCTCTAGGCAGAGACAGAGGCCCCGGGGCAGGCTGTTGCATTATCCAGGTGAGCCATGATGAAGTGTGTATCCGTATTGTTGCCTGGACTGATCTCAGTTCGTTAAAGCAACATGAATAACTTGCTGTATTGAGACTTCTGTGGCGGCTTCATTACAAATCAGGATTCATTATATTTAGCCATTTGTGATGTATTCACCCTTCAAACCCTAGCCTGTTTTGAGGTTTGGGGTCAGGGAAAAGCTGAAGGTGGGAATTAAAACCTATATCTACAGCCGATTCTTGTGGAGGCTTGACAGAAAACAAGAAAATTCTGTCAAGCAATTATCCTTCAATTAAAAAATATATAAATTAAAAAATAAAAAACACTCAACCCCCAAATCAGGTGTTAGTTACCCAGGCAACCAACCTGCATTCTGAGTTTAGATTGAGGCTTTGCTGATGTGAGTCACCTCCCTCACATCATGAAAAACTCTCTTGGTGCAGTTAACTCTTAGGAAATCCAATAGTTTTAGGTGCTCTGGTCCAGAAACGGCTAGAAGACCAAATTAATAGTTGTTATATAAGTCATGGTATCATTATTCCCTCAATATCCCTTTATTCCCGTGTGCATGGTGTAAACAAAGTGAACACAGCGGGGGTTTCCTTCCAAGCCTCCTCCCTGAGTTCATGGTGGCTTTACACTTCCTTCTTTATACTGCAAGCTTTGGTTGCTCAGATGGTAAAGCGTCTGCCTAAAGTGTGGGAGACCGGGGTTCAATCCCTGGGTTGGGAAAATCTTTTGGAGAAGCAAATGGCAACTCACTCCAGTATTCTTGCCAGGAAAATCCCATGGATGGAGGAGCGCCTGGTAGACGACAGTCCATGGGGTTGCCAAGAGTTGGACATGACTGAGCGACTTCATGTTTTTCTTTTCAGCTACCTACATGTACAGATATTAGTACTATAAACTCATGGACTAATGTCCAGGTCCAGTCATGATCAACATATGGATAATATTCTTAATATATATCTTTTATGCTTGTTCTATTTGCAGCTAATCAGTGGCATATGCCAATTCATGTATAAATAACTCTGTCAACCTGAAGCCTAACAATATTAATAGTAATGTCCTACAAAGCAGACTATCGAAGGGACCTTCCCATTCACATTCCTGCACCTGTACCACTCTCTATTGCAAACAAACTGGTATTTTCTGTATTCTACCTTTTAGACACAGCTGTGATGACCATCTTCCTATTTCACCAAGATCCTCCCATCCCTAAAGCCCTGTGGCCTGACGTGTGCCTGGAGCCTCCATACACAGGTCCCTGCAAGGCCAAAATAAGCAGAGACAGCTAAAATGCCAAGTCCAGGTTGTTGGAGATTTTTGTATATGGTAGCTAAAATGTAAAGAATAAAGACTACAATGTTGGCTATGCTGTGTTAAGACCCCTGCTGGTGGTATCCTATGTTGAGTAACACAGTGTCAACTACAAATTGGCACTTACCAAGGGCATTGTCAATGAGTGAACATCAGTGAGCACTTTCCATCTGCTTCTAGGGAGATTGAACCCCATCCTTCTACAACTGTTGACCTTCAATAACCCTGGAGGGGGTTCAGGGTGGAGTGAGGCAGTCTGTGCTCCAGGGAATCTGGTGCAATAGGCCTATAGATAGTTGGATATTTTTAGAATCAGATTGTATGATGTCAATCCTTGCATCTCTTCATATCTAGAGCACTAAATCTGTTCATGGGGATATCAGATGCTCATGACTACAAAAAGACCTTTTGTAAAATGAGCCCTTCATGGTCTTGACCTCCCCCTTCACTCAAACCTTATATATTGATCTTCCCCCACTGCCACTTTGGGGCAGTCTCTCAGAGCTATGTGAGATGCTCCCTCCCAGGCTGTGGTCCTCATTTTGCTCCAAATTAAGCTTAACTTGGAACTCTCAAGTTGTACAACTTTTTAGTCAACAGTTACGGCAACCAGTGACCCAGAGTGGACTTCCTTCCTTTGACTCGACTTCATGAGGAACCAGAGCTTTGGTACCAGCAGTGATGCCTTGCACCCATCCGCTCCTCGGGGAGTGCAGACAAATTTGGGTAAGTCTCTCCTCGTTCTTGAATCTCCTGTATTGGCTGAGATTCTGAGTTTTATTTGGTGGTGAAGCAGATTACCTGCCCCCTCCCAGTAGGAAAGATACTGGTGGGTGGGGGGAGAGAGTGGAGCATCCAGGGCATACCCAGTCATGGTCTCTACACTAGGGGGGCTCAGTTGAAAGATACCGAGAAATTACCACGCAGTCAAAAGATATTGGGTGGGTGGGAAGTGGCATGGCTGAAAGATGCCAAGGGAATAGCTCACCCAGTGGAAAGGTACTGGCAGGGAGGGCTCGATTGGGAAAAAATTCGAGGAATACCTAGGGCTCAGCTGAATGATGCCAAGGTCACTCTGTTTCAAGGGACTGAAGGGTCTTGGCTGAGTGGTTAAGTAAGAGACTGATCTGACACTTTTCCTTAATTTGACTGTCATTATAGATTTGTCAAGATAAAAGTGAGGAGGGTATGTGAGAGCTTTGCTTTGAAGTAAGGTGACAAGACTCCTCCTGGCTGGTTTCACTTTTCTCAGGTGACAGAGAAATTGATGGGAGTGGTGGAGGCCTAGTCCTCATACCGTGCAGTGGTCCCGTAGGGAAACCCACTCACTAATTAAAATACTTGCTCATCTGGGGTTTGCACATAAGAACTGGCCACGCAGCTACCTGAGCAGCCACAGTGGTCTTAGATTGCTGGAGGCAGAATCCGAGACATGTAAGACAAGCTGAAACAACTCTGGGATAACTCCTGGAGGAGTTAAGCTCACAAATAGCACATTGGCCCACTACTCAAATTAACTAGTGATTTTTACCCAGCTTAGAATGGAAACAGAATCTCTCAAAAACAGAAACAAAGGGATGTCAGAAAGCCAGCCTCTGACTAACACTCCAGCCAGATTCTTGTACAATATGTACGGAGCTCATACTTGCAAGTACTTAGTTAATTGGAGAAATTATACTAAAAGAGATCTCAACCTAAAATAGCCAAATTGGGGTTCTTTTGATATTCCAAAACTGACATTTTGTACTCACAATTAGAAAAGGCCGGCCGTGCTTACTTTGACTTGTATCTAGAAACTTCTAAAAGAGAAAATGATTGAGTAACTTCTTTGCAGGAAACCAACAAGAAATTGCCTGAAACTATATCATCATCAGTAAAAAAAGGCTGCTAACGTTGACTCTGCCAGGTCTCAGGATTAGTGGAACTGGGAAGTCATGTTTGGCATTTATTCCATTTGGCTTTTGATTTCTGGGCATCACTTTATCATCTTTTGGGGGACACTCTTAGCACTTGGCTTTTGATCTCTGTCTTTTGTTTCATTTTGAGTTTGACTCCTGGCTGGTGAGGTTTTGGTTCTGTTTGGTTTGAGTGTCACAGACAACTGGTGCAAACTGCTTGAACTAACATGAGAAGTGCTCACTCTAAGCTTCCACATCCCACTTTGGAACTCCTTAGGGAAAAAAAAATTTTTTTTTGGACTGGTCAATCTATAGCAATCATCCAATGACAAGAAAAATGGCCTAAAAATATTAGATCTTTATTGACATAGGATAGGAAAATGTACTGAAGTTCCCTTGTGTCCAGGACTTTGTCCTGTAATCAACAGCCTGGAACTGGTAAAACTAAGACCCTCACTTCCCCAGAGGCACAATCCTTGCTGGGACCAATTTCCCTTGCTATCAGGGCCAAGTTGAGTACTATTTTTGCTATAAAACTATGATCACAGAAAAATACAATTTTTGACAACATGGTCACAATATTCTTTCAGTTCAGTTCAGTTCAGTCACTCAGTCATGTCTGACTCTTTGTGACCCCAGGGACAGGCAGCACGCCAGGCCTCCCTATCCATCACCAACTCCCAGAACTTACTGAAACTCATGCCCATCAAGTCAGTGATGCCATCCAACCATCTCATCCTCTGGGTTTTTTCCAAAGAGTTAGTTCTTCGCATCAGGTGGCCAAAATAGTGGAGTTTCAGCTTCAGCATCTGTCCTTCCAATGAATATTCAGGACTGATTTCACTTAGGATATACTGGTTGGATCTCCTTGCAGTCCAAGGGACTCTCAAGAGTCTTCTCCAACATCACAGTTCAAAAGCATCAGTTCTTCAGTGCTCAGCTTTCTTTATGATCCAAATCACATTTGTGAACGTGACTGCTGGAAAAACCATAGCTTTGTCTAAGTGGACCTTTGTTGCCAAAGTAGTGTCTGTGCTTTTTAGCATGCTGTCTGCAATGGTCATAGCTTTTCTTCCAAGGGGCAAGCATATTTTAATTTCATGGTTGTAGTCACCATATGCAGTGATTTTGGAGCCCCCCAAAATAAAGTCTCTCACCATTTCCATTGTTTCCCCATCTACTTGCCATGAAATGATGGAACAGGATAACATGATCTTAAGTTTTCTGAATGTCGAGTTTTAAGCCAGCTTTTTCACTCTCCTCTTTCACTTTCATCGAGGTTCTTTAGATCTTCTTCACTTTCTACCATAAGGGTGGTGTAATCTGAGCATGTGAGATTATTGATATTTCTCCAAGCAATCTTGATTCCAGCTTGCGCTTCAACCAGCCCAGCATTTTACATGATGTGCTCTGCATAAAAGTTAAATAAGCATGGTGACAATATACAGTCTTGATGTACTCCATTCCTGATTTGGAACCTGTCTGTTTTTCCATGTTCAGTTCTAACTGTTGCTTCCTGACCTGCATATAGGTTTCTCAAGAGGCAGGTCAGGTAGTCTGGTATTCTCATCTCTTTCAGAATTTTCCACAGTTTATTGTGATCCACACAGTCAAAGGATTTGGCATAGTCAATAAAGCAGAAATATATCTTTTTCTGGAACTCTTGCTTTTTCGGTGATCCAGCAGATGTTGGCAATTTGATCTCTGATTCCTCTGCATTTCCTAAAACCAACTTGAACATCTGGAAGTTCACGGTTCACGTTGAAGCCTGGCTTGGAGAGTTTTGAGAATTAGTTTGCTAGCCTGTAAAATGAGTGCAATTGTGTGGCAGCTTGAACATTCTTTGGCATTGCCCTTCTTTGGGATTGGAATGAAAACTGATCTTTTCAAGTCCTGTGGCCCCTGCTGAATTTTCCTAATTGGCTGGCATATCGAGTGCAGCAATTTCACAGCATTATCATTTAAGATTTGGAATAGTTCAACTGGAATTCCATCCCCTCCAGTAGCTTGGTTCCTAGTAATGCTTCCTAAGGCCCATCTGACTTTGCATTCCAGGATATCTGGGTCTAATCCAGTGATTACACCATCATGGTTATCTGGCTCATGAAGATCATTTTTGTACAGTTCTTCCATGTATTGTTGAGACCTCTTCTTACTCTCTTCTGCTTCTGTTAAATCCATACCATTTTTGTCCTTTATTGTGCTCATCTTTGCATGAAAGATGGTATGTCAATTTTTCTTGAAGAGAGAGGTGGTCCTAAGATGGCGGAGGAATAGGATGGGGAGATCACTTTCTCCCCAGTAAATTCATCAAAAGAACATTTAAACGCTGAGTAAATTCCACAAAACAACTTCTGAATGCTGCCAGAGGACATCAGGCACCCAGAAAAGCAGCCCATTGTCTTCTAAAGGAGGTAGGAAAAAATATAAAAGACAAAAAGAGAGACAAAAGAGGTAGGGATGGAATTCCTTCCTGGGAAGGGAATCTTAAAAAGAGAGGTTTCCAAACACCAGGAAACACTCTCACTGCCAAGTCTGTGGTGAGCCTTGGAACCACAGAGGGCAACATAACTGGGAGGAAAAATAAATAATTAATTAAACCCCACAGATTACAAGCCCAACCGTAGCTCCCGCAGTGCAGAAGCAGTGCACGCACCACTAGCAAGAGGGGGCTGGGCAGGGAGGCTTGGGCTGCATTGCTTAGAGTAAGGACCGGGCCCGAATGCCCTGAGGGCAATCTGAGGGAACTAACTTGGCCTAGCAAACCAGACTGTGGGATAGCTACCAGGCAAAAAGTCCTAACCTAAGACTCTGGCTGCCAGGCCTGTGCACAGAACAAAGGACTGAACAGAACTAGCCGGCTGCAGACCATCCCCCTCCGGTGACAGGCAGTAAGAGCCGGAAGGGGGCAATCGCGGCCCCAGAGACGCATTATCTACCAAACTGCAAGCAGGCTTCTTTGTTAACCAAGACTTCTTGGGGTTCTGGATGGGCAACATCCACCTGAGAAGGCGCGCTGGTTGTACACCCAGAAAACCAAGTTGCAGGGATGGGGGAGGCGATAAGTCGCAGCGACCATGCTCACCAAACACCTCATCACCTGAGCTGCTTGGACCTGGGAAAGGTACAAAACGCAGGCCCACCCGAGTCTGCGCCTCTGAGGATTACCTGAGTGCCTGAACCTGAGCAGCTTAGACCTGCGAGGTGCATGCAGCCCGGGGCTGGCCTCGGACGGTTCCTGGCAGAGCAACATAGAGCCTGAGCAGTGTGGGCAGGAAGGGTACGTGCCATGAGTGGGGGCAGGCCCAGTGTGGCTGAGACACTGCGAGCACACACCAGTGTTATTTGTTTGCAGCATCCCTCCCTCCCCACAGTGCGACTGAACAAGTGAACCTAAAAAAGTGTCCACCACCTCCCCCTTGTGTCAGGGCGGAAATCAGGCACTGAAGAGACCAGCAAACAGAAGAAGCTAAAACAGAGGGAAATGCCTTGGAAGTGACAGGTGCAATAGATTAAATCCTGTCGTTAGTACCGACTACACAGGAAGGGGCCTATAGATCTTGAGAAATATAAGCCAGACCAAGGGACTAGCCTGACACTGCCCACAACACCACCAGAGAAAGTCCTAGATATATTTTTACTATCAAGAGTCTCTTTAGTTCCTCTTCACTTTCTGCCATAAGGTTTAGGGAACTGATTACTGGCTGGATCTGTCTCTCTCCTTTTGATTCCACCCCCCCTCCCCCACCTTTATCCTCCTGGCCACCTTTGTCTCCTTCCTCCCTCTTCTCTTCTCTGTATAACTCTGTGAACATCTCTGAGCAGTCCAGATTGTGGAGCGCACATAAGGAAGTGATTGCTGGCTAGCTTGCTCTCTCCTCTTTTGATTCCACCTCATCTCATTCAGGTCACCTAACTCCCTCCTCCCTCTTCTCTTCTCCATGTAACTCTGTGAACCTCTCTGGGTGTCCCTCATTGTGGAGAAACTTTTCATCTTTAACCTAGATGTTTTATCAACGGTGCTGTATAGATGGAGATGTCTTGAGACTACTGTAAAAATAAGACTGAAAACTAGAAGCAGGAGGCTTAAGTCCAAATCCTGAGAACACCAGAGAACTCCTGACTCCAGGGAACATTAATCGATAGGAGCTCATCAAATGCCTCCATACCTACACTGAAACCAAGCACCACCCAAGGGCCAACAAGTTCCAGAGCAAGACATACCATGAAAATTCTCCAGCAACACAGGAACATAGCCCTAAGCTTCAGTATACAGGCTGCCCAAAGTCATTCCAAACCCACTGATATCTCATAACTCATTACTGGACACTTCATTGCACTCCAGAGAGAAGAAATCCAGCTCCACCCACCAGAACACCTACACAAGCTTCCCTAACCAGGAAACCTTGACAAGCCACCCATACAACCCCCCCCATAGTGAGGAAACTCCACAATAAAGAGAACTCCACAAACTGCCAGAATACGGAAAGCCACCCCAAACACAGCAATATAAACAAGATGAAGAGACAGAGGAATACCCAGCAGGTAAAGGAACAAGATAAATGCCCATCAAACCAAACAAAAGAGGAAGAGATAAGGAATCTACCTGATAAAGAATTCCGAATAATGACAGTGAAAATGATCCAAAATCTTGAAATCAAAATGGAATCACAGATAAATAGCCTGGAGACAAGGATTGAGAAGATGAAAGAAAGGTTTAACAAGGACCTAGAAGAAATAAAAAATAGTCAGTATATAATGAATAATGCAATAAATGAGATCAAAAACATTCTGGAGGGAACAAACAGTAGAATAACAGAGGCAGAAGATAGGATCAGTGAAGTAGAAGATAGAATAGTGGAAATAAATGAATCAGAGAGGAAAAAAGAAAAACGAATTAAAAGAAATGAGGACAATCTCAGATACCTCCAGGACCATGTTAAATGCCCCAACATTCAAATCATAGGAGTCCCAGAAGAAGAAGACAAAAAGAAAGACCATGAGAAAATACTTCAGGAGATAACGGTTGAAAACTTCCCTAAAATGGGGAAGGAAATAATCACCCAAGTCCAAGAAACCCAGAGAGTCCCAAACAGGATAAACCCAAGGTGAAACACCTCAAGACACATATTAATCAAATTAACAAAGATCAAGCACAAAGAGCAAATATTAAAAGCAGCAAGGGAAAAACAACAAATAACATACAAGGGGATTCCCATAAGGATAACAGCTGATCTTTCAATAGAAACTCTTCAGGCCAGGAGGGAATGGGAAGACATACTTAAAGTGATGAAAGAAATTAACCTATAGCCCAGATTACTGTACCCAGCAAGGATCTCATTCAAATATGAAGGAGAAATCAAAAGCTTTACAGACAAGCAAAAGCTGAGAGAATTCAGCACCACCAAACCAGCTCTCCAGCAAATGCTAAAGGATATTTTTTAGACAGGAAACACAAAAAGGGTGTATAAACCCGAACCCAAAACAATAAAGTAAATGGCAACAGGATCATACTTATCAATAATTACCTTAAACGTAAATGGGTTGAATGCCCCAACCAAAAGGCAAATACTGGCTGAATGGATACAAAAACAAGACCCCTATATATGCTGCCTACAAAAGACCCACCTCAAAACAAGGGACACATACAGACTGAAAGTGAAGGGCTGGAAAAAGATATTCCACGCAAATAGAGACCAAAAGAAAGCAGGAGTAGC
>SJYT01003328.1:214836-284764 GCA_006410635.1 Cephalophus harveyi
ACTCCAGTACTTTGGCCACCTCATGCGAAGAGTTGACTCATTGGAAAAGACTCTGATGCTGGGAGGGATTGGGGGCAGGAGGAGAAGGGGACGACCGAGGATGAGATGGCTGGATGGCATCACTGACTCGATGGATGTGAGTCTGAGTGAACTCCGAGAGATGGTGATGAACAGGGAGGCCTGGCGTGCTGCGATTCATGGGGTCGCAAAGAGTCGGACACGACTGAGCGACTGAACTGAACTGAACTGAACTGAGGTTTAATATAATTCAGTATTATTTTACTTGTTACAAGATTATCAATAAGGAAATTACCTTGAGGGAAGAAACTTTTAAAAAATAAAACCAATACAATATTGTAATTAGCTTCCAATTAAAATACATAAATTTATAATTAAAAGTAGTAAATTAAAAAATATATAAATGAGATATGAGCTTTCAGATAAACCCTATTAAGATTCATTATGCTTTAGGAATGTCTATCTAAAATACTCTCTCCAGATTCGGAAAACTTGAATTTCTAAGGCTTGTGCTAAACTAAGCGTTGAAAGTCTATTTCCAAATAAAATAAGATTTTGGAACGTTTTTACTGAACACTAATCTCCTCTTACAGAGAAATAAAGAGATTTGGGACTAAAGAGAATGATGTCTGGTGCCATCCTAAAATGTGCTCTCTAAGAAAGCAAAGGTTTTAAAAATTATCACTGGTATTTATGCTCAGTTCAGTTCAGTCGCTCAGTCATGTCTGACTCTTCACGACCCCATGAATCGCAGCACGCCAGGCCTCCCTGTCCATCACCAACTCCCAGAGTTCACTCAAACTCATGTCCATCGAGTCGGTGATGCCATCCAACCATCTCATCTTCTGTCGTCCCCTTCTCCTCCTGCCCCCAATCCCTCCCAGCATCAGGGTCTTTTCCAATGAGTCAGCTCTTCGCGTGTGGTGGCCGGCCAAAGTATTGGAGTTTCAGCTTCAGCATCAGTCCTTCCAATGAACACCCACGACTGATCTTTAGGATGGACTGGTTGGATCTCCTTGCAGTCCAAGGGACTCTCTAGAATCTTCTCCAACACCACAGTTCAAAAGCATCAATTCTTTGGTGCTCACCTTTCTTTATAGTCCAATGCTCACATCCACACATGACCACTGGAAAAACCATAGCCTTGACTAGACGGACCTTTGTTGGCAAAGAAATGTCTCTGTTTTTCAATATGCTGTCCAGGATGGTCATAACTTTCCTTCCAAGGAGTAAGCGTCTTTTAATTTCATGGCTGCAGTCACCATCTGCAGTGATTTTGGAGCCCAAAAAAATAAAGTCAGCCACTGTTTCCACTGTTTCCCCATCTATTTCCCATGGAGTGATGGGACCGGATGCCATGATCTTTGTTTTCTGAATGTTGAGCTTTAAGCCAACTTTTCACTCTCCTCTTTCACTTTCATCCAGAGGCTCTTTAGTTCTTCTTCACTTTCTGCCATAAGGGTGGTGTCATCTGCATATCTGAGGTTATTGATATTTCTCCTGGCAATCTTGATTCAAGCTTGTGATTCTTCCAGTCCAGCATTTCTCATGATGTACTCTGCATAGAAGTTAATAATCAGGGTAACAATATAGAGCTTTGATGTATTCCTTTTCCTATTTGGAACCAGTCTGTTGTTCCATGTCCAGTCCTAACTGTTGCTTCCTGACCTGCATATAGGTTTCTCAAGAGGCAGGTCAGGTGGTCTGGTATTCCCATCTCTTTCAGAATTTTCCACAGTTTCTTGTGATCCACACAGTCAAAGGCTTTGGCATAGTCAATAAAGCAGAAATAGATGTTTTTCTGGAACTCTCTTGCTTTTTCCATGATCCAGTGGATGTTGGCAATTTGATCTCTGGTTCCTCTGCCTTTTCTAAAACCAGCTTGAACATCTGGAAGTTCACGGTTCACATATTGCTGAAGCCTGGCTTGGAGAATTTTGAGCATTACTTTACTAGCGTGTGAGATGAGTGCAATTGTGCAGTAGTTTGAGCATTCTTTGGCATTGCCTTTCTTTGGGATTGGAATGAAAACTGACCTTTTCCAGTCCTGTGGCCACTGCTGAGTTTTCCATATTTACTGGCATATTTAGTGCAGCACTTTCACAGCATCATCTTTCAGGATTTGAAATAGCTCAACTGGAATTCCATCACCTCAACTAGCTTTGTTCATAGTGATACTTTCTAAGGCCCACTTGATTTCACATTCCAGGGTGTCTGGCTCTAGGTGAGTGATCACACCATCATGATTATCTGGGTTATGAAGCTCTTTTTTGTACAGTTCTGTCTATTCTTGCCACCTCTTCTTAATATCTCCTGCTTCTGTTAGGTCCATACCATTTCTGTCCTTTATCGAGCCCATCTTTGCATGAAATGTTCCCTTGGTATCTCTAATTTTCTTGAAGAGATCTCTAGTCTTTCCCATTCTGTTGTTTTCCTCTATTCCTTTGCACTGATCGCTGAGAAAGGCTTTCTTATCTCTCCTTGCTATTCTTTGGAACTTTGTATTCAGATGCTTATATTTTTCCTTTTTTCCTTTGCTTTTCGCTTCTCTTCTTTTCACAGCTATTTGTAAGGCCTCCTCAGACAGCCATTTTATACTCACCAATCTATAAAATGCTAATATAAAATTCAGATAATCCTATCTGATCGAGTGTTCTAAACTTTTTGATATTTGTTGACCAAACTTCCTAAATCATCCTAATAACCAACTTGGTTTCTAGCTAATTTTGGGATGCTTCAGAAGGCCCCTGAAACATCTAAAGAGATATAGTACACTAATTAGGTTCATTTTGTTACAGAATGACATGGGAAGTGTTGTCAAGTGAGTGACACTCATATAATATGTCTCATGTTATACTGTATGGTAAATATTACTAATATAGGTATCCTGGAATCTGTATAGAGTTCTTAAAATTCTGATGTGTTTGAGTAAAATGTTATCAGGCATAATTCTAGTTACTATCTCAACATATTGTCACAGCATGAACCAAGTTTCACAAAAATGCTTCCTCATCAAGAAGAGGTATAGAAAGGACTTTTGGATAAAAACCAGTTTCTAAACCGGGTAAGGATTCTAATGAAAAACCTGATAGCTTCAAAAAAGTTAACAAAAGGACTGAATGAACTGGTAATATGCTTATAACTTTTATGGGTTTTAATCTGAAAAACTACTGATTTGAATCTGTGTTTTCCAGGTGTAAGGTAAAAACCTTCCCTTCAAACTAATTTTGACAGTAATTTGGTAAAATTATATTTAGTAAACAAATTAAAACATTTATCTTCTCTCTCTATCTGAGCCCTCCAGAGATTGGAAGCTGTTTGTTTCCAGTAACTTTATTAGATAAGTTAGGTAGGTTATCCCTCTCACAGGTACAGACATCCGGGAATTCACTCAGATTTGTTACGCAAAATATGTGATAAGCCTTTGGCTCGAATTTCCTAGCCTTGAAAGGTTTTATTTTAAAAGTTCAGTCTTAGACTTTATAAAAAGTTTCAGCAAAGCAAAAAGATCTATGATCAATTATGATCTGTTATCAATTAAGTATAAATCATTAGGCCAAGTCTATTGATGCCAGATCTATGTCACAAACAAGTGATAATTTGGTTCTATTTGGTAAAAAATGATGATGATTTTAGGGAGAAAAAGAAGTTTCAATGAATGTTAAACCCCACTTCATTAATGGAGGTCTGTATCTACTAAGACTCATTTCCTGGACAGTTCTTTGCTGTTAGGGCCAGCTGCTGCTGCTGCTGCTAAGTCGCTTCAGTCGTGTCCAACTCTGTGCAACCCCATAGATGGCAGCCCACCAGGCTCCCCCGTCCCTGGGATTCTCCAGGCAAGAACACTGGAGGGGGTTGCCATTTCCTTCTCCAATGCATGAAAGTGAAAGGTGAAAGGGAAGTTGCTCAGTTGTGTCCGACTCCTAGCGACCCCATGGACTGCAGCCTACCAGGCTCCTCCGTCCATGGGATTTTCCAGGCAAGAGTACTGGAGTGGGTTGCCATTTCAATGCAAAATGTAATTGAGTTATTAAAGGACACTGTAGGTTTGTTTCTGAAGTTTATGTCAGTAATCTATCTTTGGATGAAGATCAGATGCCTCACACATGACCTGCAGCCGAGACTGGAAAAAGAATTTAAGAAACTGTCTCCAACCTAGATGGAAGGACCTTTCTATCAGGTACTCTTGACTAACTCATGCCCAGTGAGATTGAAGGGATATTGACTTCCAAAACCCCTAAGCTGGACTGGTCTATAAAGAGGTCTGCTGACCTCAAAATAACCTTAAAATAATGCCCCAAAAGAGGAAACTGCACTACACTGGGATGAGAAGATGACATCAAAAGTAGACAGCTTGCCCAAGATGTTGGGCCAGATTCATATGATCAATTATAATATTTTCTTGATTCCTTGGACCTGTACCTATCAATCAAATGTTTTATATTATGGACACGATTCTATGCTAGTTTAAAACTCAATCCAGTTGTTGGGTTGTGACCAATTACCTGTGTCTAGTATCTCTGGGTCACCTTGATGGATTTCCTTCCTTCGGGACTCTGATTGGATGCCCCTAGGAAATTTATTTTAGATGAGTGTTCAGTCCTGTTCTCTCTATTCATGATATTACTAGTTGGGATCGTCTCACCGGGTCAATTAATAATACCTGTTTTGATGCTGGCCATAGGTTCAAGTTTTCTCTTAGGGCCATTCAAACTCAATCAGAGCGACAAGCTAAGTCACAATAATAATAAGTAATAATAATAATAAAGTTAACCTCTCATCTTTAAAAGGAAAACTCCTACAATTATGGGATGGATCTATATGGTTAATACCATGCTATAGGGACTTCCCTGGTGGTCCAGTGGCTAAAACTCCAAGCTCCCAATGCAGGGGGCCTGGGTTCAAAACCTGGTCTGGGAACTAGATCCATATACTACAATGAGGGTTGAGGATCCCAAGTGCTGTAACTAAGACCCAGCACAGCTAAATAAATATTGGGCTTCCCTGGTGGCGCAGAGGTTAAAGCATCAGCCTGCAATGTGGGAGACCTGGGTTCAATCCCTGGGTCGGGAAGATCCCCTGGAGAAGGAAATGGCAACCCACTCCAGTATTCTTGCCTGGAGAATCCCATGGATGGAGGAGCTTGGTGGACTACAGTCCACGGGTCGCAAAGAGTCGGACACGACTGAGCGCCTTCACTTTCACTATAGTCATTTAAGTTTACAAGCTCCTTTTTGTTGGGATCAGTTAAATCATACTGATAATGATCAACCTGGTAATATTGAGACAAGGCTGGGTGCTTTATGAACTATGCCTAATATTACCCTTAGAAAGAATGATTGGTATGGAACTCAATGGATTTGTGGCACTAATTTATGGCCTTGACATCTACAGGGATGAATACAAAGGTGTAGCCTGGGATTCCCATGAACTTAAGGTCATGCATGTTAGAAATTAGAGGTCATCACAACCAATCTACTGTTGGTATGATCCCAATGGGTCAAAGATCTGTATTCTACTGGTATGGCCATTTAGAAGCTTGTGTGTGTGTGTTCATGCCTTCAATGGGGTTGGAGGATGTAATTGACCATATTGAAGCCTTAGCAACTTTCATAAGCTTTAAGTGATAGTAACCAGGCTATTAGCCTATTGAAACCTGAAATCTCTATGATGAGAAAGGCAGTGCTATGCAACTGCAAGGCATTTGACACCTTACAGAATCTCAAGGAGATATCTGTGCTCTAATTCCAACTGAATGGTCTGTTTTCATACCTGATAAATTTTTAAATGTAACACACTTGATGAACCACATGAAAAATCAGATTTCTGATTTAAATGACCCATTCTCCAGTCTTGATGATCTTTCTTTTTAAAGAAAAAATTTGGTTTGGTGCGGGAGGCACATGGCTAAAATATTTACTTTTAATTGCGTTAATGTTATTAACTATGCTCTGTATTTTGCCTGTTTCAAAGATCACTGCATCTTGTGTTACCAAGTGTATGATTGAGCCTCCAACGAAAATAATGATGACTAGAGTTAAAGCAGTTGATCAAATGTATATCTCTCTATATGATCAATCATTGTGATAGTGAAACTCTATATATGGGAAGGTGCAACGAAGGAAATACTTTTCTGGGCCATAAGAGAAGACAGGTGTCCAGAGATATTTGACCATGAAGACCTACTCCAGTAATAGCACATTGAGTGGCCTATCAGCAAAAACCTTCCTCAGACCTGGGAACAAACCTTCAAAGCAATGCCAGAAATTCGGTCATGAAATGTCCCCCAAAGTATGGTCAGATTGATGACCACAAGGGGGCTGTGTCAACTACAAATTGGCACTTACCAAGGGCATTGGCAAAGAGTGAACAACAAAGGCATTTGCCATCTGCCTCTACAGAGACTAAACCCCATGCTGCTTGCTGTAGCTGTTGACCTTCAACAAACCCAGAGGGAGTTCAGGGTGGAGTGAGGCACTCTTGGGCTCCAAAATCACTGCAGATGGTGACTGCAGCCATGAAATGAAAAGACACTTCCTCCTTGGAAGAAAAGCTATGACTGACCTAGACAGCATATTAAAAAGCAGAGACATTACTTTGTTGACAAAGGCCTATCTAGTCAAAGCTATGGTTTTTCCAGTAGTCACGTACATAAATGTGAGAGTTGGACCATAAAGAAAGCTGAGTGCCAAAGAACTGATGGTTTTGAACTGTGATGTTGGAGAAGACACTTGAGAGTCCCTTGGACTGCAAGGATCCAACCAGTCAATCCCAAAGGAAATCAGTCCTGAATATTCATTGGAAGGACTGATGTTAAAGCTGAAACCCCAATACTGTGGCCACCTGATGCAAAGAGCTGACTCTGGAAAAGATCCCGATGCTGGGAAAGAGTGAGGGCAGGAGGAGGGTATGACAGAGGATGAGATGGTTGGATGGCATCACTGACTCGATGGAGATGAGTTTGAACAAGCTCTGGGAGTTGGTGATGGCCAGGGAGGCCTGGCATGCTGCAGTCCATGGGGTTGCAAAGAGTCAGACAAGACAGTGACTGAACGGAACTGAACTGAGTCACTCTGTGCACCAGAGAATCTGGTGGGACAGGTCTGTAAATAGTTGGGTGTTTTTAGGAACAGATTGCATGATCTCCATCCCCCATATCTAGAGCAATAAATCCCTTCATCAGATCCTCATGACTAACAAAAAAACATTTTGCAAAATGAGTGTTTCATGGTATTGAACTCCTCCTTCACCAAAACATTATATATTGACCTTCCCCTACATCACTTTGAAGCAGTCTCTCAGAGCTATCTGAGATACTGCCTCCCAGGCTGCAGTCTTCATTTTGCCCCTAATAAAGCTTAACTCACAACTCTCAACTTGTACATCTTATATAGTTGACAGCATCAGGCTGGGCATGGGGACGTGGCAGAAGGGCTGAGGAAAGAGGTGGAGCTCAGGAGGGTACACACTCCTCAAACCACCCAAAGTGACTGTTTTCCTCACTGCCTCCAGGGGGAAATGGCTACAGTGTCCTTGGAAATCATGGGTTGAGCATCTTCCCAGAGCCAGTTTGACAAAAGTTCAACCCTAGAAGCACCATCCTGATAATCCGAGCTTACTCTCATGCTTCCCTTTCTTAGATGGTAAGAGTAAGTCAGCACCCCACAGAGCAGGTTGGTAGTGCTACTGAGTCCCCCACCTTGACTTCAAAAATTCACTTCCTTCCTGGTGGCCATTATGATCCTGAGAACACTGTGGTTTCTCATTTCTAGGAAGGTCTACATCCTGTCCAGGTACCCAGTGTACAGGTCTGGGGCTTCAGAGATTCAATCAGCAAGTTCCTCTCCTTTTGCAGAGGCCGTAGGAACTGGGCTCCCCTGAGAGGTTGAAGTTCAAGGGGCACCCAGTCAGGGCTGAGCTCTGGCTGCTTGTGATAATGCTGCTGCTGCTGCTAAGTCACTTCAGTCGTGTCCGACTCTGTGTGACCCCATAGACGGTAGCCCACCAGGCTCCCCCGTCCCTGGGATTCTCCAGGCAAGAACACTGGAGTGGGTTGCCATTTCCTTCTCCAATGCATGAAAGTGAAAAGTGAAAGTGAAGTCGCTCAGTCGTGTCCGACTCAGCGACCCCATGGACTGCAGCCCACCAGGCTCCTCCGTCCATGGGATTTTCCAGGCAAGAGTACTGGAGTGGGGTGCCATTGCCTTCTCCCTGTCTCTTATACACATCTGCGAAACTGGCAGGACAGGCCTTCAGATAGTCAGGAATTCTCAGGAGCTGATTTCATGAGCCCAATTCTTGTATCTCTCACATCTAGGAAAACACTAGAATCCTTCATGGTGACGATTGTTTGAGGTGACTAGCAGAAGATTCATGAGACCAGTAGAAAATTTCTACAAAACATGTGTGCTTGATTGTATGTATTCTCCCTTCACAGAATCACATATGTACCTGTCTCTTATACACATCTAGATGTGTATAAGAGACAGCTGTGAGTGCCACACTGCCTCCTGTGAGTGCAAGCCTTGCATCATAGATAAGATAGGGAAGGAATCTTGAGATTGTTGATCTCCTGGAAGGGATCTGGCCAACCAAGTCCAGGGCTTAACAACATTCCAAGTTTTGCAAGGCAAAACAAACAGCATTAACATGGAACTGTTAGGGGAAACACACTGACTGAAACTGCCCACCCTGACCAGGCACCGTAGTAACCATTTGCATGAGTTGTTTTATGACAGGAGGTCCTGGTNATAGATAAGATAGGGAAGGAATCTTGAGATTGTTGATCTCCTGGAAGGGATCTGGCCAACCAAGTCCAGGGCTTAACAACATTCCAAGTTTTGCAAGGCAAAACAAACAGCATTAACATGGAACTGTTAGGGGAAACACACTGAAACTGTCCACCCTGACCAGGCACCGTAGTAACCATTTGCATGAGTTGTTTTATGACAGGAGGTCCTGGTAAGGAACAGGGAACTAATAAGCCACCACCAACCAGAAGAGTTAAAAGGAGACACCACATGTCTGACCACCTCCCAGAATCCTTCTCACTGGCATCCATCTTGGCTGAACAAGGTGTGCACCACCAGGAAGGACTCTGAGTCAGAATGATTGGTTGAAGACAACCTGGAAACTAATTCCATCACCATAAAGCCCGAGACTGCGAGCCATGTGTCAGAGCTGTTCTCCTGGGTTCCCTTACCCTACTGCTCTCCCCCCGGGTGGCCTTTCGAAATAAAATCTCTTGCTTTGTCAGCACATGTGTCTTCTTGGACAATCCATTTCAGAGTGTCAGACAAGAGCCCAGTTTTGTGTCCTAGAACGGGTCCCCCTTCCTGAGCCCGAGACTGCGAGCCATGTGTCAGAGCTGTTCTCCTGGGTTCCCTTACCCTACTGCTCTCCCCCCCGGGTGGCTTTTCGAAATAAAATCTCTTGCTTTGTCAGCACATGTGTCTTCTTGGACAATCCATTTCAGAGTGTCAGACAAGAGCCCAGTTTTGTGTCCTAGAACGAGTCCCCCTTCCTGCAACAAAACCAGAACTGCAACTTCCTCACAGATTCACAATATCAGTTTGCATCCTGGGATTTTATGTGGGAACTTGAACTGTAATTTTTGATGTCTCACCCACAGGACAGAGGTGCTACTTGGGACCTTTTCCCAACTGGGACTCCAGATGTGTTGTGTCAGGGGACTTCCCAGTGCTGTTTAAGTCTGGATGTTGGACAAAACGCAATCTGATGATGTATCCTCTGCTTTTTCTCTTCTTTTAATGTTAGTATATTGAAAGTAAGCTAGATAATTCTCTAATAAATATTGGTATTATTTATTTGTATATAACGAATGTTTCTTTGGTTAACAAATCCTTTGAACCTGAGACGAAAGTGAAAACCTTCTGCAAACAGACTCTCAACAAAAATTAACATTTACCACCAAAAAACAGAAATGACTCAAAGTTCTTGCTGACAGACAAGAAAGACCCAAAATTCTTGCTGACAATCTTTTTCTTTTGGATTTCTTTAGATTTACAGTTATCCTTTTACATTGTGAAAGGAAATTAGGCAGTAAGAGATTGAATATTCAAATGACCAACAGCTAGCTCATACATGATAATAGAACTCTTACTGCAATTTCTGCAGCAGTGAACCTGGGAAGCCAAACCACAGCCTCCACAGCAATCAGCCCAGAACAGTTGAGACTTGATCAGTGACTGCCAGGTTCCCTATTTTTTTCCCCTTGATTCTAGTTGAGGACCAACCAGGGAAGGCTAAATGTGCTTTACAAATCAATCAGATATGAGACACCACTTCTTATTAGTCTACCTCCAGGTTGTAGTGCATGCAACTTCCAATCAGGGCATTCCTAAGCTGTCCCTGTTTTTCACCATACGACTTTCTTATTCTCGCTCTTCTGAGAATAAAGAAAGCGGTTGACTTGCTTGCTATAGCAAACTATGAATAAACAGGTTGTGCTTGTTCTAATTTAGTGAATTTAATTTTCTTGCAGTGCATATCTCTGAGTGAGGAAGCAGAGGAAGGAGAGTCAATGTGATTTCTAGCACTTTGTATGTTTCAAGGTATAAAGGAATGAAAACAAAAGTTTTTTCCTATGGGCTTGGTATTCATAAGTGGATAAAGAATCAGATCCAGAGAAAGAAAACAAACCTTGCAATGATGTGAGAAAGAATCTGGAGAAGAGGGATGCTGATAGAACCAAGGTGAACTCAACCATCTCACTCTCTTATTCTAAACATATAAATCAGAGACATAAGAGATGCTGAGAAGAAACTAAGAAGTATGCATTCCAAAACAAGAACCTTGCCACAACAAAAGCAACAAAGTAGCTGAACACACAAAACATACAGAACATACAGCCTTTGCTGAGTTGGTGGAATTTCCACTTCCCTCCAGTACAATGAATTTTCTTTGCAGAGAAGTGAAATAAGTCTGAGCACTGAAGAATTGATGCTTTTGAATTGTGGTGTTGAAGACTCTTGAGAGTCCCTTGGACTGCAAGGAGATCCAACCAGTCCATTCTGAAGGAGATCAGCCCTGGGATTTCTTTGGAGGGAATGATGCTAAAGCTGAAACTCCAGTACTTTGGCCATCTCATGCAAAGAGTTGACTCATTGCAAAAGACTTTGATGCTGGGAGGGACTGGGGGCAGGAGGAGAAGGGGACGACAGAGGATGAGATGGCTGGATGGCATCACTGACTCGATGGACATGAGTCTGAGTGAACTCTGGGTGTTGGTGATGGACAGGGAGGCCTGGCGTGCTGTGATTCATGGGGTCGCAAAGAGTCGGACGCGACTGAGCGACTGAACTGAACTGAACTGAAATAAGTTAGCACATAGAGTAAACATGTTTAAAAATTTCAGAGAAACTTCAAAAAAAGTTCCTAATGTTATTCAATTCTTTATCATGGACCAAAGCAAAATGTTTATTAACTGCAGGGCACTCATAGGCAATCATTAAAATCATGGAAAAGATCATTTTCAGAAAAAAAGTAAAATTAAACTCTCAGAGTAATTAAAGGCATGTGAAAATGTTTATTTTACTCAGATGATATGAGGGAACCAAGCAGAAGTTATGTCCAGTTCAAAGGAAAAGTCAAAACAACACAGATTTATATATAGGGATAAAATAAATATTGAGATGAATTGCAAATGGGATAAAGTAAATCACAAATGAAACTTTTGTCTTTTCCAGACTGGTGGAAGTGGAATGAGGAGTCAAATCACTGCTAGACAGTGATATCTTTCTATGTATACATATATGTTTATTATTTAGACATAATAATATATGTTATGGGCTTCCCTGACATCTCAGTGGGTAAAGAATCCACCTGTAATGCAGGAGACACAGGAGACAAGGGGTCGATTCTGGAGTTGGGAAGATTTCTTGGAGGAGGGCATGGCAACCCACTCCAGTATTCTTGCCTGGAAAATCCTATGTACAGAGGAGCCTGGTAGGCTACAGTCTATAGGGTCACCAAAGATTTGGCATTACTGAGCAGCTAAGCATACACATAAACATATGTGTTTTATATATATAAATATATATATGTATATATAAAATGTTTATAATATATATAACAGGATTCCCTCTCTATTCAAAAATAGAGTATTCCTATGAAAACTTTGTGAGCCAAAATAACATTAAGCAAAGAAGCAATTAACCTTAAGACTCATCCTGCTGATGGATGCACAAAATAAATCAAGGTAAAGCACAGATGCTCACAGACACCGTCTAAATTTTTGTGGCTTGATGCTATTACTGATCCAAACTTGGGTCAGCTCACCAGAGGGCAGTAAAACCAATCTACTGACATCAGGCTGTGGTATAGAAAAGTACAGTGCTTATTGCAAGGCGACCAACGTGGGGCCAAGCAAGAATTGGCAGCTCATGCTCAAAAGACCCACACTCCCTGATGGTTCTTGGGGAAAGGCTTTTAAAGGCAAGGTGAGGGAAAGGTTCACAGGATACTTGATCAGCCTTGTACCTACTCTGATAGGTTGGTGACAAGGTAACAGGGTGGTATTTTGGGAGTTATATCATCAACCTTCTGGCTCTGACTGGTCTGGGGTCATCAGTTGACATCTTACACCTGGTAGGAGTTTTAGTATCTGCAAAACAACTCAAGGATATGGCTAAGGATATTATCTATAACCCTTGAGGAGAAATGGAAGGTCCTTGACTTTATTATTATTTTATCTTGCTTGAATGTTTTCCTTTGCTTCTTCATTTTCTCATTTCTCTGATTAAATTGGATCTCTGGAACTCAGAGGAAGGTATAGGAGACTTTAGCTTTTATGAAAACATGAGGCAAGGGACATGAGAGTCTGCTCCCGGGAAGGCTCCACAGGGTCTGCTTGGTTTCAATGCTGTGATGCTGAGTGTGGCTCCCAGGAAGGAGCGTGGTGGTGCCACTCTCTCCTCTGCTGGTCAGTGCTTCTATAATGGCTCACAGCAAAACCAATGTTGTTTTTGCTTTTCACCTCTTTTGAAAAAGCAAAAATCCTCTTCAAGTTTCTTTCAGTTACAGAAAACAGATATGAATGTAGGTATTTCATAAAAGCAAAGTGGTGAAAACAAAGTTTAAAAAAAGTAGGGGATACCTGTACTTAAAAGTTACAAACAGTTGCAAAAGAGCTCAAAGACCTGACAATGAACAGGGCTGGAATCTGACAATCCAAAGAATATGCTATGGATGATATAATACATAGTCTTCTATTGAAAGAAAACAAATTTTCTACAATATATAATTTTAAGAGAATGAAATTCACAGTGTTAATAGAGGTAGAAATTCAACAATTTCTGAAAAGGCACTGCAGAGCAAGAGTTTGGCTTCAGTCTATTTCTTGGAGCTACTCAACTAGAACTGTTAAAAATAGTTACTATTATACAAATACTAAAAATCTTAATGTGTCACTTAAAAGGTCTTAGAGGACCACATTCCAAACTGTATATACATAAAACAAAGTCCACTCCCCTGCTCCAGCCCACCCTTGCATCCGTGTGTGTGTGTGTGTGTGTGTGTGTGTGCTAGTCTTCAGTCATGTCTGACTCTTTGCAACCCCATGGACTGTAACCACTGGGCTTCTCTGTCCTTGGGATTCCCCAGGGAAGAATACTGGAGTGGGTTGCCATTCCTTTCTCTGGAGTCCTGCATTCCTACCTCCAGCTTATTTACCTTTTATGATTTAGGCCCCAGGGCTTTTCTTTAGTGGTATTTATTGAATCACCTTCATATACTGTGCTTTCTCTTTCTGCTAAGGACTCAGAGATGATAAAACTTGCTCTTTCCTCAGATAACATTACCCACCCCTCTTATCACACTCAGACCTGATTGATGAAAAAAAAAAAAAAATGATGACCATCATAAACACATTGAGATCCCTAGGTTAGGAAAGTACTGCAAAGACCTGCTGTTACTACAGTGGTCAACTTTCATTCTTCTGATTCTGTGGATGTAACAGTGTTTGTCTCCTGCTTTTGAAACAAGAAACACACACTAGGATGGGAAAAATGGAAGCCCTTCATACTATTAGGACATTATTGAGAAGAGTCAGGATGATTTGTGGTGGAAAGTGAGGGATACAGATTATAATAGGCATACATGTCATAAGGCTTTGTTCCCATCAAAGTTCAATCAGCCAAAAACCACAAGAGATCAAATTTCAGTTGCTCAGAATCAAATATAATGACTCCAAGCAGTGATGTAGGGTGCCCCCAAGTAACTATTTGCTGCTGTCCAAGAGGGAAGAGAAAGCATCTTTGATTAGATTTGGGGTCCTGCTGGAGGATTCTGAAAAGGGTCTCATTTCTGCATATCTGAGGTAGGATTAAGAGAAGTAGTAATTAACAAAAGATTCAGTGCTATTAGGATACAAAGGAGGCTGAGCAATTGAATCTCCTCAGTAACAGGAATAGCAAATAGCTCCAGAACTGCCAGTAAGAAAGCAGTAGTCACACAAAGAGGGAGTCATTTGTACTATTAAAAACTTCTCAGAAGCACATTTGTGATGTGCTTTGAAGACAGAAGCTTGAATTCTCATGCATACCAACTCATCGTTCCTTCTTCTTGGTGGCAATTCCAAATGTCTATGTCATCTTTTGGAGGAGGGCATGGCAACCCATTCTATTATTCACGTCGGGAAAATCCCACAGGCAGAGGAGCCTGGAGGGCTACAGTCCATAGAGTCACAAAGAGTCAGTACAAAGAGTTGCATGACTGAAGCAACTGAGCATGCACACACACATGTCATCCTAAGCAGCTCTATTCAAACAACCCAAAAGAAAAAAAAAAAAGGCAAAAGGAGATTTCACAAAATGTTTCAGGGTTTGTTGGGTTACAGAAGTGGAACAATATCCTCTGAAAAATTATGAAACAAAAACTAACATCTCTGATTCTACTGCAAAGCACAGTCCTTGAGTTTTCCTAAAGCAGCAGTGGTTGGATATTTTTTTTCAGACACTTTGGATTTCTCTAAAATGTGAGGCAGAGGCAGCCTCAGTGACAAGTGCAGGGACAAAGCTTGCATACCTAGGGTAGGCAGCGCTGCTTGTGCTGAAGCTTGAGTCTTAGTCACCTGAAAGTTTGGGCCCTGAGTTGGAGATCAGCAGTGGACTGCAGAGAAGCCGCTGACACTGTATCACGGTGGCAATATGTTTACTATAGGAATTAACGATTCCTATAAAGTATCTTGAAATCCACAAGCTGACCCCTACTCCATTTGGAGGATTGGATTTGTCAGTCAGAGAGAAGACCAATAACCTGGGATAAGCCTGTTGGATCTGGGTCCTCAGGGAACCCAAATGGTAAAATCCAGATTCACCATAGTCTGAACTGGGCTGATATGAGATGACACCCCAGGCTCTTTCAGCCATTTGTTGTGAAAAGAGGGAAAAGTTTGCTTTTTCTGTGGGTAAAGAAAATTAACAAACACAGACACTCACAGACACAGATCATCTATGATTCTGCCCCCCCCTCCATCATATCAGTCCCCTCCACCCCTCCTCACTTCCCTCCAGTAACACTTCCCCCAATCCTGCTATAGCCTTTAAGCTCTTAAAATCCCTCCCACCCTTTGTTTCATAGGAACTGAGTATCTGGACCTGCTTTGTTCTCTCTTGTCTGATGCTGGAAATTTGTGTTTGCTCATTTTATTCTTGTAGGATTCCCCCTGCCCCCTGCCTTTGTTTCCATTTTAAAAGGAAAGAGAAAAAGTAGTCAATTAGATCCTAAGGGATAGAAGAATGGAAATAATATGTTAAGATCTGTCAACCACAAATTGGTACTTGCCATAGGTGCTTGCCGTCTACCTCTACGAGGATTAAGTCATGTATTACTGCAGCTGCTGACCTCCAGCAGCCCCTGAGGGAGTTCAGGGTAAAGAGCTGAAGTGAGGCACTCTGTGCTCTGCGAAACTGGCAGGACAGGCCTTCAGATAGTCAGGAATTCTCAGGAGCTGATTTCATGAGCCCAATTCTTGTATCTCTCACATCTAGGAAAACACTAGAATCCTTCATGGTGACGATTGTTTGAGGTGACTAGCAGAAGATTCATGAGACCAGTAGAAAATTTCTACAAAACATGTGTGCTTGATTGTATGTATTCTCCCTTCACAGAATCACATATGTACTGACCAACCCCCTGCCTCTTTGAAGCAGTTTCTCAGAGCTAACTGAGGTGCTGTCTCCTGGGCTGAGGATCTCATATCACCCCCAATAAAACTTAATTCACAACTCTCACGTGCATTTTTTTGGTCGACAGATCAGACAGTAATGAAACAGAAAATAAAAATAATACCAGAGAAAATCATGAAACCTAAGGTCTGTCTTTGAAAAGATGAATAATATAGATGAACTTCTAGTAATACTGATTCTAAAACAAAAGGGAAAATACAAATTAACATCAGATGTGAAAGAGGAGATATTTTATTATACTTTTGCTATTAATTATTAAAGGTGTGATTCCTTTTATTTTACCTATTTATTATTCAATATATGTCATTCACAGAGCCATGAATGGAGATGAACTGCTTTTCAACTTTACTCTTTTTGAGTGTGAGTCTGTGTTCAAAACATGGGCCTAACCAGCATGGTGTTGATGCTGAGTTGCTCAGAACACATAGATACTCACTGAAACTGATTCAAAAGATAGATTTTGAACATTCACAATGTGTCAGACACTGTGTTAATTGGATGTGAAGGTATTACACTTAATAATACAAATAGTGCCTTCTTCCACAGAGCTATCCTGAACTTTCCAGCTATCGTGAGAGAGTTGGCAATTCAAACCAACCCATAGAAGTGACAGCACTATATTCTTTTGAAGGACAGCAGCCAGGAGATTTGAATTTTCAAGCTGGAGACAGAATCACAGTTATATCAAAAACAGATTCACATTTCGATTGGTGGGAAGGAAAGCTTCGAGGTCAAACTGGCATTTTTCCAGCCAACTATGTTACCATGAATTGAAGTTTATATTATTTTGTTCTTTGAGAATTACAAAAAAATTAGTTCTACACTGGAGGGAATTACTATTCAGTTAAATAATGTTTGGAGAAGGAAATGGCAACCCACTCCAGTATTTTTGCCTGGAGAATCCCATGGATGGAGGAGCCTGATAGGCTACAGTCCATGGGGTCGCAAAGAGTCGGACACGACTGAGCGACTTCACCTTCACCTTCCACAGAGCTAAAAGTTTAGCTCTGAACTAATGACTTTTACTTACTTTTATTTATCAAATAAATCACAGTGCATACTTCCCTCAAGACAGTAGAGGAAAATCTGACTGATAAGAGTTTATATTAAGTTTTCTTTCTGATCTTACATGAACATCTTTCCCATCTCTAAACTTTCAGTTTGACAGCCTTAAGGAGATTTTTACACCCCTCCCCAAAGGGGGTGCTTTTTCTTGCATTACTTATTCCTTGCCTTTAAGATATTATACATCTGCTATTCCACCTATGTGAATTCAACCTGTCATTTACGATCCAACTCAAGTTTTATCACCCCACTGCAGTGAATTTCCTCATCTATAAGCATATATATATATCCCATAGACAGAAGAGCCTCGTGGGCTATAGTTCATAGGGTCACAAACAGTTGGACACAACTAAAGCAACTTAGCATGCACACATTATCTTGCCTCTTGCATCCAAACCACTCTCCTGCTCCAAAAAGGATGCAACTTTTCTGAATTCTTAAGGTTCTGGAAACTGATGGAGGCCCTCTGCCAGTGTGGCAACTGTTTTAAAGGCGAAGTGCTACAGTGGTATTTCTGTCTCTTCTCATCATGAAGTTTGAGGGTGAGAAGAACCAAAATAAGTTTTGGTGATTGGAAGTTGAAGCAGACCAAGAATATTAGCCAACAGGTTTAGAAAAAAAAGATTTATCATATGGTCCAGCCAGGACATTACAACTCCCTCAGATGGGTGAGGGAAAAAGCGATGTTTAATATACCCTGTGTGGATGTGCTAAGTTGCTTTAGTCTTGTCTGATTCTGCATGACCCTGTAGCCTATAGCCTGCCAGGCTCCTCTGTCCATGAGATTCTCCAGGCAAGAATACTGGAGTGGGTTGCCATTCCTTACTCTAGAGGATCTTCCCAATCCAGGAATTGCACCCATGTCTCTTATGTCTCCTGCATTGGCAGGCGCGATCTTTACCACTAGTGCCACCTTGGAAGCCCTTTAATGTACTTTATTTTAACTTATTTTAGAATGTCATACCATGTTTTATAAGATACCACTACTGATACACTTTAGGAAAAGTAAACATTACTTAATGTACACATTAAAAACCTTATTAGATAACAATGCAAATATATTAACAAAATTGTACATCATTTTCTCCTTCAATACTGCTTTGTATTTAAGTATCTTTTGAATCTCTTTTGACCTCAGCAATTATGATATCATCACATTGACAATATGGCTTTTTATAAACTGTTTATGATCTTTACATATTAAGTTCTTTAAGTCTGAGGCTTATTAAAGAACACTGGTTTTTCTTTTGCATTTAATGTTTGGTTCAACTTTTTTTTTTTTTCTTTATTCTGAATAAGCCATGTATCACCTGATATTTAGCCAAAGGTCTGATAGTTAAAGAATCTATGCCTGAGTGACAGGCTTTTATAAAGCATTAAATAGTCACAACAACATCTCCTAAGTGACATTCTTGAAAATTCTGGGACTTAATTCAAGATGGTTAGCAGTTCCTACTGCCTTATTAATTAACAGGTAGTCTTCTATTGAGACCGGAGAAGGAAATGGCAAGCCACTCCACTATTCTTGCCTGGACAATTCCATGGACAGAGGAACCTGATGAGCTATAGTCCATGGGGTTGCCAAAAGTCAGACACAAATGAGTGACTAACACACTTCTGTGAGGCTTCTCGGGTGGCTCAGTGGTAAAATATCTCCCTGCCAATGTAGGAAATGTGGGTTTAATCCCTGAGTGGAAAGATTCCCTGGAAAAGGAAATGGAAACCCATTTCAGTATTCTTGCCTGGGAAATCCCATGGGTAGGGGAGCCTGGCAAGCTACAGTCCATAGGGTTGCAAAGAGTCAGACCTGAATTAGTGACTAAACAACAACATCAACAAAAAATATATAACACATTAAAAATGTGATTCATATAACTCCATGGGAATGAATAGAAAACTTCAGTTGAGTTCAGTCGCTCAGTCGTGTCCAACTCTTTGTGACCCCATGAACAACAGCACGCCAGGCCTCCCTGTCCATCACCAACTCCCGTAGTTCACTCAAACTCACATTCATTGAGTCAGTGATGCCATCCAGCCATCTCATCCTCTGTCGTCCCCTTCTCCTCCTGCCCCCTATCCCTCCCAGCATCAGAGTCTCTTCCAATGAGTCAGCTCTTCACACGAGGTGGCTAAAGTACTCGAGTTTCAACTTTAGCATCATTCATTCCAAAGAACACCCAGGATTGATCTCCTTTAGGATGGACTGGTTGGATCTCCTTGCAGTCCAAGGGACTCTCAAGAGTCTTCTCCATCACCATAGTTCAAAAGCATTAGTTCTTCGGTGCTCAGCTTTCTTCATGGTCCAACTCTCAACATTCATACATGACTACTGGAAAAACCATAGCCTTGACTAGATGGACCTTTGTTGGCAAAATAATGTCTCTGCTTTTGAATATGCCATCTAGGTTGGTCATAACTTCCCTTCCAGGGAGTAAGTGTCTTTTGATTTCATGGCTGCAGTCACCATCTGCAGTGATTTTGGAGCCCAAAAAAATAAAGTCTGACACTGTTTCCACTGTTTCCCCATCTATTTCCCACGAAGTGATGGGACCAGATGCCATGATCTTCGTTTTCTGGATGTTGAGCTTTAAGCCAACTTCTTCACTCTCCTCTTTCACTTTCATCAAGTGGCTTTTTAGCTCCTCTTCACTTTCTGCCATAAGGGTGGTGTCATCTGCATATCTAAGGTTATTGATATTTCTCCCGGCAATCTTGATTCCAGCTTGTGTTTCTTCCAGCCCAGCATCAGATCTAGGCCCTTAAATCTATTTCTCACTTCCACTGTATAATCATAAGGGATTTGATTTAGGTCATACCTGAATGGTCTAGTGGTTTTCCCTACTTCAATTTAAGTCTGAATTTGGCAATAAGTAGTTCATGATCTGAGCAATGATTAATAGGTTGCAATCTTTCTGTAAATTTTTAATTATATAAAACATCTCAAAATCAGAATAAAGAGCACATGAAACATGGAAAGCTCTTATGGCAAGTATTTTCCTATGAAAATATAAAATTAAAAATAAAACAAAAAAATAAAATTTTGACGTCAAGGTTTATTGCTCTTCATCCTGTTTGTGAAGCCAACTGTCTCATTGCTCACACTGTTTGTTGAACCCAGGTAGGCAAGGCACAAGCTAAGAGGCCGGAAGGAAACTTGAGGAGCCAGAGGAACTGCAGACACATTCTCTCCTGGCTGGCATGGTGGCCATAACATGGCCTCTCTCCTGGCTGATGCAGCAGCCATGACAACAGCCATAACCTAGCCATAACCTAGCCAAAACATAACCTCATGTAGCATAACTATGATGCTGTTCCAGTGGAGTCCCTACCCAGCAGTAGCCAGGGCTTTCATGATGAAGCTCGTACAGGCGTACCACACAAAGTAGCCCGTGAGAAGCTAGTACTTCATGACTCACGTGCACAGTATATAAGTGATCTCAGCTGTTACATAGTCAATATTTACAAAACATGGGGCAAGAGTGAGTCCCTGGGGTGAGAGAGCCTGACCACACCATCTTGGCTAATTTTCTCTTTCCCTGCACAAGATTTCCTTTGTTCTTGATCCACCCACTGGGGAAACAGTGGACAAGATGCAGTTCTAGCATGGATTCAGGCAACTCTGGGTCTTCTGGCCAGAACAGCACCCCACCACCCCCATCTCCCGCAATCCTGCTATTATTTTCAATACCCAACTATGAATTTTTTTTTTTCAGAAAAAAGACTGAACTTACCATCTCTTACATTATAAGATCTTGTTTTTTTTTTTTTTTTTTCAAGAAATGGGAGATTGTGTTTCAGAGAAGTGGTTGGAAGCACAAAAAATGTGTGGCAGATACTTAATTGGATTTTTTAGTTCCTACAAAGTGCCTTCCTTTTCTCACCACATAATGAAAATGGGAGCTGTTGTTATGCGCATCTGATCCAAGCTGAGGCATTAAAATTTTTTCTTAGAAACTTAGAATTTGGAGTGGACCCTGGCAGTGGTGAAAGTGAAAGTTGCTCAGTCCGTGTCCAACTCTTTGTGACCCCTCTTGGAATTCTCTAAACCAGATACTGGAGTGGGTAGTCTTTCCCTTCTCCAGGCGATCTTCCCAACCCAGGGATCCAGCCCAGGTCTCCTGGATTGCAAGTGGATTATTTACCAGATGAGCCACAAGGCGGCCGCTCCTTAAACTGGAGGCTGGGAGTCACTGTATTTTATTCTAGGCTGCTGCTGCTACTAAGTCGCTTCAGTCGTGTCCAACTCTGTGCCACCCCATAGACAGCAGCCCACCAGGCTCCCCCAATCCCTGGGATTCTCCAGGCAAGAACACTGGAGTGGGTTGCCATTTCCTTCTCCAGTGCATGAAAGTGAAAAGAGAAAGTGATGTCGCTCAGTCATGTCTGACTCTTAGTGACCCCATGGACTTCAGCCTACCAGGCTCCTCCATCCATGGGATTTTCCAGGCAAGAGTTCTGGAGTGGGGTGCCATCGCCTTCTCCACTCTGAAGAAGCAGGCATCTTTTATTTCCTATTCTGGTTATTCCTCCCTTCTTTTGACAAGGCTTCTATAATGCTTGCTTGTAGAATGAGTGGATGGATGGATACATTTATATCTGTCCTTTTTATCCTACTTGCTACATCTTTTCAATAGGTTTTGTATTAAAATCTACAAAGATAACTTTTTTGCTTTGATTAGACTATTAAATTTAGAGTGTTAATTTTAAGCAGAGACTTCATACTAGACCAACCTATCACAACAAAATCTATAAGTGCTCTAATCATCTGTTGCCAGAGTGGTAAGACATCATGGTACAAAGTATGGTAATCTTAAGTCAAAATCCACCTGTAGGCACTTTGCTTAGAAGGTGATTGTATAACTACTAGTAGGCACTTTTAGGTTTCCTGAGTTGTCAAATAGATGCAGCTGTTTCTGGGCTGTCATACTAAAAACATGTGACAATGGTTTGTTGAGTATAAACACATGTGCACAAACAGCACACATCTTCCATTTTCCTTCACTAAAGTCATTACATATCTCACCTTCCATTCTCCAGTTCACAAATGGGAGAAAAGAAACTCAGAAGAACACAACCCATCATTCTTAAATAAGAAATTTTCTTGATAGAAATACCAGTGACAATAACAGGCATTTACTAAATACTCTTCTGTGTCAAACCTTGTGCCATTACGAACATTAGCTAGGATTTGGAATGCCCATGAATTATTGATATACTTACCAAGGTTTTGAATTTCATGGACTAGATATAAGAGGTTGTAGTAGCATTGCCAATTCTATATTTCATTTTAAAAGGTAAAGCAAAATAAAGCAACTTGCTATCTTCTTTTATCCTTATTTAAAAGTAGCAAGTACTCTAATACCTCTAAATAAGTGAAAAACACAATCACAGGAAAAATTTTAAATTCTGAGTAAATTTACCTTTATATTATTTCACCATATTTCTTATTTTTTCCTTGGTGCAGCCCAGTAAAGATTTGAGATGGGCTAACACAAAGAACTAAGCATAAGCATTTCAGAGCAGCGATTAGATATCATTCTCCATTTGCAGAGGTGGAAAGAAGACCTTCATTGATTTAAGTAAGGACAAGGATTTACTTCTTCCTGGTTGTGGCTTTCTTTATCATTTGAGAGTGGGGTGTTAAAAAATATGATATGGCAGCCATTAGACTGAATTTTTCTTACCCTGAAAAAAATTGTTCATAGTGAAGACGTGGCAGTGGCACCTGCAAGATGTGTTCATCTGGGGAGGAGTTTCCACATGCTCCAGAAAAGACAGATGCTCATTACTTTCCCCAGGAACTCTCTCACAATTTTTTTGGGTATCAGTTTACTTCCCTCTTGAAAACAGATCCACAATTTTTTTCCCTCTTGTGAATGGATCACATTGTGTTAACCTTTAGTCAGCCATTGAATTAAATTCTATTCTACCTGCCAGTGCAGGAGATGTAAGAGATGCAGGTTTGATCCCTGGGTTGGGAGGATACCCTGGAGGGGGGCATGGCAACCCTCTCCAGTATTCTTGCCTGGAGAATCCCATGGACAGAGGAGCCTGGCGAACTACAGCCCATGGTGCTGCAAAGAGTCAGAAATGACTGAGCGACTTTCACTTCCACTGAGGACCTCTGTGTTCAGGTTGATGATACTTGGTTTTAACACAACTGCCATCACTGACTCCCTGAAGTTAATGTAAACCACAGTGGAGTGCTTTGCTAAATAAAGGACTAGGAAGCAATAGAATATGATAATATTTACAAGAGTGTAGACCACTTCTCTGTGGAGAGACTCAGATGGCCAAGCAAGGGTATGACAGAGAACACAAGCCAGTTCTAAATGCTTTCATTCACTCTCCAAAAGTAACTCATTGAATCTGAGCAACAGAATTGGCCAGTTTTAGCCAGGGTATGTAGAAATCTTGGTATCCTGGTAAACCAGGGATATGGACAACAAGGATCCCCTGTAAAGCCACAACTCACAGAAATGTACATAGAATTCACCTAGCTTCTATATTTTTGTTTATACAAACAACAGAAATTCTATTGGCAAAGCCATTTGGGTTTCTTCACTCATAACTAGTCCTGGATGATACGAGATGAAGCAGAGCAGAGAATATTGGGTCACAATGAGCTGAGGTTCAACTTTGCTGTTTCAGTTAAATGTCAACTGAGGTAAGTTGATAATCATACAACAAAAAATTTGGGAGCCAAAGGAATGTCACAGTCACTTGCTTCCCAAAAGGTAACTTGCTCTCCTCAAGGCAAGGGAAAATATAAACTCTGAGGTAGCCTCAAATTCTCCTCAAGGGAGCACATACAGTTCTCAGGCAAATGATATTTCAAATATGGCAAGTGCTAAGAAAGAACTTACCAAAATTAGAATTACCAGCTGCCAACTGCTCGTTTTGCCAATTCAGTCTGGATACTGTTGCCACCTCCCACACTCAAGCAATACAAGTTCTAACAGAGATTACAAACCAGTGATATAAAGCCTTCCAATTCAGGCACTGTGAAAAATGAAAAATAGCCAGGGAAACAAAGACAGGAGTTGAGTGGAGCCCTTCAATATTTTTTCTGGGACAAGTTATGTAACAATACATATAAAACTTGCATTACAAAATGAATAAGGAAAGATCTAGTCTTAGATCTCTGTAAATATGTTGTGTCAAACAAACAAAAAAAGGACATAGATATGAGAAGTGAGGTTCAAATGAAAAATGCATGTTTAAATTAAAAAAACAGACAAAGTTTTACAGAAGTTTACTTGTATTCTCAGAAGAATAAGAAGCTCTTGATGGAAAAAAAAAAAAGCACTGAAGACACAATAACAGAATAATGAGGAAAGAGTAATAATGGTTATATCCATTTCTCAGTTTGGAAATTTTTAAAAATAATTTAAGTCATCTTAATAGTATGCACTTTCTCTTTTTGAGGCTTCCCTGACGTGCTGCGATTCATGGGGTCGCAGAGAGTCAGACACGACTTAGTGACTGAACTGAACTGAACTGGTGGTTCAGACGGTAAAGCGACTGCCTGCAATGCGGGAGACGTGGGTTCGGTTCCTGGGTCGGGAAGGTCTTTTGGAGAAGGAAATGGCAACCCACTCCAGCATTCTTGCCTGGAAAATCCCATGGACGGAGGAGCCTGATAGACTACAGTCCATGGGGTCACAAAGAGTCGGACACGACTGAACAAATTCACTTTCACTTTCTCTTTTTGGAACCTGGAAGCTTCTGGAATCAGATAGCCCTCTATTTTCAAGTTTTGTTTATTATGTCCTTGACTAATTTTTTCATTCATTTTGTTTTGCTCTTCTTCAACTCTACAAATTATGTCTTATGGTTTATGTCGTCCATACCATCTTATTACTGAGATAGAGAAGATAAAAAATCAGAATCTATCATAGATCTGAAACTAAAGAGGCACTAAGGGATAAACCTGAGATGAAAAAGAAGCAAATTTATAACATTTAGGACAGGTTGGAGAAATGGTCAAAATGCAATGGCTAAGAACCCAAAAAGTAAATAATTTCGTAAATAAATAACTATGTGAAGCTATGTGGATCGTATGTTCTACAAAGGAGGGAAGACATAGATTAGTTTTACTCTTCTCCATAAAACATTAGATTTCAAAAGGCAGTAGACCACTTGCAAAACAAAAGAAAACAAAACAAAAACTGAAGGGGAAAGTCAATTCCCATAGAATATTATAACCAGTCAGGATATCATTTTTGGATTAAAATTAAAGGAATTAAAGACAGTGTTTGTAGCACACACAAATGCTTTCTTAAATTTTTTTTTTACATTTTATTTAACTAAAATTTATATTTTATTCTGAGTTCTTCAATATTTTCCTAATGACTATTCTGCTCTAGGATTTTCCTGACTTAAAAAACTACGATATAATTATTATCTGTTACTTTAGGGGACTAGCTTTGGGTACAATTTGTTACACAGCAATGAATAACTATTAAAACTATAATTACTTTAATTGTTTATTCTCAAATAATGTAGAATAGTCCTTTCATTATTCATGTACTTTTTCTTAAATGTTAATTTACCTTATCTCTTTTTCTTGAATTTTTGTTTTATCTTTTGAATTGATTCAATGAAATTCATAATTGAACATCTTTTCACTTGCTGGTATTTCTGTTTCATGTCATCTGGGTAGCAAAATTAGAAGCCACCATTGTCTCAAGGCAATTTCCCAAAGCAATAGCATTTGTTGACCTAAAACAAATGGAATGCCAGTTTTCTCTCCAACAAAGATGGGTTAATTTGAGATCACCAGAGAATTTCAATTTGGGAGTCTGCAACCATGGCAACCTTAGTGCAAGTTCTCCACACAGCAAAGGAAAAAGAACTCTTTCATACAGGGGAAAGGGAAGTAGGGAGGACTATAGTAAACAGAGTCCTTGGCTTTTCCTTGACTGAATCCTTGTCAGGAAAGAAGAGGAGTCTTTCTTCTTCCTGTTGGGCTCTACTATTTTCAAAGGACCTGAGAGTCCCCCTCTTCTGATCTCCTCCACTGTTTGAGGTTTCTGTTCATTAATTTTTTTATACTTTCCCTTTTGGTCAAGGACTTTCTATGAAAAAATTAGTTTTTCTGGTTTTAGTAGTTTTTTGTCCCTCAATTCTAGGAAGGACCTTTCTTGGATGTAGTGTCTCAAGTCAGAAGGAAAGTGAACAGATTAAAAACATATTAATGTCACATTTGAGTCATAAGGAGAGGTAGGAGGCAGAACTCTCAGATATTTTATATAAAGTACAAATCTTTCAAGATTACAGATATTGGAGCTCATATGAAGTATTATGTAATCATCAAAGGTTTGGTGAAAAACTTCCAACAGATCTAGTTTGGATACCTTTGGAAAACTGTCTCTCTAGTTATCTCTGCTTCAATCCTGAGAATTTTTACTTTCAAGTTGCTGGATGATGTTCAGATACAGGCAGGATTCAGAGGATTCAGTACTTTATTTACATGTATTCTGCGAAACTAAGAGCCTATCTTTGGGAGTTTAGTGGCACAAATGTTGGCTAGCAATACCTGATAGGGATTCTCTAGTGAGGTTAAAGATAATTCTTCCTGAAGTCTCCCCCTCACCGCACTCCCAACTGGATGAAATCTCCACGTTGCAAAGTGTGATGCTTAAAAATCTTTGTCTCTCAAGAGTGTACTGTGAAGAGATTGCTCTTCCAAAGCATGGATATTTTTAATATAAATAATTCAGGCTTTTGCAATATTGGAGTATCTCTCCTATTTGCCAGGAGAAAGATCAATAACCTCAGATATGCAGATGACACCACCTTTATGGCAGAAAGTGAAGAGGAGCTAAAAAGCTTCTTGATGAAAGTGAAAGTGGAGAGTGAAAAAGTTGGCTTAAAGCTCAACATTCAGAAAATGAAGATCATGGCATCTGGTCCCATCACTTCATGGGAAATAAATGGGAGAAACAGTGGAAACAGTGTCAGAGTTTATTTTTTTGGGCTCCAAAATCACTGCAGATGGTGACTGCAGCCATGAAATTAGAAGACGCTGACTCCTTGGAAGAAAAGTTATGACCAACCTAGATAGTATTTGCAAAAGCAGAGACATCACTTTGCCGACTAAGGTCCGTCTAGTCAAGGCTATGATTTTTCCTGTGGTCATGTATGGGTGTGAGAGTTGGACTGTGAAGAAGGCTGAGCGCTGAAGAATTGATGCTTTTGAAGTGTGGTGTTGGAGAAGACTCTTGAGAGTCCCTTGGACAGCAAGGAGATCCAACCAGTCCACTCTGAAGGAGATCAGCCCTGGGATTTCTTTGGAAGGAATGATGCTAAAGCTGAAACTCCAGTACTTTGGCCACCTCATGCGAAGAGTTGACTCATTGGAAAAGACTCTGATGCTGGGAGGGATTTGGGGCAGGAGGAGAAGGGGACGACAGAGGATGAGATGACTGGATGGCCTCATGGACTCGATGGATGTGAGTCTGAGTGAACTCTGAGAGATGGTGATGAACAGGGAGGCCTGGTGTGCTGTGATTCATGGGGTCGCAAAGAGTCGGACACGAACTGAGCGACTGAACTGAACTGAACTCCTATTATCAGCCTTGGGTCAATAGCAGGAGTAACTTAATGCTTTGAACATTCTGTGGCTATCTCAAAAGGTGAGAGTTCATGATTTACAAAATGGGGGATGGGGTCTGAGATTTAGAAGGACCACAGCAATGCTTTTAGTCATGGTGTTTGAGGGTGTCTGAAAGTTTGCCAGTTGAGTTTTAATAATGTCATTAGTACATTTGACTAAGCCAGAAGATTAAGTGTTGTAAGTACTTGAAAGATAATAAACCTGACCAAACAGCATAGATTTATTGAAGTTCCTGGGCTGCAGTCCTTATGGGTTCCACAATCACTAAGAAGTTTCACAAGAACTCCTCCAGTAGGGACAATATTTTCCAAAATGATTTTAGCCAAGAAGTGGCAGTGACCTGTATGCCAAGGAAGGCTTCAGTACAATGTGAAAACATTCGGGTGGTAACTAAAACATATTTTATCTCCATGAGACAGAGGAAGTTGTATGAAACCTATTTACCAAATTTTCTTCCTAGTGGCCAAATTTTTTGATAGAGAAAGTGAAGAAAAATTCCATACAGAATTGGAACACAAAAGACTCTGTTATTTCTAATCTTAGCAATTGTGATAATTAAAAAATATATTGAAGTAAAATTGATTTACAATGTTGAGTTAGTTTCAGGTGTACAGAAAAGTGAATCAGTTATACATATACATTTATTCACTCTTTTTAAAGATTCTTTTTCCATATAAGCCATTAGAGAGTATTTAGTAGAGCTTTCTGTGCTATACAGCAGGTTCTTACTAGTTATCTATTTTATATTTGTATATGTCAATCCCAATTTCTCAACTTACTCCTTCCCCACCTCCTGGTAGCCATAAGCTTGTTTTATACCTCTGTGACTCTACTTCTGTTTTGTAAATAAGTTCCTTTGTACAATTTTTTGTGCCACAAAAGACGGATGGGTCATGGTGGAGAGGTCTGACAGAATGTGGTCCACTAGAGAAGGGAATGGCATACCACTTCAGTATTCTTGCCTTGAGAACCCCATGAACAGTATGAAAAGGCAAAAAGATAGGACACTGAAAGATGAACTCCCCAGATCCATAGGTGCCCAATATGCTACTGGAGATCAGTGAGGAAATAACTCCAGAAAGAATGAAGGGATGGAGCCAAAGCAAAAATGACACCCAGTTGTGGATGGGACTGGTGATAGAAACAATGTTCGATGCTGTAAAGAGCAATATTCCATAGGAACTGGAATGTTAGTTCCATTAATCAAGGCAAATTGGAAGTGGTCAAACAGGAGATGACAAGAGTGAACATTGACATTCTAGGAATCAGCGAACTAAAATGGACTGGAATGAGTGAATTTAACTCAGATGACCATTATATCTACTACTGTGGGCAGGAATCCCTTAGAAAAAATGGAGTAGCCATCATAGTCAACAAAAGAGTCTGAAATACAGTACTTAGATGCAATCTCAAAAATGACAGAATGATCTCTGTTCGTTTCGAAGGCAAACCATTCAATATCACGGTAATCCAAGTCTATGCCCTGATCAGTAATGCTGAATAAGCTGAAGTTGAACAGTTCTATGAAGACCTACAAGACCTTCTAGAACTAATATCCCCCAAAAGATGTCCTTTTCATTATAGGGGGCTGGAATGCAATAGTAGGAAGTCAAGAAACACCTGGAATAACAGGCAAATTTGGCCTTGGAATACGGAATGAAGCAGGGCGAAGGCTAACAGAGTTCTGCAAAGGGAACACACTGGTCATAGCAAACACCCTCTTCCAACAACACAAGAGAAGACTCTACACATGGACATCACCAGATGGTCGACACCAAAATCAGATTGATTATATTCTTTGCAGCCAAAGATGGAGAAGCCCTATACAGTCAGCAAAAACAAGACCAGGAGCTGACTGTGGCTCAGATCATGAACTCCTTATTGCCAAATTCAGACTCAAATTGAAGAAAGTAGGGAAAACCACTAGCCCATTCAAGTATGAACTAAATCAAGTCCCTTATGACTATACAGTGGAAGTGAGAAATAGATTTAAGGGACTAGAACTGATAGAGTTCCTGATGAACCATGGATGGAGGTTTGTGACATTGTACAGGAGACAGGAATCAAGACCATCCCAAAGAAATAGAAATGCAAAAAAGCAAAATGGCTGTCTGAGAAAGCCTTACAAATAGCTGTGAAAAGAAGGGAAGTGAAAAGCAAAGGAGAAAAGGAAAGATATACCCATTTGAATGCAGATTTCCAAAGAATAGCTAGGAGAGATCAGAAACCCTTCTTCAGTGATCAATGCAAAGAAATAGAGGTAAACAACAGATTGGGAAAGACTAGAGATCTCTTCAAGAAAATTAGAGATACCAAGGGAACATTTCATGCAAAGATGGGCTTGATAAAGGACATAAATGGTATGGACCTAACAGAAACAGAAGATATTAAGAAGAGGTGGCAAAAATACACAGAAGAACTGTACAAAAAAGATCTTCACAACCCAGATAATCACAATGGTGTGATCACTCACCTAGAGCCAGACATCCTGGAATGTGAAGTCAAGTGGGCCTTAGAAAGCATCACTATGAACAAAACTAATGGAAGTGATGGAATTCTAGTTGAGCTATTTCAAATCCTGAAAGATGATGCTGTGAAAGTGCTGCACTCAATATGTCAGCAAATTTGAAAAACTCAGCAGTGGCCACAGGACTGAAAAAGACTCTTGATGAAAGTGAAAGAGGAGAGTGAAAAAGTTGGCTTAAAGCTCAACATTCAGAAAACTAAGATCATGGCATCCAGTCCCATCACTTCATGGGAAATAGATGGGGAAACAGTGGAAACAGTGGCTGACTTTATTCTTCTGGTCTCCAAAATCACTGCAGATGGTGATTGCAGCCATGAAATTAAAAGACGCTTACTCCTTGGAAGGAAAGTTATGACCAACCTAGACAGCATATTGAAAAGCACAGACATTATGTTGTCAACCAAATTCCGTCTAGTCAAGGCTATGGTTTTTCCAGTGGTCATGTATAGATGTGAGAGTTGGATTATAAAGAAAACTAAGCACTGAAGAATTGATGCTTTTGAACTGTGGTGTTGGAGAAGACTCTTGAGAGTCCTTTGGACTGCAAGGAGATCCAACCAGTCTATCCTAAAGGAGATCAGTCCTGATCTGGGTGTTCATTGGAAGGACTGATGTTGAAGCTGAAACGCCAATACTTTGGTCACCTGATGCTAAGAACTGACTTATTTGAAAAAACCCGATGTTGAGAAAGATTGGGGGCAGGAGGAGAAGGAGACGACAGAAGATGAGATGTTGGATGGTATCACCAACTCAATGGACATGAGTTTGGGTGAACTCTGGAAGTTGTTGATGGATGGTGGGCCTGGCGTGCTGTGGTTCATGGGGTCCCAAAGATTTGGACACAACTGAGGGACTGAACTGAATTGAACTGTATCCTTTTTTTTAGATTCCACGTATAAACAAATATCAAAAGATATTTGTGTTTATGTCTGTCTTACTTCACTCAGTATGACAATCTCTAAGTCCATCCATGCTGCTGCAAATGGCATTATTATTATTTTTTTTATGAGTGAGTACTATTCTGTTGACATCTTCTTTATCAGTTCCTCTGTTGATGGTCATTTAGTTTTCTTCCATGTCCTGGATATTGTAAACAGTGCTGCAATGATCAAAGTCGTGTTTATGTCTTTTTGAATTATGGCTTTCTCTGAGTATATGCTCAGGAATGTGATTGTTGGGTCATATGGTAGTTCTATTTTTAAATTTTAAGGAACTTCCATATAGATCTCCATAGTGGCTCTACCAATTAACATTCCAGCCAGCAGTGTAGGAGAAATCCTTTTTTTCCCTTGCCCTCTCTAGCATTTATTGTTTGTAGCTTTTTTTGGTGATGGACATTTTGACCTCTGTGATGTGAAACCTCATTGTAGTTTTGATTCCCACTTCTCTAATAATTAGTAATTTTTGCATGACAAAGGAGCTATGACGATACAATGGAGAAAAGACATTTTATTCAAAAAATGGTGCTGGGAAAGCTGGATAACTATATGTAAAAGAGTGAAATTAGAACAGCACTTAAATCTATACACAAAAATAGAATCAAAATGGATTACAGACCTAAGTGTAAGGCCAGAAACTCTTTGAGGAAAATATAAGCAGATCACTCATTGACATAAATTGCAGTAAAACCTCTTGATTAGAGTAAGAAAATAAAGACAAGAATAAACAAATGGGATTTAATTAAACTTAAAAGCTTTTGCAGAGCAGAGGAAATCATAAACAAAACAAAAAGACAACGCTCAGAAGGGGAAAATATTTGCAAACAAAACAACTAATAAGGGATTAATCTCCAAAACAGACAAACAGCTCATGCAACTCAAAAAAAAAAAAAAAAAAAGAAAAGAAAGAAAACAAGTAACTATCAAGAAATGAGTGGAAGATCTAAATAGATACTTCTCCAAAGAAGACTGATAGATGGCCCAAAAGCACATGAAAAGATGCTTAAAATCCATTTTCCCGATCTTGAATGGTTCCTTAACCAGTTTAAAGTGTCTCAGAGCAGTGAGAACACACTTCCCTGGTTTGTATTTCTCACAAGAGAGACAAATGAGGTAGGTATTTTATGGCCTTGTGAAGTTTCCGATGAATAATGATTGATGATTGCTATGATTTTGTTAGTAGAACAATGGTTTAATTCATGTACATTGGTGAGTGGTAGCGATTTTAGAGTCTCTGGCAGGACTGGGTTGTTTCTTGGTCCAAACCAGATTTTTCCATTTTTTTAAAACCAGCAAGTGTTGAATTTTCAATCTTGATTTTCTTTTCCTGAGGTAATTTTTGGCCTATCTAGCTAGTTTTTCTGAGTTGTCATTTGGAAAAATATCCTTTTGGACCATTACAGATGTTTGGTTACTGTGAGCCCCTTTAAGGGAATCATTTCTTGTGGAAATATGAGTAAGGTGATTTTCCTTAGTTCCAGAGAATAAAATATAGAATTCCCCAGAATCTTAATAATAGACAAAGTAGCAGGTGAATTTATTACAGTTAATAGTTCACACGCATGTGTGCATGCATGCTAAGTTACTTCAGTCATGTCCAACTCTTTGCGACCTTATGGACTCCTCTTTCCATGGGATTCTCCAGGCGAGAATACTTGAGTGGCTGCTGTGCCCTACTCCAGGGAATCTTCCCAATCCAGGGATCGAATCTTCATCTCTTATGTCTCCTGCATTGGCAGGCAGGCTCTTTACCACTGGTGACATCCAGGAATTCCAATTAATGAATGTAGGGGGCATTTTAAATTTTATTTCTGCTGGAAGTAAGGAAGTCACATTGCTTCCACAACATTCCAAAATTATGAGCCACTCTGAAAGCATGCCTAATATCGGTATAAGTACTAGGAGAAGGCGATGGCACCCCACTCCAGTACTCTTGCCTGGAAAATCCCATGGATGCAGAAGCCTGGTAGGCTGCAGTCCATGGGGTCGCAAAGAGTTGGACATGACGGAGCGACTTCCCTTTCACTTTTCACTTTCATGCATTGGAGAAGTAAATGACAACCCACTCCAGTGTTCTTCCCTGGAGAGTCCCAGGGACAAGGGAGTCGGGTGGGCTGCTGTCTATGGGGTCACACAGAGTCAGACACGACTGAAGTGACTTAGCAGCACAAGCCAATGGTAGATGGTATAATTCAGCTTATTGTTCTGAAATGTGCTGTGCTGTGTTTAAGTCACTGAGTCATGTCCAACTCTGAGACCCCATGGACTGTAGCCTGCCAGGCTCCTCTGTCCATAGGATTCTCTAGGCAAGAATACTGGAGTGGGTTGCCATGCCTCCTCCAGGGGATCTTCCCAGCCCAGGTGTTGAATCCAGGTCTCCCACACTTCAGGCAGATTCTTTACTGTCTGAGCCAGTAAAGAGCCCAGGGAAACCCAGTTCTACCCTCTAGACTAGAGTTACAAAGGAGTGTCTTTCTCTTTTAAAGGTTTGCATTGAAAAGATATCATTTCACAATCTTGAATACTCCCAAGATTTGGAACTCTGATTTTGTTCAGACCAAATATATAATTATTTAATGATTATTAAAACAATAATTGGAGAAGGAGGTGGCAACCCACTCCAGTGTTCTTGCCTGGAGAATCCCAGGGACGGGGAAGCCTGGTGGGCTGCGGTCTATGGGATCACACAGAGTCGGACACGACTGAAGTGACTTAGCAGCAGCAGCAGCAGCAAAACAATAATTATGGATATTCATATTAAAATGGGATTTGAAATTTATTTTCCAGAGGAAGAGGAAGATGTCATAATTAAAATACAATGATTTGAAAAAACAAAATATGCTCAAACTGGCTGTTGATGGCAGTTTTGATTTACTATAGTACTAGTCATTAGAATTTGTTTTATAGATTTCATGAAAAATAAAAATGCAGCTAAAACTTGCAGTGGAAGCAAATTTAATATTTTAAACAAACATTCCAATAAAGATTTTAGGAAGCATGTATTAATTGCTTGCTAGGTTTGAGCTCTTAATACCAATTTCTAGAATTATTATATGTTTTGGAAACTTGGCTATATCTTTTTCAGGTATGTTTCACCTGCTTTAAATTTTCAGCTTCTGATTCCACCCTCCTTCCTGCTCACTTGCTAGATTTAAAGAGGTAACATATATTTGCTAACACTGCTATTCTACTGTCTCCATTAAAATATTGCAATTAGTTTCTTAAACTCTGTCAAATTACTTAAATGGCATAAGGATTTTAAAGTGCATTATTGGACTTCAGTTCAGTTCAGTCGCTCAGTCGTGTCCGACTCTTTGCGACCCCATGAATTGCAGCACGCCAGGCATCGCCAACTCCCGGAGGTCACCCAAACTCACGTCCATTGAGTCGGTGATGCCATCCAGCCATCTCATTCTCTGTTGTCCCCTTCCTCCCCTGCCCCCAATCTCTCCCAGCATCAGGGTATTTTCCAGTGAGTCAACTCTTTGCATGAGGTGGCCAAAGTACTGGAGTTTCAGCTTTAGCATCATTCCTTCCAAAGAATATTCAGGACTGATCTCCTTCAGAATGGACTGGTTGGATCCTTTTGCAGTCCAAGGGACTCTCAAGAGTCTTAAGGCTAGATTTATTAACACAAAGTAATAACAATAAAGCTGACCACATTGTGCTTAAGTAGCCATAGGTAAAGGTGCTGCCTCAAAACCAAAAGGAGTTGTAATAGCATACTCAGCAGATTTGCCACAGTCACTTTTCAAATAAGAACTATAAGTAAACCATAAGAAGTCAGTGTTACCTAAGGGAAATTCCTGCAGGTTATTGTGAGGAGTCATGAGATGGTGCATCAGTGTGAAGTGGCCATGAGACACTTTGTCAGTGACATAGGGGAGAAGAGGAGCAGAGTGAAGGTTTTTTGAATGTTGATTTTTAAGCCGGGTTTTCCACTCTTACGTTCATCAAAAGGCTCTTTAGTTCCTCTTTGCTTTCTGCCACTAGAGTGATATCATCTGCATATCTAAGGTTGTTGGTATTTCTCCCGGAAATCTTGAGTCTAGTTAGTGATTCATCCAGTCTGGCATTTTGCATGATATACTCTGCATAGAAGTTAAGTAAGATGGGTAACAACATATAGCCTTGATACACTCTTTTTCCAGTTTTGAACCAGTCCATTGTTCCATGTAAGGTTCTAACAGCTTTTTCTTGTCCTTCACATATGTTTCTCAGGAAATGGATAAGGTAGTCTGGTATTCCCATGTCTTTGGGAATTTTTCACAGTTTGTTGTGATCCACACAGTAAAGACTGTGTTCAATGAAGTATAAATAGATGCTTTTCTGGCATTTTCTTGCTTTTTCTATGATCCCCAAAGGATATTGGCAGTTTGGTTCCTCTGCCTTTTCTGAATCCAGCTGGTACATCTCGAAGTTCTTGGTTCACCTACTGTTGAAGCTTAGCTTGAAGGATTTTCAGCATTACCTTGCTAGCATGTGCAATGAGTGCACTTGTATGGTAGTTTGAACATTATTTGATATTGCTCTTCTTTGGAATTAGAATGAAAACTGATCTTTTCCAGTCCTACAGCCACTACTATTGCCCAAATTTGCTGACATATTGAGTGTAGAACTTTAACAGTATCTTCTTTTAGGATTTAAAATAGTTCAGCTGGAATTCCATCACCTCCACTCTGTTTGTAGTAATGCTTCCTAAGGCCCACTTGGCTTCACACTCCAGATTGTCTGGTTCTAGGTGGGTGACCACTTCATCATGGTTATCTGGGTCATTAAGACCTTTTTTGTATAGTTCTTCTGTGTATTCTTGCCACCTCTTCTTAATCTCTTCTGCTTCTTTTAGTTCCTTGCTGTTTCTGTAGTTTATTATGCCCACCTTTGCAAGAAATGTTCCCTTGGTATCGCCAATTTTCTTGGCGAGATCTCTAGTATTTTCCATTTTATTGTTTTCCTCTATTTCTTTGTATTGTTTACTTAAAGCTATTTTATTTCTTCTTGTAATTATCTGGAACTCTTCGTTCAGTTGGGTATATCTTTCCTTTTCTCCTTTGCCTTTCTCTTCTCTTCCTTTCTCAGCTATTTGTAAAGGCCACTTTAGCCAACCCTGGTGGCTCAGATGGTAAAGAATCTGCCTGCAATGCAGGAGAACTGGGTTCAAATCCTGAGTTGGGAAGACCCTCTGGGGGAGGGCATGGCAATCTACTCTAGTATTCATGCCTGAAAACCCCCATGGACAGAGGAGCCTGGTGGACTGCAGTCCAGGGCTGCAGTCCATGGGATCCCAAAGAGTCAGACACACCTGAGCAATTAAGCACAGCACACAGATTAGTCAACCACTTTGTCTTCTTGCATTCAGTTAGTTCAGTCACTCAGTCATGTCTAACTCTTTGTGACCACATAGACTCCAGCACACCAGACTTCCCTGTCCATCACCAACTCCCGGAGCTTACTCAAACTCATGTCCATTGAGTTGGTGATGCCATCCAACCATCTCATCCTCTGTCATCCCCTTATCCTCCCACCTTCAATCTTTCCCAGCATCAGGGTCTTTTCAAATGAGTCAGTACTTCACATCAGGTGGCCAAAGTATTGGAGTTCCAGCTTCAGCATTAGTCCTTCCAATAAAAATTCAGGGTTGATTTCCTTTAGGATTGACTGGTTTTGTCTCCTTGCAGTGCAAGGACTCTCAAGAGTCTTCTCCACCACCATAATACAAAAGCATCAATTCTTCAATGCTCAGCTTTCTTTATAGTCCAACTCTCACATCCATACATGACTACTGGAAAAACCATAGCTTTGACTAGATGGACCTTTGTTGGAAAAGTAAGTGAGTGAATGAAGTCGCTCAGTCGTGTCTGACTCTTTGCGACCCCATGGACTGTAGCCCACCAGGCTCCTCTGTTCATGGGAATCTTCAAGCAAGAATACTGGAGTGGGTTGCCATTTCCTTCTCCAGGGGATCTCCCCAACCCAGGGATCAAACCCAGGTCTCTAGCATTGCAGGCAGACACTTAATGTCTCTTCTTTTAAATATGCTGTCTAGATTGGTCATAACTTTTCTTCCAAGGAGCAAGGATTTTTTAATTTCATGGCTGCAGCCACCATCTGCAATGATTTTGGAGCCCAGAAAAATAGTCTCTTATTGCTTAACATGAAGTGATGGGACCAGATGCCTTGATCTTAGTTTTCTAAATGTTGAGTTTTAAGCCAACTTTTCACTCTCCTCTTTCACTTTCATCAAGAGGCTCTTTAGTTCTCCTTCACTTTCTGCCATAACAGTAGTGTCATCTGTATATCTAAGGTTATTTATTCCAGCCTGTGTTTCATCCAGCCTGACATTTTGCATAATGTACTCTTCATTTAAGTTAAATAAGCAAGGTGACAATATACAGCCTTGATATACTCCTTTCCCTATTTGCAACCAGTCTGTTGATCCATGTCCAGTTCTAACTGTTGCTTTTTGAGCTGCATACAGATTTCTCAGAAGATGGGTAAGGTGGTTTGGTATTCCTATCTCTTGAAGAATTTTCCACAATTTGTTGTGATCGACACAGTCAAAGGCTTTGGTATAGTCAATAAAGCAGATGTTTTTCTGGAACTCTCTTGCTTTTTTGATCATCCAGCAGATGTTGGCAATTTGATCTCTGGTTCCTCTGCCTTTTCTAAATTCAGCTTGAACATCTGGGAGTTCATGGTTCATGTACTGTTTAAGCCTGGCTTGAACAATTTTGAGCCTTAATTTGCTAGTGTATGAGATAAGTGCAATTGTGTGATAGTTTGAGCATTCTTTCACATTGCCTTTCTTTGGGATTAGAATGAAAACTGATCTTTTCCAGTCCTGTGGCCACTGTTGAGTTTTCCAAATTTGCTGGCATATTTAGTACAGCACTTTAATAGCATTATCTTTCAGGATTTGAAATAGCTCCACTGGAATTCCATCACCTCCACTAGCTTTGTTCGTAGTGATGCTTCCTAAGGCCCACTTGACTTTCCATTCCAGAATGTCTGGATTGAGGTGAGTGATACGCCGTCGTGATTATCTGAGTCTTGAAAATCTTTTTTTTTTTTTTTTTTAATTTTTACTTTATTTTACTTTACAATACCGTATTGGTTTTGCAATACATTGACATGATTGAAAATCTTTTTTGTATAGTTCTTTTGTGTATTCTTGCCACATCTTCTTAATATCTTCTGCTTCTATTAGCTCCATACCATTTCTGTACTTTATTGTACCCATCTTTGCATGAAATGTTCCGTTGGTATCTGTAATTTTATTGAAGAGCTCTCTAGTCTTTCCCATTCTAATGTTTTCCTCTATTTCTTTTCATTGATCACCGAGGAAGGCTTTCTTATCTCTCCTTGCTATTCTTTGGAGCTCTGCCCTCAGATGGGTATATCTTTTCTTTTCTCCTTTGCCTTTAGCTTCTCTTTTTTTCTCAGCTATTTTTAAGGCCTCCTCAGACAACCATTTTGCCTTTTTGCATTTCTTTTTCTAGGGGATGGTCTTGACCACTACCTCCTGTACAATATTATGAACCTCTATCCCTAGTCCTTCAGGTAGTCTGTCTTTCAGGTCTAATCCTTTGAATCTATTTGTCACTTCTACTGTATAATTTGTAAGGGATTTGATTTAGTTTATACCTGAGTGGTGTAGTGGTTTTCTCCACTTTCTTCAATTTGTCTGAATTTGGCAATAAGGGGTTCATGATCTGAGCCACAGTCAGCTCCCAGTCTTGTTTTCACTGACTGTATAGAGTTTCTCCAGCTTCTGCTGCAAAGAATATAATCAATTTAATTTCAGTATTGACCATCTGGTGATATCCATCTGTAGAGTTGTCTCTTGTGTTGGTGGAAGAGGGTGTTTGCTATGACCAGTGTGTTATCTTGACAAAACTCTGTTAGCCTTTTCCCTGGTTCATTTTGTACACCAAGGCCAAACTTGCCTATTACTCTATGTATCTCTCGACTTCCTACTTTTGCACCTAGTCCCCTATAATGAAAAGGGCATCTTTTTTTGAGTGTTAGTCCTATAAGATCTTGTAGGTCTTCATAGAACAGTTCAACTTCAGCTTCTTCAGCATTCCTGGTTGGGACATAGACTTGGATTACTGTGATATTGAATGGCTTGCCTTAGAAATGAACAGAGATTATTCTGTTGTGTTTGAGATTGAATCCAAGTACTGCATTTTGGACTCTTGCTGACTATGAGGGATACTCCATTTCTTCTAAGGGATTCTTGCCCACAGTAGCAGATATAATGGTCATCTGAGTTAAATTCACCCATTCCAGTCCATTTTGGTTCACTGATTCCTAAAACGTCTTCTTGCATTCAGTTCAGTTCAGTCACTCAGTTGTGTCCGACTCTTTGTGACCCCATGAATTGCAGCATGCCAGGCCTCCTCATCCATCACCAACTTCCAGAGTTCACTCAGACTCACGCCCATCAAGTCAGTGATGCCATCCAGCCATCTCATCCTCTGTCGCCCCCTTCTCCTCCTGCCCCCAATCCCTCCCAGCATCAGAGTCTTTTCCAATGAGTCAACTCTTTGCATCAGGTGGCCAAAGTACTGGAGTTTCAGCTTTAGCATCATTCCTTCCAAAGAAATCCCAGGGCTGATCTTCAGAATGGATTGGTTGGATCTCCTTGCAGTCCAAGGGACTCAAGAGTCTTCTCCAACACCACAGTTCGAAAGCATCAATTCTTCAGCACTCAGCTTTCTTCATAGTCCAACTCTCACATCCATACATGACCACAGGAAAAACCATAGCCTTGACTAGACGGACCTTTGTTGGCAAAGTAATGTCTCTGTTTTTTAATATGCTATTTAGGTTGGTCATAACTTTTCTTCCAAGGAGTAAGCGTCTTCTAATTTCATGACTGTACTCACCATCTCCAGTGATTTTGGAGCCCCCCAAAATAAAGTCTGACACTGTTTCCACTGTTTCTCCATCTATTTCCCATGGAGTGATGGGACCAGATGCCATGATCTTCGTTTTCTGAATGTTGAGCTTTAAACCAACTTTTTCGCTCTCCTCTTTCACTTTCATCAAGAGGCTTTTTAGTTCCTCTTCACTTTCTGCCATAAGGGTGATGTCATGTGCATATGTGAGGTTATTGACATTTTTCCTGGCAATCTTGATTCCAGGTTGTGCTTCTTCCAGCCCAGAGTTTCTCATGATGTACTCTGCATATAAGTTAAATAAACAGGGTGACAATATACAGCCTTGACGTACTCCTTGCATTAGCACACCATTAATTCCTATCTGGATCTAAGCATAACCTTTGCTTTGATATCAGATGCCCTAAATAAAAACCTGAGTTTGGGAAAACTGCAACTTTTCTTTGGTGACCCTAGCCCTTTTAAGGCTGAAATCCTTAGCAAATAAATGCTTTCTTGTAATGAGGCTGCAGAAGGAGATTTGAAAAGCAAATCATTCACTTATTGCAACAAAGTAGATCCTCTAGGAAACACTATCATCCAGGTCAGCCTCTTGAATTTGCTAGAAATAAGGACTCAGTTAAACCAAAGACATTACTGTCTTGGTGAATTATTTTTTTTCCCCCAAATACAGGTAAAAGTTGGTTAGCTAGGGCTAATCTGCAGATTCTGTGGTAAAGAACCTTCCTGCCAGTACAGGAGACACAAGTACATCCCTGATCCTGGAAGATCCCATATGCAGCAAAACAGTTAAGTCCATGAGCCTCAACTATTGAACCTGTGCTCAAGAGACTGAACCAAAACTACTGAACCCAGGTGCTACACACTCCTGAAGCCCATGCACTGTAGAGTCACTGTAGTGGGTAAGTCCATGCACCACAACTAGAGAGTAGCCCATGCAGCAGTGAAGACCCAGCATGGCCAAAAATAAATAATAAAATAAATAAAATTATTTTAAAAAGGTGTTGCCTAGCTTTATCAATAGAAATAGTGAAAAATTTTACTTCCTAAAACCATTGCAGTTGAGATTGTATTTCTGGTGGGAATGGATGTTGGTAAAGTATGAGGGTTAGGAACAATAGTTTACCAAGGGAAAACAATGTTACTCATTGTTTCCAGATTCTGGACAAATACTCAGCCTCAGACACTAAGTTTTCTCACTGGTAAATGGGAGTGCTATAAGGGCAAGTAAAAGGGATAATGAGATCTTGAGCTTTGTAATTTTTTAGTATGAGATTTTTGCCTTGCAGAGCTTCTTTACTTGTATGTGTGTTTGTGTTTTCAGGCATTTAGTCATGTCTGACTCTTTGTGACTCTGTTGACTGTCGCCTGCTAGGCTTCTCTGTCCATAAGATTTCCCTAGCAAGAATACTAGAGTGGGTTGCTATTTCCTCCTTCAGAGGTCTTCCTGACCAAGGGATCCAACTCCCATCTCGTGTCTCCTTTCATTGGCAGGCAGATTTTTTTTTTTTTTTTTTTTTACCACTGAGCCACCTGAGAAGTCCTCTTTGCTTATAAGATATTGTTTAATTTTGGAAACAGGTTTTGAGGCATCTACATAAATTTTGTTGGGAGCTGCCTTCTGAATTTGCCAATATCAGTTGGAGATTTTTTCCCATAAAATCTGTGGTGGTGGTACTGGGTATATACCTGGAGAAAATCACAATTGAAAAAGACACATGTACACCCATGTTCATTATAGAACTATTTACTATAGCTAGGAAATGGAAACAACTTAAATGTTTAACAACAGATGAATGGAAAAGAAGTTGTTGTACATATATACAATAGAATTTTACTCAGCCATAAAAAGGAATGCATTTGAGTTATTTCTAGTGAGCTGGATGGACCTAGAGCCTGTTATACAGAGTTTAGTAACTCAGAAAGAAAAAAACAAATATTGTATATTAACACATATATATGGAATGTGGAAAAATGTTACTGATGAATATATTTTCAGGGCAAGAATTTAGATGCAGCATAGAGTACAGACTTTTGGACATAGCAGGGGAAGAAGAGTGTGGACAAATTGATAGATTAGCACTGAGACATATATATTACCATATGTAAAATAGATAGCTACTGGTTAGTTACTATATAAGATAGAAAGTGCAAACTGTTACTCTGTGACAACCTAGAGGGATGATATTGGGTGGGGAGTGGAAGGGAGATTCAAGAAAGAAGGAAGAAATGTATAATTATGGCTGATTCACAGTGCTGTATAGCAGAAACCAACACAACATTATAAAGTAATTATTCTCCAATTAAAACTAAAAAATTACATACCTTCAAGGCAAAAGGAAAGGGTGATCGTTGATTCAATAGGGTCAAATAATGAGTCTTTCCAGAATCCACTCTAATACTGTCAGAAATAGGGCAAATAAGAGATGCCAAATGGTCTATTTATTTAGATTGGTTGCTTTGATGACTATTGTCAAATTCTAGAATTATTTGTACTTTCTGGGAAGGATTCAGCATGTTAATTATCTAAGAACTCTTGGCATAATAAATGGGTAATGGCAGAAAAACTAAAGAGATGCAGATGTGTATATCTTAAAGGGTAGAAAAAAAGAAATGGTGTAGATTCAGAGACAAAAATCTTTGCGGGTCAATATTGATCTCCATTAAAAGCAAGAGAGTACCAGAAAAACATCTATTTCTGCTTTATTGACTATGCCAAAGCCTTTGACTGTGTGGATCACAATCAACTGTGGAAAATTCTGAAAGAGATGGGAACACCAGACCACCTCACCTACCTCTTGAGAAACCTATATGCAGGTCAGGAAGCAACAGTTAGAACTGGACATGGAACAACAGACTGGTTCCAAATAGGAAAAGGAGTATGTCAAGGCTGCATATTGTCACCCTGCTTATTTAACTTATATGCAGAGTACATCATGAGAAACGCTGGGCTGGAAGAAGCACAAGCTGGAATCAAGATTGCCAGGAGAAATATCAATAACCTCAGATATGCAGATGACACCACCCTTATAAGAAGGGGGCGACAGAGGATGAGATGGCTGGATGGGATCACTGACTCAATGGACGTGAGTCTGAGTGAACTCCGGGAGTTGGTGATAGACAGGGAGGCCTGGTGTGCTGCGATTCATGGGGTCGCAAAGAGTCGGACATGACTGAGTGACTGAACTGAACTGATTGATCTCCATTAACTGAATGTTTTAGTACCGTAAGTCTGGGTCTGCTTTATAGTAGTGGCTTGAGAATCAAGGATGTAGATCATTTATTAGTTATAATTGGAATAAATCCAATTCCGATCTGGAGAAAAGTTTCTCCAAGCCAATTAGAATAGAATTGGGAAGATCTCCTCTAGTGCTTTGGATCCCTATCACTGAGAATTGTGACAGTATTTGAAAGACCAAAGACCATTTAGAGGTCTGAAGGCACCTAAAGTGCTTTGTTGTTGTTGTTCAGTTGCTCAGTTGTGTCTTACTTTGTGAGCCCATGGATTGCAACATGCCAGACTTCCTGTTCTTCACCATCTCCTGGATCTTGTTCAAACTCATGTCCATTGAGTTGGTGATGCAATCCAACCATCTCATCCTGTGTTATGCACTTCTCCTCCTGCCTTCAATCTTTCTCACAATCAGGTTTTTTTTTTTTTTTTTTTTTTTACTAATGAGTCAGCTTTTCACATGAGGTGGCCAAAGGGTTGGAATTTCAGCTTCAGCATCAGTCCTTCTAATGAATATTCAGGGTTGATTTCCTTAAGGATTGATTGATTTGATCTTGCAGTCCAAGGGACTATCAAGACTCGTCTCCAATCCCACAGTTTAAAAACATCATTTCTTTGGCACTCAGCTTTCTTTATGGTCCAAATCTCACATCCATACATGACTACTGGAAAAACAAAAACATAGCTTTGACTATATGAAATTTTTTTGCAAATTAATGTCTCCACTTTTTAATACAATGTCTAGGTTTGCCACAGTTTTCCTTCCAAGAAGCGAGCATCTTTTAATTTCATGGCTGCAGTCACCATCTGCAGTGATTTTGAAGCCCAAGAAAAGAAAGTCTCTCACTGTTTCCATTGTTTCCCTATCTATTTGCCATGAAGTGATGAGACCTAAGGCTATGATCTTAGTTTTTTGAATGTTGAGTTTTAAGCCAGCATTTGCATTCTCCTCTTTCACTTTCATTAAGAGGTTCTTTAGTTCCTCTTCATTTTCTGCCATAAGGGTGGTTCAATTCAGTTCAGTTCAGTTGCTGAGTCGTGTCCAACTCTTTGCGACCCCATGAACCACAGCACGCCAGGCCCCCCGTCCATCACCAACTCCCGGAGTTCACCCAAACTCATGTCCATTGAGTCAGTGATGCCATCCAACCATCTCATCCTCTGTCATCTCCTTCTCCTCCTGCCTTCAATCTTTTCCAGCATCAGGGTCTTTTTAAATGAGTCAGCTTTTCACATCAGGTGGCCAAAGTATTGGAGTTTCAGCTTAACATCAGTCCTTCCAATGAACACCCAGGACTGATGTCCTTTAGGATGGACTGGTTGGATTTCCTTGCAGTTCAAGGGACTCTCAAGAGTCTTCTTCAACACCACAGTTCAAAAGCATCAGTTCTTCTGCACTCAGCTTTTTTACAGTCCAACTCTCACATCCATACATGACTACTGGAAAAACCATAGCCTTGACTAGATGGATCTTTGTTGACAAAGTAATGTCTCTTCTTTTTAATATGCCACCTAGGTTGGTCATAACTTTCCTTCCAAGGAGTAAGCCTCTTGTAATTTCATGGCTGCAGTCACCATCTGCAGTGATTTTGGAGCCCCCAAAATAAAGTCAGCCACTCTTTCCACTGTTTCCGCATCTATTTCCCATGAAGTGATGAGCCTGGATGTCATGATCTTAGTTTTGTGTATGTTGAGCTTTAAGCCAACTTTTTCACTCTCCTCTTTCACTTTCATCAAGAGGCTTTTTAGTTTGTCTTCACTTTCTTCCATAAGGGTGGTGTCATCTGCATATCTGAGGTTATTGATATTTCTCTTGGCATACTTGACACCAGGTTGTGCTTCATTTTAAAGTGCCTAAATTTTAATAATCTTTTTTTTTAAAATAATATCTTAGTTTTTTGCAATAATAGGAAGCTACATGGGTTTTGATTTCATTTAGGAGGCTTTACTTACTGAAGTTGAAGATTAAGATTTCAGTGGTCTTCCTTGTAAATGAGCCCATCTAGAGTTTGAGAGAATTGATTTTCCAGATTAACTATATCTGGAGTAGGCATTTTTCCCATTCCATGTTGTTTTTTTTTTTTTTGCCTAGAAGGGAAAAATCCTGGTTCAGCTCATTAATAAACATAGAGTTAAAAACTACTTGGATGGAACCAAAATCTAAAGAAAGACCAAAATTTTCTTTAAAAACAATTTTAATCAGTCAATTGTAGTACTTGAGGTCATGAACAGACTCATCAGATTTTTGTGTGCATGTCTGAATTTTATTCCAATCAACAGACTTTTAGGAAAACCCAAAGAATTGCACATGAAGTCCTCTAGCAATTGCCTGAGCCTGAACATTTAATAAGGTAGTGGACTGGTCTCCTGATTGCAATTCTAGAAACCTCTCAGGATTTTCTCAATCAGCAGTTTTCATCGAATTGCTTGGTCTGGCCTTCCCTAACAAGCATGCAGACTAACCGGTGTTAAGTCAGAGAAACCAGGTTGATAAGTTTGAATGACTATATTAAATCCCTCAGCAAATATGTGTGACTCTTCTGTTACTTTTTGGGGAAATATTTGAGTATGGCTTACAGTTTACCTTTGTTCACAGAATATAGGAAATTAAGGGGTTTAGCCTGAAAATCCTGAGAAGGCTTGATTTTAAAGGAACATGTTCTAGCAAGTTCAGAATAAACTGTGTGGAGAGAATTTCAGAGAAAAGGGGAAATTTACCTAGATAATTAATATGAAGAAATTGAGGCTATAGAGCAGGTGTAGACAGTATACAAGAAAGGAGGAAAATGGTGCTGGATTTGGTATTTGCCAATGAGGCACCAAGGGAGAGAAGCAAGATGGCACAGGAGGCAGAACCTGAGACAAGAATTCATGAAAGTAGAACCCAAGGGTTATTTTTATCTTTCTTTAATTATTTACTTTGGCTCAGTTAATCTTAAAATCTTATTATAAGAGAAGTAATTTTAGAATCTTGATAGCATTTTGAAGCTTTAAAATATCAACTGAAATAGAAAATTTCTGGAAATTTTTGAACAATTATAATTCAATTCAGTTTAAGTTTGGGGATTTCAAAAATTCCATAATGGCCATTGATAGTCTAAATTTCCTTTGATCAGATTGAACCATTTAGTTTGCTTTCAAAATGAATGAGCAAGGAGCAAGGACTGTGATTTTTAGATATAAAATCAGCCAGATCATCTGTTAGTAGAGCACCATCGAAATACTTAAATAATAAGATCCCATTCCTCAGATGTTCTTTTACTCTGAGTTAAAGAACAATTCTCAAACAGCTCAATTTGGCTTGCTGGTATCAAATCTAATACCAGACAGTTTAAGAGAACAGCTTGATTCAGAGTGCCAGGACAAAGACTTAATCCAGTTTCCAGAGAACAGCTTCTTCCAAAGGAACAGACTGAAAGCTGAAAAGCCAGCATAGTTTCAGTGAAGCAGCACTTGTTCCTGAAGGAATGGGCTAAAGGCATTTTCACCCAGGATGTATTGAAGCAATCTGATCTCAAAATCAGACTGAAGTACAAATTAACAATTGCAAATAGAACAAAGCTTTAACTAGAAAGATGAAATCTTAAAATAGATGCTGAATAAAACTTGCAGATCTTCAAATTCAAAGAAGGCATGAATTCAAATCCAGGAGAAAGACATACCTTTAAATATTAGAGTCAATGACAAAAACTGTGAGCAAAAATTGACTCAATTGTGGATTCTGTACTTGTTTGCTCACCAGCCCTGGAGCCTTTGGGTGTCTTATCTGGTCCTGTATAGGTCACCTAAATATCAACCTAAAACAAATAGAGTGCTAGATATTTCTTCAACAAAGATGGGTTTATTAGGGATAAGCAGAGAATTGCAATTTTGGAATCTGCAACTGTGGTGAGCCATGTGCAAATTCGTCCTAATGGCTAGGGAAGGAGACCACTTTTATAGAGGGGAAAAAGAAGTTGGAGTGTTTTGGTAAACAGAGAGTCCATTACTTTTCACTGGCTGAGTCTTTGCTAGGGCAGAAGAACCTTTCTTATTGTTGGGCTCTGCTATTTCATAGCATTTTCCCATCAGATCTCCCAACTCTATTTAACTGAAGTTTCTGTTTATTAATTTTTCACACCTTGCTAACAATGATGGCTGCTTTATGTCTCACAAAGTCTTCTTCCCTATTCTCAGGGTTCAGTTCAGTTCAGTTCAGTCGCTCAGTCATGTCCGACTCTTCGCGACCCCATGAATCACAGCATGCCAGGCCTCCCTGTTCATCACCATCTCCCGGAGTTCACCAGACTCACATCTGTCGAGTCAGTGATGCCATCCAGCCATCTCATCCTCGGTCGTCCCCCTCTCCTCCTGCCCCCAATCCCTCCCAGCATCAGAGTCTTTTCCAATGAGTCAACTCTTCGCATGAGGTGGCCAAAGCACTGGAGTTGCAGCTTTAGCATCATTCCTTCCAAAAAAATCCCAGGGTTGATCTCCTTCAGAATGGACTGGTTGGATCTCCTTGCAGTCCAAGGGACTCTCAAGAGTCTTCTCCAACACCACAGTTCAAAAGCATCAATTTGTAGGCGATCAGCCTTCTTCACAGTCCAACTCTCACATCCATACATGACCACAGGAAAAACCATAGCCTTGACTAGACGGACCTTAGTCGGCAAAGTAATGTCTCTGCTTTTGAAAATGCTATCTAGGTTGGACATAACTTTTCTTCCAAGGAGTAAGCGTCTTTTAATTTCATGGCTGCAGTCACCATCTGCAGTGATTTTGGAGCCCCATTAAGGACATGTAAACAGTTTTCCTGGAGTGGCATGGCTCATTAATTAAGGGGATTTCGTCAGTTTTTACACAGCATAAATGCTGGAGAAGTCTCAGAATTAATCTGAAGACTTTGGTGAATTTCTGAAGATGAATTACAGCTCTGCCTAAGCCAAAAGCAGAAAATTATATCAGTGCTAACCACAAGTTAATCCTCAAGAATGTTTCTAGATCAATAGACCAATACTTGATCCCTCTTTTCAGACTGACTCCTACATATAGTGACAGACTGATCCCTAACTTTGTGTTCCTCCTTACCTCTATCCACAGTTATAGAGTGAAACTTGCCACCATAACTTGTTTCCTAAATATATACCAGTGGAAATAGGAGGTCCAGTAAGGATTTGTTTGCATTAGTGCTATTGAGTCCCATGTCAGGGGAGCTAAAACTCAATGATTACTTCTGACAGTTTTTTCATTAATTGGTTTAAAGTTGGGAGAGAACAGCTCAGAATATAAAAGTATTAGATGACATTCATGAGAAAAAAAAAAATCACCTACTTCAACAAGTGGTTATGAAGAATTTCAGTGTGAAAAGCTCTGTGCTAGGTGCTATAAAAATGTAAAAAGTGAATAACACAGTTTTTTTTTTTTTTAAATCTGAAACATCTTTATCATGAATGATAGAGTTACAATAGTTTGTCTTGAGAAGAACATGGTAGTAAAGATAATAGAATGAGGCTGTTGAAAATAAGGATGTCAATGACTATGCTATTGGGGTAGAAACTAAGGTTTGTGTGAAGCTGAAACCATGTTACATTTTACAGGAAAATTTTACTTCTTACATAAAAATTAATAAATATTTGCATTCATTTTCTATAACTTCCATAGGAAATCTCAACAAATTTAGCAACTAAAAACAGTACATTTTTGTTATCTCACAATTTTGTGTTGATAAATCTGGACATGACATGGCTCAACTATCTCGGAGCTCCATGTTTCACAAGGCGTAGACTCAATGAACCAGTGTAACAATAAGACAGCATTCCTTTCTAGAGACTCTGGAAAAGAACCTGCTTCCAAGCTGATTCAGATAGTTGGTGCTAGTTAGTTCCTTGTCCTTTATAAGACTGGAGTCTCTCTTGACTTCCTGACTGTCAGCTGGGGTCTGTTCTCAGTTTCTAGAGGATAACTACTTTCCTTAGCTCATGCTCCCCTTCCTCCATTTTTAAAGCAAATAATGATGAGTCAAGTCCTTTTCATGCTAAGGTATCTCTGTCCTTCCCTGATGTCTAATCTGTCCTGCCTTCCTCTACCACATCTCTCTGAATGACTTTAATATCTTCCTCTTCGTCTCTAAAGGGCTCCTCTGATGTGTCCACTTGGATAATCCAAGTACACTTCCCTATTTAAGAGCAGAAACATGGTAGCCTTAATCACAAACGCCTTAGCATCAGTACCTAGATTAGTGTCTGATTGCATAACCAGGGAGCAAAAATCTTGGGGCAATATCTTTAGAGTTTGTCAACCTCAATGTTCAACAGAGCTCCTGAATGAAAAAATGCTGACTTATTTCTTCAAGTGAGGGCCATAAATCATAGATTTTCTCAGAGCTAGAAGCTTGTAGAAAGTGGGGTAAAATGATGGGAATTGCTGACCATTTACAAACATAAAGGCTGAAGTGATTTTGCTGTTTAAATATCAGTTTCCTTTGAAGCCACCAATCACAAATGTCAACTATGTGGTTAAAAAATCAATATATTTCTAGAGTGATATTCAGTTAGAAGGGTCATAAATTGTACATATGGGTTACGAGAAATGGATGGGGAGCCTTGCCCAGCATATTGACTATTCTGTCTTTGAAATGTTGCCATTTCATCAATTAAGATGACTTCCTAGGCAGAAAAAGTCAGATTTATGACTGTGATTGGAGGAGTTGATATAAGCCTTTACTGAGCTTTGGCTTTGGGTCAGAGATTGGTGAGTTACTTTCACACTTATAATGTCTTTTGGCTTTCTGTTTGGACAGAACAAGTGGTTCTGTGCCTGCCTGTGCTTTCCTGCTGGACAGGCCAAAAGAGGTGAAAATTTACTTAGACTTGGAAAGTCCATACAGCTAAGCCTGACCATGAGGCTGCTACTTTTAGAACACTAGACATCCATCAAATATATATTATAAATGGAAAAAACAAAGATGGCCATTGTTTTGGCCACTGTGAAAAATACTTCTTGATTTCTCAGATTTACATTGCTTCCTATTTGGATAGTATACCACAGGTCTTCTTTAGGGTGGAAAGAATGCATGCTAACTTCTCTGTTAAAATTTTACCCGGAAACATGTGCCATGGTTTTAAATTAGGGAAAATTGGATGCAGGATTTTCCCCTTTAAAGTATCACAAAAATTAGAACATTTTATTTTTAAATATAATTATTGTTTTAAAAAGTGTTTTGTTTCTCTGGTTTGTGTTTATTATGAAACAGGGCAATGCCTCTAGGACTGGAACATTCCTCAGGGAAGTTAGAAATTGCCTCAGAAGAAGGAAAGCATTGCTGAATGTTATATATACACACGCAGCTACAGTCACCAAGACAGTCAGAAGTTGGCACAAAAAACAAAAACAAATATGGACCAATGGGACAATATAGAAATCCCAGAGAGAAACCTACACATCTATGGGCACCTTATCTTTGGCAATGAAGCAAGACTACACAATGGAGCAAAGATAATCTCTTCAATAAGTGATGCTGGGAAAATTGGACAGCTATATGCAAAAGAATGAAACTAGAACACTTCCTAACACCGTACACAAAAATAAACTCAAATTTATTCCAATCCCAAAGAAAGGCAATACCAAAGAATGCTCAAACTACTGCACAATTGCACTCATCTCACATGCTAGTAAAGTAATGCTCAAAATTCTCCAAGACAGGCTTCAGCAATACATGACCATGAACTTCCAGATGTTCAAGTTGGTTTTAGAAAAGGCAGAGGAACCAGAGATCAAATTGCCAACATCCACTGGATCATGGAAAAAAAAAAGAGAGTTCCAGAAAAACATCTATTTCTGCTTTATTGACTATGCCAAAGCCTTTGACTGTGTGGATCACAATAAACTGTGGAAAATTCTGAGAGAGATGGGAATATCAGACCACCTGACTTGCCTCTTGAGAAACCTATATGCAGGTCAGAAAGCAACAATTAGAACTGGACATGGAACAACAGACTGGTTCCAAATAGGAAAAGGAGTATATCAAGGCTGTATATTGTCACCCTGCTTTTTTAACTTATATGCAGAGTATATCATGAGATACTCTCGGTTGAAAGAAGCACAAGCTGGAATCAAGATATGCAGATGACACCACCCTTATGGCAGAAAGTGAAGAGGAGCTCAAAAGCCTCTTGATGAAAGTGAAAGAGGAGAGTGAAAAGGTTGGCTTAAAGCTCAACATTCAGAAAATGAAGATCATGGCATCTGGTCCCATCACTTCATGGGAAATAGATGGGGAAACAGTGGAAACAGTGTCAGACTTTTTTGGGGGGGCTCCAAAATCACTGCAGATGGTGATTGTATCCAGGAAATTAAAAGACGCTTACTCCTTGGAAGAAAAGTTATGACCAACCTAGATGGCGTATTGAAAAGCAGAGACATTACTTTGCCGACTAAGGTCCGTCTAGTCGAGGCTATGGTTTTTCCATTAGTCATGTATGAATGTGAGAGTTGGACTATGAAGAAGGCTGAGCACCGAAGAATTGATGCTTTTGAACTGTGGTGTTGGAGAAGACTCTTGAGAGTCCCCTGGACTGCAAGGAGATCCAACCAGTACATCCTAAAGGAGATCAGTCCTGAGTGTTCATTGGAAGGACTGATACAGAGGCTGAAACTCCAGTACTTTGGCCACCACATGTGAAAAGTTGACTCATTGGAAAAGACCCTGATGCTGGGAGGGATTGGTGGCAGGAGGAGAAGGGGACGACAGAGTATGAGGTGGCTGGATGGCATCACTGACTCGATGCCATGAGTTTGAGTGAACTCCGGGAGTTGGTAATGGACAGAAAGGCCTAGCGTGCTGCAATTCATGGGGTCGCAAAAAGCTGGACACGACTGATTGACTGAACTGAACTGCAACACTATAAAACTCTTAAAGGAAAACATATGAATTATATTCTGACAAAAATCACAGCCAGATCCTCTCTGACTCACTTCCTAGAGTAATGGAAATGAAACCAAAAATAAATAACTGGGACCTAATTAAATTCACTCTTTTGAACAGCAAAGCAAACTATAAACAAGATGAAAAAACAACACGCAGAATGGGATAAAATAGTTACAAACAAAGAAACTGACAAAAAATTAATCTTGAAAATAAATAAGCAGCTCATATAGATCAGTATTAGAAAAATGAACAGTCCAATTAAAAATGGTCAGAAGACCTAAGCAGTAATTTCTCCAAATAAGACATGTTCAGTTCAGTTCAGTTCAGTCGCTCAGTCGTGTCCGACTCTTTGCGACCCCATGAATCGCAGCATGCCAGGCCTCCCTGTCCATCACCAACTCCCAGAGTTCACTCAGACTCACGTCCATCGAGTCCGTGATGCCATCCAGCCATCTCATCCTCGGTTGTCCCCTTCTCCTCCTGCCCCCAATCCCTCCCAGCATCACAGTCTTTTCCAATGAGTCAACTCTTCGCATGAGGTGGCCAAAGTACTGGAGTTTCAGCTTTAACATCATTCCTTCCAAAGAAATCCCAGGGTTGATCTCTTTCAGAATGGACTGGTTGGATCTCCTTGCAGTCCAAGGGACTCTGGCAAATAAGCACATGAAAAGATGCTCATTATCATTTATTATTAGAGTAATGCAATCAAAACCACACAGCAATCCGAAAGGACATCATGAAAAAACTATAAATAATAAGTGCTAGAGTGGATGTGGAGAAAACAACTCTCCTGCACTGGAAAGGAATGTAAATTGATATAGCCCCTATGGAGAATAGTATGGAGATGCTTTAACAAAGTAGGAATAAAATTACTGCATGACCCAGCAATCCCACTATTGGGCATACACCCTAACAACACCGTAATTCAAAAAGACGTATGACATCTGAATGTCTTCTTTGGAGAAATATCTTTTTAGGTCTTTTGCCCACTTTTTGATTGGGTTGTTTATTTTTCTGGTATTGAGCTGCATGTGTTGTTTGTATATTTAGATTAATTCTTTGTCAGCTGTTTCATTTGCTATCACTTTTTCGCATTCTGCGGACTGTCTTTTCAAGTTACTTATAGTTTCCTTTGTTGTGTAAAAGCTTTTAAGTTTAATTAAGTCCCAGTTGTTTATTTTTGTTTTTATTTCCATTACTCTGGGAAGTGGGTCATAGAGGATCTTACTGTGATTTATATTGGAGAGTGTTCTGCTTATGCTGTATAGCTTCTGATCTTACATTTAGGTCTTTAATTCATTTTGAGTTTATTGTTTTGTATGGTGTTAGAGAATATTCTAGTTTCATTCTTTTACACATATTTGACCAGTTTTTCCAGCACCACTTTTTGAAGAGACTATCTTTTCTCCATTGTATATTTTTGCTTCTTTTGTCAAAGATAAGATGTCCATAGGTGCATGTATTTATCTCCTGGCTTTCTATTTTGTTCCATTGATCTATACTTCTGTCTTTGTGCCAGAACCATACTGTCTTGATGACCATAACTGTGTAGACAGTCCAAAGTCAGGAAGGTTGATTCTTGCAATTCCATTTTTCTTTCTCAAGATTGCTTTGGCTATTTGAGGTCTTTTGTGTTTCCACACAGACTGTGAAATTATTTCTAGTTCTAGTTCTGTGAAAAATATCATGGTAATTTGATAGGAATTGGGTTGAATTTGTAGATTGCTTTGGATAGTATACTCATTTTCACTATATTGATTCTTCCAATCCAAGAACATGGTATATTTTTCTATCTGTGTCATTTTTATTTCTTTCATCAATTTTTTAATAATTTTGTATATAAAGGTCTTTTGTTTCTTTAGGTAAATTTATTCCTAAGTATTTTATTCTTTTTGTTGCAATGGTAAATGTGATTGCTTCCTTAATTTCTCTTTCTTATTTTTTATTGTTAGTGTATAGGAATACAAGAGATTTCTGTGTATTAATTTTATATCTTGCAACTTCACTATATTCATTGATTAGCTCTAGTAATTTTCTGGTTGTTTCTTTAGGGTTTTCTGTGTAGAGGATCGTGTCATCTACAAACAGTGAAAGTTTTACTTCTTTTCCAATGTGGATTCCTTTTATTTGTTTTTCTCCTCCTCTGATTGCTATGGTTGGAACTTCCAAAACTGTGTTGAACAGACATTTCTCCAAAGAACACCTACAGATAGCTAATAAACACATGAAAAGATGCTCAATATCACTCATTATTAAAGAAGTGTTCACTGGAGCCCTACGTACAGTAGCCAGAACATGGAAGCAACCTAGATATTCATTTACAGATGAATAGATAAAGAAGTTGCAGTACACATATACAATGAATATTACTCATCCATAAAAAGGAACAATTTTGAGTCAGTTGTAGTGAGGTGGATGAACCTAGAGACTCTTATGCAGAGGGAAATAAATCAGAGAAAAACAAATGTCATATATTAATGTATATATGTGTCATTTAGAAAAAGAGTACTGTTGAGCTTATTTATTGGGAAGAAATGGAGATGCAGATATAAAGATGGACTTGTGGACACAGAGGGAAAAAGAGATGGTGGGATGAACTCAGAGAATAGCACTGACATATATATATTTATACTACAATGTGTAAAATAAATAGTGGGAAGATGCTACATAAGATAGGGAGCCCTTCCTGTCATTCTGTGATGACCTAAAGTAGTGGGATAGGAGGGTGGAGGGAAGCTCTGTAGGAGGGGATATATATCTATATAATGATGACTAATTCACATTGTTGTAAGACAGAAACCAATACAACATTTAAAGCAATTAAAAAAAAAAAACTATGATGAGAACAATGAGGTATCAATCGGTCAGAATGTATACTAGCAAAAATTCATGAATGTTTAATGTTGGCAAGAATGCAGAGAAAAGGGAACTCTAGTAAACTGTGAGTACCAATGTAAATTGGTGCAACCTCTATGGAAAATAGTGTGGATTTTTCTCAAAAAACTAAAAATATAAGTACTATGTGATCTAGTAATTGCACTCCTAGTTATATATTCTTAGAAATTAAAAGCCATAAATTAAAAAAGATACCTGTATCATAATGCTCAATGCAACATTATTTACAATAGCTAAGATATATGTGTAACCTAGACGTTCATATATATATATATATATCATACACACACACATATATACACATATATGTCAATATATGTATTGACACATATATGTCAATGCTATTCTATCTATATATGATCGTGATGATGTGATCACTAATCTAGAGCCAGACATCTTGGAATGTGAAGTCAAGTGGGCCTTAGAAAGCATCACTACGAACAAAGCTAGTGGAGGTGATGGAATTCCAGTTGAGCTGTTTCAAATCCTGAAAGATGATGCTGTGAAAGTGCTGCACTCAATCTGCCAGCAAATTTGGAAAACTCAGCAGTGGCCACAGGACTGGAAAAGGTCAGTTTTCATTCCAATTCCAAAGAAAGGCAATGCCAAAGAATGCTCCAACTACCGCACAATTGCACTCATCTCACATGCTAGTAAAGTAATGCTCAAAATCCTCCAAGCCAGGCTTCAGCAATACGTGAACCGTGAACTCCCTGATGTTCAAGCTGGCTTTAGAAAAGGCAGAGGAACCAGAGATCAAATTGCCAACATCCGCTGGATCATGGAAAAAGCAAGAGAGTTCCAGAAAAACATCTACTTCTGCTTTATTGACTATGCCAAAGCCTTTGACTGTGTGGATCACAATAAACTGTGGAAAATTCTGAAAGAGATGGGAATACCAGACCACCTAACCTGCCTCTTGAGAAATCTGTATGCAGGTCAGGAAGCAACAGTTAGGACTGGACATGGAACAACAGACTGGTTCCAAATAGGAAAAGGAGTGCGTCAAGGCTGTATATTGTCACCCTGCTTATTTAACTTAATGAGATGGCTGGATGGCATCACTGACTCGATGGATGTGAGTCTGAGTGATCTCCAAGAGATGGTGATGGACAGGGAGGCCTGGCGTGCTGTGATTCATGGGGTCGCAAAGAGTCGGACACAACTGAGCGACTGAACTGAACTGATATATATAATACACATGCATTTAATAGAAAATTAGTCATAGAAAAGGAAAGAAATTTTGTTATTTGCAGCAGTCTGGATAGACTTGGAGGGTATTATGTGTTATACAGAGTGAATATATCAGACAGAGAAAGAAAGATGCTGTATGTTGTCACTTATATGTTGACTCTAATAAAATGAAGCATTAATGAATACAACAAAGCAGAAATAGATTTACAGATTTAAAGAAAATCTAGTGGATTTTGTGAGCAGAGGGAAGAGGGGTGGGGCAAGATAGAAGTATGAGATTAAGCATTCATAAAATAAATAAGCTTCAAGAATGTATTGTATAGCACAGTGAAAATAGTCAATATTTTACAATAAATTTAAACAGAGTATGCTGCTGCTAAGTAGCTTTAGTCATGTCCGACTCTGTGTGACCCCAGAGACGGCAGCCCATCAGGCTCCCCCGTCCCTGGGATTCTCCAGGCAAGAATAGTGGAGTGGGCTGCCATTTCCTTCTCCAATGCATGAAAGTGAAAAGTGAAATTTTAGTCGCTCAGTCATGTCCAACTCTTAGCGACCCCATGGACTGCAGCCTACCAGGCTCCTCTGTCCATGAGATTTTCCAGGCAAGAGTACTGGAGTGGGTTGCCAGTGACTTCTCCGAAGTGGTATAATGTGTAATGTATTGAATCATAATGCACAACTGAAACTAATGTTTTAAATCAATTATACTTCAATAGGCTTCCCTGGTGGCTCAGAGGTTAAAGCGTCTGCCTGCAAGGCAGGAGACCTGGCTTCGATCCCTGGGTCGGGAAGATCCCCTGGAGAAAGTGACTTCTCTGAAGTGGTATAATGTGTAATGTATTGAATCATAATGCACAACTGAAACTAATGTTTTAAATCAATTATACTTCAATAGGCTTCCCTGGTGGCTCAGAGGTTAAAGCGTCTGCCTGCAAGGCAGGAGACCTGGCTTCGATCCCTGGGTCGGGAAGATCCCCTGGAGAAGGAAATGGCAACCCACTCCAGTATTCTTGTCTGGAGAATCCCGTGGCCGGAGTAGACTACACAGCCCATGGGGTCGCAAACAGTCGGACACGACTGAGCGACTTAACTAACTTACTAACTATACTTCAATAAAAAGGAAAAAATGCAATATGATTAAGGATATATTTCTTTTTATTTTTTTTTCACCAAAGGAAATATTGCCACTGGAAATGCAGTTCACAGCTGCAGAAAGCCGGAGTAGACTACACAGCCCATGGGGTCGCAAAGAGTCGGACACGACTGAGCGACTTAACTAACTTACTAACTATACTTCAATAAAAAGGAAAAAATGCAATATGATTAAGGATATATTTCTTTTTATTTTTTTTTCACCAAAGGAAATATTGCCACTGGAAATGCAGTTCACAGCTGCAGAATTACCACCAACAAACTAAATATAATTGATGGGAATCTGTTGGAAACATAATCTTAATTATTTCTCAAGTGAAGAACTATACTTGTATTATGACCAGTTAATCCTAAAAGAAAAATAAATAACAGCTGATAACTTTTATAAAATACTCAATGGATATATTACAAGAACAAACATGATATGTAAGAGGGAGCAGTTTCAAATGTAAGACTCTGAAACCAAATAAAGTTGATGCAGTTTCCTGATAAAAACTTTATTGCCCCCAATAACTGCATAAGCCATAAGGTAGATACTGTTAAAAGTTACATTACAAGAATATGACTATGTTCATTACAAGAATATGACTAATAAAATTCAAAGAGCTATAGTACCAGCTTTCCAATACACTAATAACTTTCCTCATTGCCTCAGGGGCTTTGAGGTTTTGTTGTTTGCCTTGTTTCACAAAGTACATGTTATCTGTATATTTTAAACTGACAGATTTAGGATAAGATGAAAGAACCAAGCTAACGTCCTAATATTTGACTAATATATCCTAAACTGTGTCCTTTAGTTTTAAATCTTCCATAAAATCTTCCATAGGCTTCAAGGATAGTTTTGACCTGGGCTCTGCTAAGTCATGTTCCTGGAACTTTTCACATTTTGACATTTTTGGAAGAAAGATACTGAATTCCTGCAAAGGGATCATTTACTTCTCATATTATTCTGGCAAAGCTGACTAAAGCTGAGCTGCAAATATTACTATTATTGGACTTGGAAGGGAATAAGAATAAAAGGTACAGGCTAGATACTTTATCTTTTGGTAAATAAAACTTAAGACTGAGCCTTGGCTACTATAAGAGGAAGAATTCCTTTCTTACTATTAGGAATTAAATTGTAAATTATTAAATCTAGATGTGCAAATATAGTAATTGAACAAACTACTCAATTAGTTAACAAAGACATTATAAAGTAGAAATTATGAATAGAGAATAGCAAGGAGAGATAACAAAGCCTTTGTGAGTGAGCAATGAAAAGAAATAGAGGAAAACAATAGAAAGGGGAAGACTAGAAACCTCTTCAAGAAAACTGGAGATATCAAGACATTTCATGCAAGGATGGGCGCAATATAGGACAGAAATGGTAAAGACCTAACGGAAGCAAAAGAGATTAAGAAGAAATAGCAAGAATGCACAAAACTATACAAAAAAGGTCTTAATGACCCAGATAACCATGGTGATGTCACTCACCTAGAGCCAGACATCCTGGAGTATGAAGTCAAGTGGGATTTAGGAAGCATTACTACAAACAAAGCTATTGGAGGTGATGGAATTCCAGTTGAGCTATTTAAAATACTAAAACATGATGCTGTTAAAGTGCCACCTTCAATATGTTGGAAAATTTGGAAAACTCAGCAGTGGCAACAGAACTGGAAAAGGTTAGTTTTCATTCCAATCCCAAAGAAGAGCAATGCCAAAGAATGTTCGAACTACTGCACAATTATTTTTATTTTACATGTTAGTAAGGTAATGCTCAAAATCCTTCAAGCTAGGCTGGGCTGCAATAGTACCTGAACTGAGAGCTTCCAGATGTACAAGTGGGGTTTAGAGTAGGCAGAGGAACCAGAGATCAAATTGCCAACATCCACTGAATCATAGAAAAGGCAAAGAAATATCAAAAAAATCTACTTCTGCTTCACTGACTGTGCTCAAGCTTTTGACTGTATGGATCACAACAAACTGTGGAATATTCTTGAAGAGACAGGAACACCAGACCACCTTATCTGCCTCCAGAGAAATCTGTACGCAAGACAAGAAGCAGCCCTTAGAATTGGTATGGAATAATAGACTAGTTTGAAATTGGGAAAGAAGTACATCAAGGCTGTCTATTGTCATCCTGCTTACTTAATGTATATGCAGAGTACGTCAGGTGAAATACTGGGCTGGATGACTCACAAGGTAGAATCAAGAATGCAGGGAGAAATACCAGCAACCTCAGATATGCTGATGATACCACTTTAATGGCAGAAAATGAAGAGGAACTACAGAGCCTCTTGATGAGGGTGAAAGGAGAGAGTGAAAAAGCTAGAATAAACTCAACATTCAGAAAACTAAGATCATGGGATCTGATTCCATCACTTCATGCCACATAGATGGGGATAAATTGGAAACAGTGACAAATTTTATTTTCTTGGGCTCCACAATCATTGTGGACAGTGACTGCAGCCATGAAATTAAAAGAAAAGCTATGATAAACCTATACAGCATATTAAAAAGAAGAGACATCACTTTGCCAACAAACATTCTTGTTGTCAAAACTTTGATTTCTCCAATAGTCATGTACAGAATTGAGAGTTGAACCGTAAAAAAGGTTGAGTGTCAAAGAATTAATGCTTTCAAGTTGTGGTACTGGAAAAGACTCTTGAGAGTCCCTTGGACTATAAGGAGATCAAAACTGTCAATCAAAGGGAATTGACCTTGAAAATCCATTGGAAGAACTAATGTTGAAGTTGAAACTCCAATACTTTGGCCACCTGATGCAAAGAGCTAACTCATTGGAAAAGACCCTGGGGCTGGGCAAGATTGAGAGCAGGAGGGGAAGGGGGTGACACAGGATGAGCTGACTGGATAGCATCACTGACTCAATGGATATGAGTTTGAGCACACTCTTGGAGACAGTGAAGGACAAGAAAACCTGGCAAGCTGCAGTCCATGGGGTTATGTAGAACTGGACATGTCTTAGCAACTGAACAACAACAACACAACAATGAAATAGAGAGAGAAAACCTGTTAAAAATAAAAATTCAAACACAAGTTACATTCAGTGATATTGACAAATAGGGTCCCTCAGTTCCCTTAACTTTTTTCCAACTATTATTTGTATTTACTAAGGATTATATCAAGGCTGTATATTGTCACCCTGTTTATTTAACTTATATGCAGAGTACATCATGAGAAACGCTGGGCTGGAAGAAGCACAAGCTGGAATCAAGATTGCCAGGAGAAATATCAATAAACTCAGATATGCAGATGACACCACCCTTATGGCAGAAAGTGAAGAGGAACTAAAAAGCCTCTTGAGGAAGGTGAAAGAGGAGAGTGAAAAAGTTGGCTTAAAGCTCAACATTCAGAAAATGAAGATCATGGCATCTGGTCCCATCACTTCATGGGAAATAGATGGGGAAACAGTGGAAACAGTGTCAGACTTGATTTTCTTGAGCTCCAAAATCACTGCAGATGATGATTGTATCCAGGAAATTAAAAGACGCTTACTCCTTGGAAGGAAAGTTATGACCAACCTAGATAGCATATTGAAAAGCATAGACATTACTTTGCCAACAAAGATCCGTCTAGTCAAGGCTATGGTTTTTCCAGTGGTCATGTACGGATGTGAGAGTTGGACTGTGAAGAAAGCTGAGCACCAAAAAATTGATGCTTTTGAACAGTGGTGTTGGAGAAGACACTTGAGAGTCCCTGGGACTGCAAGGAGATCCAACTAGTCCATTCTAAAGGAGATCAGTCCTGAGTGTTCTTTGGAAGGAATTGCTAAAGCTGAAACTCCAGTACTTTGTCCGCCTCATGTGAAGAGTTGACTCATTGGAAAAGACTCTGATGCTGGGAGGGATTGGGGGCAGGAGAAGGGGATGACAGAGAATTAGATGGCTGGATGGCATCACTGACTCGATGGACGTGAGTCTGAGTGAACTCCGGGAGTTGGTGATGGACAGAGAGGCCTGGTGTGCTGCAATTCATGGGGTCGCAAAGAGTTGGACACGACTGAGTGACTGAACTGAACTGATTTACTATTTGTGTTTACTACTACTATCATGGGTTTCCCTTGTGGCTCAATGTTAAACAATCTGCCTGCCAATGCTGGATTTACATGTTTGATCTCTTGGTCAGGAAGATCCTCTGGAGAAGGAAGCGACAATGTACTAAAGGTTTGTTGCCATGGAAATCCCATGGTCGTAATAGCCTGGGGAACTGCAGTCCAAGGGGTTGCAAAGAGTAGGACATGGCTGAGTGACTAAACAACAATAAATTTCTATCATACTCATTCAGAATATCTACTGAAATCTATTTAAAGTCAAGGACAGAGGCACCAACAGAGGCTGAGGATCCTATTTGGATATGCTGATTCTACTGGAGAAGATGTTTGGACCAGTTCATTCATTCCCAGTGACTGACAGAAATTCAAATTACAATAGGCTAAATACATATTTCTTGAAGCAGATGAGGATTAGACAAATACCATGAGAATAGGGAACATAACAGCTAGCAGGATAACTCCTGGATAAGTATAGGATATTCCAAGTTCAGAAGCAGCTATGTACCTGAGGAAATATCCAAGGGAATTTAGATCAGGAAACAAGCCAAGATCAGAACCAAAGGCTGAGACAGTCCATTTGCTGCAGTAACTTCTTATGAGGTGACTTCTTGGCCCCCTTTTCTAAGAACTAGGTCTTATCCACAGTTCCTGTTTCAGAGGTGAATGGAGCTCCCACATGATCCCAAAGGATTTAAATCCTTTGCCCCAGTTAATTGAATGCGAGTGTTGCAGGAAAGAGCCAATTTTGACTCCATGTTGGATCTGTTTCTTTGACTTTAACCTTTGTTTTTCATTGCTTTTACTATTACAATCATATATAATGTTCTGCCTCAGGTAATTCTGCCCCTCTGCCTGAAGAGATGAGCACACTGTCTCTCTGAGGTTGACTGTCCCAGGAGATATTTGCAAGATAATGGTCTTTACTTCTTCAACTCTTGCCCTTCTCCAGTCTACAAAAGCATCTGACATTCAGACACAGACAAGATTTTTATTTTGAGACATTAGTCTGCTGTCTTCTTGGTCAGCCAGCTTTCCAAATAGAGTCATATTCCTGGGCATAACACTTTGCCTCTTGGTTAACTGACCTATCATGTGGCAAGCAGAACAACCTTGGACTCATAACAGGAGAACACTAGTCAGATATTCTCCTGAAAATGAATTTGCTTTCTAAGAATATATTCAATTTTTTGAGTCCATGAAGTGAAAAGTATAGTAGAACTCTAATTATTATGTTGATCACTCTTCCTGTATCCCAAAGGCAAGGAAATTGAGGGGCTGAAAAAAATATCAATAAAACCCAGTGAAATAAAGAGAAAAGGAAGAAGAGTGTACCCTCACAGTCTGAATGTGTTCTTCCTGTTCCTAGTACTTCATGAGATGGTATATGTCCTAATTGGGTGTACTGAGATAAATCTTTGTCCTTCCTAAAACATTCCCTTTTGCTTGAGTGAACTGCAATGCATGTCAGTACCTTATATGTAGATAACTTAAACTAAGTCAGCGTGAAAGAAGTCTGTGTCCTGTCTCAGTCAAGGCTCCTTTGAATTCTCAACAACCCAATAGGAGGAGGGAGAAGAAGATACTTTAGGAAACTCAGGAATTGAATATCATACAAAGTTTCTCATACAAATTTTGTACATTGGGGGCTCAGACAGAAATTGGAGGATTTTATATTCCCCTTAAATTGAGTGGGACTAGTTTCTAGAGAGAAAATAAGAGATTATAAATATTAAGGGAAAAGACCATTTTTATTAACTGAGTCAGAAGAACTCAAGCTCTGGACAGCCTGACAGACATAAAATTTTAGAGGGCTTAATGGGACAGAATAGATATAGGGGAAGGAACAATGGATGCTTCCCTAACTCTGTTCTAGACTTCCAGAGGAAGAGCTTCATGACAGTTTATTAGGGGAAGAAAACTTAATACATGAATCAAGACTCAAACCGGTCAGTAATAAAGACTATTAATTTAGCAAAAATATCCTCTGTGATCAGTATCTTAAGATAAGCATGGCTGTAGGTACAGGAGAAAATGCTGATTGATAACAGATATTCATTTGAAACTCTGCTTATAAATTCCAATTTGGCTTGGAAGAAGGTATACCCAGTCCCAGGAGATGAATTATGAGGGTCAAAGTAAATTAAGGCAATTTTAGTAACATTTTTTTTATGGTAGAGAACTGCAACCTAACATTGGCCAGTAGGATACAACATTGTATTGACTAAGGGCTTGAGAGAAAAATGTTTCTACACAGTAAGAAAAAAATGTATAAGAAAGGAGGCTTTTTGTTCCTCCTGCTCTTTCTTTAATGCATTGGAAATTGTCAGACAACCTCTAGGCTGCTGTGGTTATTTTGAGGGAAAGAACAAGATCATCATGGAGACCTCTACCTAGAGTCCTGACAACTGTCTGCTTCTGAAGGTGAAACTTGAAACAGTCTACTTCCAGAATACTTAAATGAATCAATAATCTCTGTATTATTTAAGCTGCTTGTAGTATCATAATGCATACAGTAAGTGGAAGGAAGTCAGGACATTTCCACTGGAGGGAATGAAAGTCCTAGCAAAAACAAAATCATATACTAAGAAGAAAATGCTGGGATTTAATGGACATTAGTTTGAGCAAACTCAGAGATACTGAAGGACAGGGAAGCGTGGTGTACTATAGTCCATGGGGTTACAAAGAGTTGGAAATGAGGTAGTGACTGAAAAACTACAACAATATAAAACTGAGTTCAGTAGGAAATAAAAGATCAGAGCCAACAATGGTTTGGCTAAGCAAGTCAAGGGGATTAGGAAATTCAGGCATGTGAATTTCTGTGGTCAATATTATGCTGGGTGTGGTTGGTGATTCTTGAAGGCACAGTTGGGTTTCTGCTCATTTCAAAGACATGCTGTTTTGAATCTAATATATAACCTTCTGGTGGAGTCCTAAATCTGTTTTGGTCAAAAAATAAATAACTTTAGAGTCTTTTTGTGATATAGTCTGGTTCAGTTCAGTTCAGTCTCTCAGTTGTGTCAGACTCTTTGCAACCCCATGAATCGCAGCACACCAGGCCTCCATGTCCATCACCAACTCCCAGAGTTCACCCAAACTCATGTGCATTGAGTAGGTGATGCCATCCAGCCATCTCATCCTCTGTTGTCCCCTTCGCCTCCTGACCCCAATCCCTTCCAGCATCAGGGTCTTTTCCAATGAGTCAACTCTTTTCATGAGGTGGTCAAAGTGCTGGAGTTTCAGCCTCAGCATCAGTCCTTCCAAAGAACACCCAGGACTGATCTCCTTTAGGATGGACTGGTTGGATCTCCTTACAGTCCAAGGGACTCTCAAGAGTCTTCTCCAACACCACAGTTCAAAAGCATCAACTCTTCGGTGCTCAGCCTTCTCACAGTCCAACTTTCACATCCATACATGACCACTGGAAAAAACATAGCCTTGACTAGATGGACATTTGTTGGCAAAGTCTGGTGGGACTAGACAAATCACTCAGTTGAAAACCTCCTGGGCTTGAATGTTAAGCCCTTAAGAATTAAGGGCTAAACACCTTAATGTTTAGCATTTTGCCCGAACAATTTATGTCATACATTATAGACATTTAATCCTAAGGAAGGACTTCACTGGTAGCTCAGCTGGTAAAGAATATGCCTGCCATTCAGGAGACACTTGTTCAATTCCTGGTTCAGGAAGATCCCCTGGAGAAAGGATAGGCTACTCACTCCAGTATTCTTGGGCTTCCCTGGTGGCTGAGATGGCAAAGAATCCACTTGCAGTGTGGGAGACCTGGGTTCCATCCCCGGGTTGGAAAGGTCCCCTGAAGGAAGACATGACAACCCACTCCAGTATTCTTGCCTTTCGAAGCCCCATGGCCAGAGGAGTCTGCCAGGCTATAGTTCATGGAGTCGCAAAGAGTTGGACACAACTGAGAGACTAAGCGCAGCACAATGCTGAGAGTTTCCTTATAAATCATTTAAGCCAACTGGGAAAACACACTAAACAGTAAATCTGGAAGACGGAGCAAGGTGCTGGTTCAGAGCAAAAATTTTGGGTATATTGGAAAACAAGAATGAAATGTTAACAAAGCTAGAATGAGAAAAACTTGGATGGGAGGAGGTGGCTTCAGTAACTGCTGTTTACAAAACTTCCTGAGATGGAACAGATATTGGGAGGCAGTCTCTCTTAAAGAATGATGGGCAGTATAGATACATAGTTAAGAAGACGTATAGCAGAAATCAAAATCTGGTTTACCAATTTCATGTTCACTTCCTTTTCCACTTTATATCCACTGCTGAGTTAAAGCTTTAGCAAAGGATAATAACAGTGATACACAGGTGAATTGAAAAATATAAACAATCTCTGGAAAGACCCCAAGGCTTCCCACATCAACATATTGATGTGCTCAAAATCCCACAAATTTAATTACCTTGACAAATTTAATTACCTTGAAGCTAAAAGTTATGGGTTTCTAGAAATATTTTAGACTTTCAGCATTCATGTCAAGACAGTGCTGAGAATGATCACTCTAAATAGTCAAATAGATCCTATTTTCTTGGAGGAGTACTACTTCTCTTTGAGTCACTAAATCCATATTCTAGAGTGTTTCTTCCATTCCTGATTTTCTGGTAATGAAATCACAGCAAAGACAGCTAAATACAGGGGAAATTTTACCTGTGATATCTAAATCTTCCTTTTTGTCTTCTGGCTTTCCCATGGGTATGTTGGCAATTTCACAATTAACCCTCAAATGGTGTGCTTTATTAATCAAGAAAACAGTAAATTTTACTTACTAGAATAGATGACTCTATAGCTTTCGGGTACTTTAATCTAAATGGTATCTTTACTTAAATCTAAAATGGTATCTTTCCCCACAAGAATTCCAGAATTCCATTTTCCATATGTAATTACTACTATTTACTTCTTCTCAAGTAATAATTTTCCTTTTTTGTGCCACACTACATAGCTTGTAGAATTTTACTTACCCATCTTGGAATTGAAACTGGGCCCTGAGCAATGAGAGCATGGACTCTCAACCACTGGACTGTCAGGGAATTCCCTCAAATAATTATTTTAATGTAGCAATATTATGTTTCAAATAATCCTAACAATCATCATTTCCATGATAAATTAATCATTTGAGTTTTAATTTCCCCTAGCTCTCATGATAGTTATGGCTTTGTATTTATTTATACATTCTTGCACATATTTGTGAAGTAATTCCTTTTCTTTCTTTTTTTATTTAACAAAAGAATACCTTGGCTCTCCTATCCTTCCTATTAGATTTTTTGTGGGTCCTATTCAATTTTGGAGTCTCAGGACATGAATCAATTACACCCCTGATTGCACTGACCTCTTTGCAAAGCTCCACTGGCACACAAACTAGCTATAAAGATCACGTGAGGGTCAGGGCCTATATAGAGAATTCCTATAATGTTTCCCTAGATTGGCCAATCTGAACCTCAATCACAGATCGTGTATCTCAGAGTTACCAAAGCTGACAGCTCAAACATAAACCCGACTAATGAAGTTTTCTTAGTGTTCACATATAACACTGATCACCTGACTAGAGTGTAATAGAAATGACTTGTCATCAATAGCCCAGTGATAGTCTTGGAAGGCAATTGTCAGCAGCCCAGCAGACCGAGTATCTTGAAGGAGCAGAGATCTAACTTATATGCAGTGTGGGATCAGATCTACAATTTCACCCAGACCCTCCTCTAATCATTCCTTCACGCTCTCTCATTCTTCCTTTAGCTCTACAGCCTGTGACTATAGAACTCCTAGGTTTGAAATTCCTTCATTGCCTCTTATTATGTCAAATTATCACTATCCACTGGGGAACTCCATCTCTCAGAATACCAGGAAGGGAAGTTTATGCCTCTCATTTCACTTAAGATTTTGGCTCATCTACAATGGCAACCCACTCCAGTACTCTTGCCTGGAAAATCCCATGGACAGAGGAGCCTGGTAGGCTGCAGTCCATGAGGTCCCTAAGAGTCAGACACAATTGAGCGACTTCACTTTCATCATTCACTTTTATGCATTGGAGAAGGAAATGGCAACCCACTCCAGTGTTCTTGCCTGGAGAATCCCAGGGACGGGGGAGCCTGGTGGGCTGCCATCTATGGGGTCGCACAGAGTTGGACACGACTGAAGCGACTTAGCAGCAGCAGCAGCAGCAGCACTGACTTATGAGATGATTTTGAAGTTTCTTTAAAATGAACTACTATGTAGAAGAGGCAATGCTGAACCTCTGTTCTCTTACTTTCAGTATCTTCTTGCCCTCACTTATCTGTGATACTTATGGTTCCCATACACATCTCCACTTAATAATCCAATATTTATTTATTTCCACTACACAATTAGAAAAAAATACATGTGTATGCCTAGAAGAGTGAGCTCTTGAGACGTCAACCAGAAGAACTATTCCAGTAGATGTGCCCCTTAAACAGTTAATAACTTGTTTTGTGCCATAGAGGCTAATCATGGAAAACTCAGTGGGAAGAACAAACTTCACCTCTTCCAGGAAAAAGTGCTAATATGATAATGAGGAAGAGGCAGTATTTGTGGCAACCCCAAGGCTTTTCTGGGAAGAGACTCCTCCCCATGGCAGGAATGTCCTTGAAGCCCTGTCCTGGCTCCTCTTTCCTGCTACTCATTTCAGTGCCCCTCCCTCAAATTCTCTTATAAAAGCCCAGTCTTTTCTGCCCTGACAAGCCAGTGCAGATCCCTGCAAGATAGTTAGGTGGGAGCTGAGACAAGGTGAGACCCGTGATGGGGGGAAAGTATACAAGGACCCATGTCTTCAGAGAACAAGGGAGCTCTGAGACCAGGGGAAGCCAGACTTGGTAGATCTCAGGTGCACTAGGATGTATAGATTTTCTGATTTTTTCCAGCACCATGGAAGGGGAGGGATGCTCCAAAGATGGATTTATTCCTAGGGGACCAGATGAAGGAATAGACAAGAGGTACAACAGGGGGTCTCTCACACCTTCTCTCTGACCACCCTCCCTTTAGTTCTCTAGCTGCCTCCACACCTCACAGACACAATGCTGCCTTCCCTGAGCCTCCCCAGACTGTCCTGGATGCTGCTTTCCTGCCTGATGCTCCTGTCTCAGGTCCAAGGTGAGATTTCTCTGCCTCTAGCTCTGGGTTCCCAGTGTCTGCTCAGGGCCAACATGAGGAGGAAAGCTCCTGTGCCTCCCCTGGTAATGGGATGTCCCCACAAAACATAAAGGCCTGGATTCCTGTCATCACTCCTTCCTTCAGGGCACCTAGTGGTAGGAGGCCCCCCAGGGGTTCAATAACAGTGGCATGAGATGATTTTCATTTTCTCAGTAGTGTCTAATTTATGTGAGTTGATTAAGGAGGAAAAGCAGAGATAAGAGTAGAAGAATGACGAGGATCCAGTATAGGAACAAACAGTCCAGGAGTGGAAAAGAGTGTTTGAATTAGGCAGATACATAAAAAGAAAACACACCATCTCCCAACTAGTACATCTAGTTCATACTTTAAGAAAGATAAATCCCTGGAATGTTGGCAATGGTGAGAGGTACTTAGGAGTTTGGTATCACTGCTCCAAGCACTGGCCTCATAGATATTCTCCAAGGTCGCCTCTGTACTCTAATCCCTTATCTCCATTTTACCTCATCCCTCTCTCTTATGTCTTCTTCTTCAGGGGAAGATTCCCAGAAGGAAGTGCGCTCTGACAGGATCAGCTGTCCCAGAGGTTCCATAGCCTACGGGTCCTACTGCTATGCCTTGTATAAAGCAGCCAGAAGCTGGATGAATGCAAACGTGAGTTCTGGGGTTTGCAGTTAATAGAGATAAGGAGAAGCAAATCAGAGACAGGGTTGTGGGGAACGGGGATCCTCAAGAGCTTCCTTAGGTTGAGAATAAGAAGTTCATGTTTGCAAACACATCCCTTCTTGGCCCTGCCCTTCCCTTAGTGGTGTCTCAAGCTCCTCCTGTGTCTCTCCCTTCCCCACACAGATTGCCTGCCAGAGGAGACACTCAGGACACCTTGCGTCTGTGCTGAGTGGGACTGAGGGAGCCTTCCTGGCCTCCTTGATTAGGGCCAACTTGAATACCCAATCAGACGTCTGGATTGGGCTCCATGACCCAACAGAGGTATATTTATTTCCTTTATAATTTGTTACTTCCAAAGATGTTATGGCCACTCAGCTCCCCCCCCCCCCCCCCCCCCCCCCCCCCCCCCCCCG
>SJYT01003328.1:284898-301696 GCA_006410635.1 Cephalophus harveyi
CCCCCCCCCCCGCCATCCCATTTGCCAGCCCAGAAAATACCCAAGAGATCCCTGGAACTCAGGCAATAACTGGGGAAAATGAGGCCTTGAGGGCAGCTGAAGAGCTGAGTTCTGTGTCAGTCCCTAGACTCCTGCTAAAGTTAATCTGCCTCTTATCAAGCTTTTACACAATTCACACAAGCATGCTTTGTAATTCTCTATGCTTCCCTGAGTCTGAATATGCTGTGCTTAGCAAGTCCTAAATCAAGATTTAGGATTGATGCATTTTTCTTTTCTTCTTTTTTTTTTTTTTTTTTTAATGGGCTTCCCTGGTGGCTTAGCTGGTAAAGAATCTGCCTGCAATGCAGACCTGGATTCGATCCATGGGATGGGAAGACCCCCTGAAGAAGGGAACGGATACCCACTCCAGTATTCTGGCCTGGAGAACTCCATGGACTGTGTAGTCCATGGGGTAGCAAACAGTTGGACAGGACTGAGAGACTTTCATTCTCACTTTCCTTTTTTATAAAACAGGCATTGTCTTGGAGGTTTAGAGGATAAGCGCAAATGCATCCCCAAGTGTAGTTCAGATAGTGACATCTTACTCTGAGGTGTTCTATTGGTCTTTGTGATTATTGGCTGTGGAATTTGCCAAGTAAAGCAGGGAGTTAAGGAGAGTTTCCTAGAGGAGAGCTGTGGGGCATCATCTGGAAGAGCAGAGCCAATTCCATGATGCTGTGGAGGGGACCTGGCATTCCAGCAGAGGGCATCAGGCCAGGAGAATTCTAAAGGGTTTTCTATCTCACCTAACTCCATCCTCTGCTCCACAGGGCTTTGAGCCCAATGCTGGTGGATGGGAATGGAGTAGCACTGATGTGCTCAATTATTTTGCCTGGGAGAGAAATCCTGCCACTGTCTCAAACACTGATCACTGTGGGATCCTGTCCAGAACATCAGGTAAGAAACAGAGAAGGTCACTTCTACTTAGTCTTTTCCTTTCATCCCTGATTTCTGGGCTTGATCATCAGAGAATCCTCCTCTGCTGTGAAGTACAGTATTGGTTTGTCTGCTCCCATCCCCTCTCATCTCTCTTTCTATCTTCTTCCCTTTGAGTAGGACTTTGGTGAAAGGCCAGAATCTGGGATTCCTCTCAATTGGGTCCTCAGGCTGCACCAACCCCACTGACTCAAGCTCTTTTGTCTCTCTAGGATATCTGAAATGGAAAGATTATAACTGTAATGTGAACCTACCCTATGTCTGCAAGTTCAAGGGCTAGATCAGATGGGAAGTCAGCAGCCTGCGTCTTGTTACAGCTCATCATGGACTTGGAACCAAGTGTGAAGACCCAATTGGAAGGGGATATTTTCCTTACACCCTCACCCTGACCACCTCATTCTGTCTTTCCCTCCTCCCCAGCCTCATTTCAAGTTCTTCTGTATGCTTTATAATCTGAGTTTTCATGATACTATAATAAAAAAATTTAGTTTTAGTTTTCCTTTGCTTGTCTTCTCTGCCTCATTCTCATACATAAACTCTGGAGAGGAAATGATCTAGTGAAGAGAATCTGGGGTCAATCTCTGCTCAGTTTTACTCAGGTCCCTGGGGAAATAACTATATATATATATATATATATATATATATATGTGTGTGTGTGTGTGTGTGTGTGTGTGTGTGTGTGTTCCTTTTGGTGTTTTTGTGGTTAGAGTACATCAGCACTGTTTCTCTATAGGATGTGGATTGTGGCCATTTAAAGACTTTGCTCTCCCATACACTCTACTGCTTACGCATCCTCCTAGGCCAAATCTCTAATTGTATGAGGCAACCAGTTTAGGAGATGATGCTTAGAACATTATTTCCTAAACCATAAGTAAAAAGGATAATGAACAGATTTTATTAATATTCATAAAATACAAGCAAAAAGACTTTGCTCTCCCATACACTCTACTGCTTACGCATCCTCCTAGGCCAAATCTCTAATTGTATGAGGCAACCAGTTTAGGAGATGATGCTTAGAACATTATTTCCTAAACCATAAGTAAAAAGGATAATGAACAGATTTTATTAATATTCATAAAATACAAGCAAAATGAATTAATTAAAAAATTAATGGATAAAACATTCAAAATGCAAACCTAATTGTTTTGTTATTAGTTTTGACAGACAAAAGGTAAGCTTTCAAATTGTTGTACAATTTTTTAATGTCTTTCAACTTTCACTCTTCCCTTCCCATAGTCAGATGACATGAGTCCATCTAACCACATTCCTAGATAACCCTGTTCCTAGATGACCCTTGGGAGAACCGATCCCAGAGGTCCTGCATCTTGGCCCTTGAAATACTTTAACACAGTTAGGACAGGATTTGGGTCAATATATTTTCTGGTAGGATTTCTCTTGCATATTTTGAATTAAAAAAGTGACAGTTTTCTGGAGAAATTCTCATCACCTATCTGAAGGCAAGAACCAGATGTCTCGTGTTATCTGCATATTTCAAGACCACTAATCTGCCTTTCACCTTATCACCACCCCACCCTCACCACAAGATTCTATTGTGGAAAAAATATTTTAGGCCCATTCCTTAATTTAGAAAAAAACATTTTTCATATGAGACTGAAAGGTTGTTGCTGAGCTGTGAAAGATGCTGGGATTCTTGGCCTCTGGAGGAGAGGGCAACAATCCGGGGCCAGTGATGAGGCTTGATTGCTCAGAGCTTTTGTGTAATAAAGTTTTATTAAAATATAAAATAGATAGAGAAGGCTTCTGACATAGACATCAGAAGGGAGCAGAAACTGTTTCCCCTTGCTAGTTTTTCAGCAAGAAGTTATATACCCATTAGCAGGCTGAGGCTGCTAATTAGAGAAAGGAAATGTCTCAAAACTCAGAGAGTGGCACCCGTGCCCTCACCCACAACATGCATTTTGAGATAACAATGGCACAAGGTGAGTCATCTTGGGCCATAAAACAACTGACTCATGTCCATTGTTTGACTCAATCACGTTATCTTGAAGAAAGGCAGATTTCCAAGCAAATACATAGTCTCATTAACATAGCTTAAGAACATTTTGTTGAGCAATTATGGGTTCTGAGTCTTAGGCAAACCGACTTGAAGAAAGACAGTTCAGTTCAGTTCAGTCACTCAGTTGTGTCCGACTCTTTGCGACCCCATGAATCGCAGCAATAGTAGATATAATGGTCATCTGAGTTAAATTCACCCATTCCAGTCCATTTTAGTTCGCTGATTCCTAGAATGTCGACGTTCACCCTTGTCATCTCTTGTTTGACCACTTCCAATTTGCCTTGATTCATGGACCTGACATTCCAGGTTCCTATGCAGTATTGCTCTTTACAGCATCGGATCTTGCTTCTATCACCAGTCACATGCACAAATGGGTATTGTTTTCGCTTTGGCTCCATCCCTTCATTCTTTCTGGAGTTATTTCTCCACTGATCTCCAGTAGCATATTGGGCACCTAATGACCTGGGGAGTTCCTCTTTTGGTATCCTATCATTTTGCCTGTTCATACTGTTCATGGGGTTCTCAAGGCAAGAATACTGAAGTGGCTTGCCATTCCTTTCTCCAGTGGACCACGTTCTGTCAGCCCTCTCCACCATGACCTGCCTGACTTGGGTTGCCCTGCAGGCATGGCTTGGTTTCATTGAGTTAGACAAGGCTGTGGTCCTAGTGTGATTAGGTTGACTAGAAAGACAGAGCCTAGGGTAAATACATAGTTCATTAACATAGCTTAAGAAAAGCATTTCCATAAGAAAAACACACCGGTTAGCTGAAAGCTTGAGAAAAGTTAAGTTACTGGAACCAGGTGTCATCATGGCAATACAGAACTTTAAAAGAAACCTTTTAATTTTGTATAGAGAAGGAAAAAAAATCTGACACTTGTTGTTTATTTCCTCTTGCCCCTTAAGAGAGAGATAAAAAATGTCTGACACTTGCAGCCTATTTCCTCTTTTTGGGGGCCCCTAACCTTCCTGCCTGTTAACCCTTTCAAGACCACTGATAAAATTTTCCATATAGACTAAGAGTACTAAGGTGTTGTCATATAAGAGTTTTGCTTCCCAAATGAAGAGATGAAATGAATGGTCAGTGTATTTTTGAAATTGTTTGTTAAGTTTCATATCCTATTTCTTTTTTTTTTTTTAATTTTTTTATTTTTACTTTATTTTACTTTACAATACCGTATTGGTTTTGCCATACATTGACATGAATCCACCATGGGTGTAAATTAGCTCCCAATCCCGAATCCCCCTCCCACCTCCCACCCCACATCATCTCTCTGGCTCATCCCTGTGCACCAGCTCCAAGCATCCTATTTCTAAGGTAGACTGCTTTGACTAAATACTCCTTTAGAGCTTCTGGTGGAAACACTTCACAGTTTAGATGAATTTAAAATTGTTCTATTCCAGAGGTCTTGATTTTCTGCCCTGGTTAAAGTAACAAAATGGGTTTGAAAAGTACACAGTGATTGTGCTTTTGTCAGTTTCTATTTTAGTTGAGTTGCATTTTCAATGGGAGGTGAGCTAACAAAACTATGGGGACCGGATCCCATTCTTCCTATTGGAGAACTCATTATGTTAGGATATTTTCAGTTGAAAGAAAGAAAAATCCCAATATGATTTGGTTCCAAAAAAGTAAAGATATTTACTAAATCACATAATTGAAAATATTTAACAGTAAGGCGAAGACTCTTGAGAGTCCCTTGGGCAGCAAGGAGATCCAAACAGTCCATCCTAAAGGAGATCAGTCCTGGGTGTTCATTGGAAGGACTGATGTTGAAGCTGAAACTCCAATACTTTGGCCACCTGATGCGAAGAGCTGACTCATTTGAAAAGACCCTGATGCTGGAAAAGATTGAGGGCAGGAGGAGAAGGGGACGACAGAGGATAAGATGGCTGGATGGCATCGCTGACTCAATGGACTCTGGAAGTTGGTGATGGACAGGGAGGCCTGGTGTGCTGCAGTTCAAGGGGTCACAAAGAGTCAGACATGACTGAACGACTGAAATGAATTGAACAGTAAGGAAAGCTTTGTGCTAGTTTGACCAGGACTTGGGTGTCATTTCTCTGGGGTTCTCCTGTCGGCATTCTCTTTTATATACATCTTTTATCCCTCTTCTGGCTTCATTTTTTTATAACTCAAGAGAGTTGCCAGAAGCATCTGGGAATACTGGTTCCTCAACAATATCAGTAGAACATATATTACTTCCTCAACTGATAAAAGAACAATACTGACTTTCTCCTGTCTTTGTAAAAAAATCTGAGCATATTGCTAGACAGAAAAATGTCATGGATTATTGTTTTAAGTTTGAATTACTTGTGCATCTTTGAGCCATAATTAGAGCAAAGAAGATAGTATCATATAAATTATAACCTGATCAGGCATGATCACTATCAACAAATCTAAGGAAGGTGTCCCACAAGGGTGGAGGACATGTTTTCTTAGTGGAACATCTGGGAGCTCTTAGAGAAAAAGGGAAAGAGAATAATGAAGTTCGTCAGGTACCCAGGGCTTTTCGTGATGCACACATTGAGACAATTGGAAATAGGTAAGACTTGACATCATAATCAACTGGGATCAAAGAATATAAAAAATGGATATAAGGCTTCTTTTTTGTTTAATTATCAACAGTTATCATGTTCCCTTCATCAAAAGTCTCAAAATATACAGTGTGTTGAGTGAGGGGAAGTACGTCAAATCTGCAGAATTCAAGTCAGGGATCAGTTACTTTCTTGTTGTCTGTTTTCTGTTGACATCTGACATCATAAAATACCACTCTTCTCATTTTTCTCACAACTTTGGTTGAACCTTTTCAGTTTTCTTTGTAAACTCACATCGTGAATGCTCCTTTTGTTTCTTGTTCTTCAAAGGATCAGGTAAGTATGCCATGGGTTTTTCTCAGACTCCCTTTGAAAGTAATCAATCCCACAGATACTGAAAATTTAGATGTCATTAGTTTTCAAAGCTAAGCTGGTGATGCTGTATATTTTCAAAAAGTGAATAAGTCACTTGATGAGGATAAAATAAAAATACTTCTCCTGAGAATATTGAAAGGACAGAGGATTAGAAAGACACTTGGAAAATGTTGTGATATTGTCATTTTTTAAGTCTTTTGAAATTTTTTCTATCTAAATCAGGTTTAGACTGGACATTACTGTTTTGCTGCTTTCCTAAGGATGTGCTAAACTTTGCCTGCAACTTGAACAAGGCGACTTAGTGTTCACAATCTGGGTCACTAAACCAAGTGGCTACTTTGGGAATGTAGGAAATTCATAACCAGTTCTTTGCTGCTGGCCTTTTCACAGAAAGATTAAAATTTTTTTATTTTTACTTTATTTTACTTTACAATACCGTATTGGTTTTGCCATACATTGACATGAATCCACCATGGGTGTAAATTAGCTCCCAATCCCGAATCCCCCTCCCACCTCCCACCCCACATCATCTCTCTGGCTCATCCCTGTGCACCAGCTCCAAGCATCCTATTTCTAAGGTAGACTGCTTTGACTAAATACTCCTTTAGAGCTTCTGGTGGAAACACTTCACAGTTTAGATGAATTTAAAATTGTTCTATTCCAGAGGTCTTGATTTTCTGCCCTGGTTAAAGTAACAAAATGGGTTTGAAAAGTACACAGTGATTGTGCTTTTGTCAGTTTCTATTTTAGTTGAGTTGCATTTTCAATGGGAGGTGAGCTAACAAAACTATGGGGACCGGATCCCATTCTTCCTATTGGAGAACTCATTATGTTAGGATATTTTCAGTTGAAAGAAAGAAAAATCCCAATATGATTTGGTTCCAAAAAAGTAAAGATATTTACTAAATCACATAATTGAAAATATTTAACAGTAAGGCGAAGACTCTTGAGAGTCCCTTGGGCAGCAAGGAGATCCAAACAGTCCATCCTAAAGGAGATCAGTCCTGGGTGTTCATTGGAAGGACTGATGTTGAAGCTGAAACTCCAATACTTTGGCCACCTGATGCGAAGAGCTGACTCATTTGAAAAGACCCTGATGCTGGAAAAGATTGAGGGCAGGAGGAGAAGGGGACGACAGAGGATAAGATGGCTGGATGGCATCGCTGACTCAATGGACTCTGGAAGTTGGTGATGGACAGGGAGGCCTGGTGTGCTGCAGTTCAAGGGGTCACAAAGAGTCAGACATGACTGAACGACTGAAATGAATTGAACAGTAAGGAAAGCTTTGTGCTAGTTTGACCAGGACTTGGGTGTCATTTCTCTGGGGTTCTCCTGTCGGCATTCTCTTTTATATACATCTTTTATCCCTCTTCTGGCTTCATTTTTTTATAACTCAAGAGAGTTGCCAGAAGCATCTGGGAATACTGGTTCCTCAACAATATCAGTAGAACATATATTACTTCCTCAACTGATAAAAGAACAATACTGACTTTCTCCTGTCTTTGTAAAAAAATCTGAGCATATTGCTAGACAGAAAAATGTCATGGATTATTGTTTTAAGTTTGAATTACTTGTGCATCTTTGAGCCATAATTAGAGCAAAGAAGATAGTATCATATAAATTATAAACTGATCAGGCATGATCACTATCAACAAATCTAAGGAAGGTGTCCCACAAGGGTGGAGGACATGTTTTCTTAGTGGAACATCTGGGAGCTCTTAGAGAAAAAGGGAAAGAGAATAATGAAGTTCGTCAGGTACCCAGGGCTTTTCGTGATGCACACATTGAGACAATTGGAAATAGGTAAGACTTGACATCATAATCAACTGGGATCAAAGAATATAAAAAATGGATATAAGGCTTCTTTTTTGTTTAATTATCAACAGTTATCATGTTCCCTTCATCAAAAGTCTCAAAATATACAGTGTGTTGAGTGAGGGGAAGTACGTCAAATCTGCAGAATTCAAGTCAGGGATCAGTTACTTTCTTGTTGTCTGTTTTCTGTTGACATCTGACATCATAAAATACCACTCTTCTCATTTTTCTCACAACTTTGGTTGAACCTTTTCAGTTTTCTTTGTAAACTCACATCGTGAATGCTCCTTTTGTTTCTTGTTCTTCAAAGGATCAGGTAAGTATGCCATGGGTTTTTCTCAGACTCCCTTTGAAAGTAATCAATCCCACAGATACTGAAAATTTAGATGTCATTAGTTTTCAAAGCTAAGCTGGTGATGCTGTATATTTTCAAAAAGTGAATAAGTCACTTGATGAGGATAAAATAAAAATACTTCTCCTGAGAATATTGAAAGGACAGAGGATTAGAAAGACACTTGGAAAATGTTGTGATATTGTCATTTTTTAAGTCTTTTGAAATTTTTTCTATCTAAATCAGGTTTAGACTGGACATTACTGTTTTGCTGCTTTCCTAAGGATGTGCTAAACTTTGCCTGCAACTTGAACAAGGCGACTTAGTGTTCACAATCTGGGTCACTAAACCAAGTGGCTACTTTGGGAATGTAGGAAATTCATAACCAGTTCTTTGCTGCTGGCCTTTTCACAGAAAGATTAAAATGAAAACAACAACAACACCATTGCAAGCAATCCTGAGCATTTTAACTTATTAATTTAAAATCTTTTATTCCTATATTTCCTAAGTTGAAAATTAAAAATAATATTGACATTTAACAAACCAGATGAGTTTAATAAATTGTAGTACAATTGAAGTGAATATTTATCATTATAAATCACACTGAAATGCTTCAGTTTTTAAAATGATAAAATGTGTATGTGGGAGGAGGTAGAGGAAATGAAAGCTCTTCTTTTCCACTTCCCTATTCACTATCTAGCTTAAGTTGTTTTACCAGAGTAAATGAGGAAGATTTATAACAACAGGACATGAGCAAAAGATAGAGGTGAAATCAAAGCCTCACAATTGAGCACGACAAAACCAGGACCTGAGAAGGGACACAGATGATATAGGCTCAGAAAGATACCCAGAATGGGGAGAGGCCCTTCCTGGCACAGGCTGGAACTGTCCAATATAAGGAATCCTTCCCATAGTCAATCCCACTTTCCTTCAGGCAAAAGTGGAGTTTTATCATTCTTTGAGTGTTTCCAGGTGCCCATTTCCCATGTACCTGAGCAGCAGGGGAAGTGAGAAAAGATCTTCCAGGAGAAGCTGCAAAAGGGAAGAAAAGAAGTAGCCCAGAAGGGATGCAGCAGATAAGCTCTCCTGGTGTTACTGAGCACAGATTTGTGGGCCTGACATACAGGAAGTTCAAACAAACATAAACATTGAAGTTTGGAGCAGAGAAAAGTTTATTTTGGGACTATGAAAGGAGAATGGGTGGCTCATGCTCCCAAAGCCCTGAACTCCCTGAAGTATTTCAGCAAAACATGTTTAAAGGAAAGTGAGGGAGGAGATTGTTGGTTGTTGCAAGCTTCTTGGTGTGGGGATTCTTTGTTCTTGCTGCTGTCCATGTAGGTCAGGTCATTGTGTTCCTGTAAACCCCCAAGAAGACAAATATTATTCTCTGTTCTGCAAGTTTTTATCTCTATATGAATGGAAAAGTGTTATACACGTAGAAGTCAGATTCTTTAGATGTGTTATACTGTATATTTCAGGCTATAAGCAACATTCTTAGCTCAAAGCAAAATCAATATAATGCAAAGTTTAAAGTAAAAGAAATAGATCTTATTTGAGGTAAGATTCATTCTTCCTTATTACACTGAAAACATTTTGGAGGATATTTGGAGAGAGGTTCACGGAAAAGAGAAGCAGGGAAGAGTGGACAGACCATTTCCTCTATTGACAGCCCTTATCTCCAGATTTAGCCTTTTCCCCCAAACTCGAGAAAATAACTAATACTTGCCTAAGTAGAATCTAATAGTAACAGATGAGGATGATTAAGAAATAAAGTGGTAATTCTTTCAATTGAATCCAACTACATATATCCCTGAAAATCCGAGTTTAGTGTAAATAGATTACTCGCAAGCTTATATTTCATTACTTTGGATTAAAAAAGTGATAACATTAGATAACTACTCCAACCCTCTAATTCTCTAAAGAATATTAATACAGGTGTTTAAGTATTAACTGTCCTGTTAAAATGGAAAAATTTTTTAAATTCAGCTTCCTGATTGGCACACAATAAATGTGTGTTTAAAACGTTTCTTTTTCTTTTTTTTTCATTGGAACATTGCTTTACAATGTTGTGTTAGTTTCTGCAGTATAACATGGTGGGTGAGTCAGAGGCATACACATATATCCTCCCTCTTCAGCCTCCTATCTCTCCATTCCACCTGCCTGGGTCATCACTGATCACCAAGCTAAACTTCCTGTGCAATACAGTAGCTTCCCACTAGCTATCTATTTTACAAATGGAGGAAGCAGTCTAGATGTCCATCAACAGATGAATGGATAAAGAAGATCGGGTAGATGTATATAATGGAATATTACTCAGCCATAAAATGGAAAGAAATTGAATCAGTTGAAGTGATGTGGATTGACCTAGAGCCTGTCACACAGAGTGAAGTAAATCATAAAAAGCTTTCTCTCTTATTGTATGAGGAGCATGACCCATTGATGCCTCTCTTGCACCACCAGCAACAACTGTGATCTGTGCTCTATTTGTTGACCTTTAGTGTTCTTTTCAAGGAACACTTAATTCTGATCTTTTTACCAATTGTATTTAAAATGCAACTTGAGACTTAGTCCACTTGATATTTTATTTAAGGGTTGATATTAAGATTTTGAATGTACATAAAAATATTTTTGAGTAAAATCTTACTAAACAATGTTGCACAGAAAAGTTTACACATGTGTGAAGCTGGATGATTAAAATCCAAGGGTTGTGTTATCAAGAAAATGTTAACCAAAAATGCTGTCTTCAGGATATGCCTACAGAATCTTAGGAGCTACTCAGAAAGTATCATAGGGATGATAAAAGGTTTCAAATCATAAGCTGCTTTTTGCACAACTACATATGTTTTGCATAACTGCATACATTCAACTGCATTCTTTTGTTCAACTACATACTTTTCAAGATTGTCAAATTCTCTGAGCATCTCTCTGCTCCCAGTTACCCAAGGACCCTTTCTCCAGATTGTTAAACACAAACAAATCACCATTTTTCTAAAAGTTGTTGACTATTGCAAGTGGAGAAAAACCATATTGTCACTGAGGAAGAAAAGGATGTCCAGAGCAGACCTGGGAAACAGTTTTGGTGGGGCTCTTACATTTATGCATTTCATGCAAGTAGGGACATTCACTGCCCTTTCTTCTGGATGACCTGTGCTAGGATGTCTGTATAGTGAAGAGCCTTTAAAAACAGAGGGCATCTCTCTCCAAAGCAATGGCAGGTTTGCTTACAGTTTTGGAAAATGGAGACAGTTTCCTTCTGGAATGAAGTAAATCAGTCCTGGTCACTCTCCATTACAAGAAAGATGTCTCTTTCTAAAGTAAAGAGTAAGCTAGCTTACTACCCATCAGAAAGATTCAGGTTATCCAAGCTCCTGTAGCCTAATTACAGGTGATATTCCTCTCCTGTAATATAACCCACCACATGTGAAGGCACCTATAGGGCCATCTATGTCCCCACCCCTGGACTAGGGGTTAAGGAGAACTGAGCTGAATAGTGTGAAGCTCATGATACTGTAAGCACTAAAGTCCTTTGCTACTGTCAGTATATGTGAAACCATGGGGACCAACTAGGCTTGCTACTAGGGCAATACTTCAGAGAACTCATGGTCCTTGACATGAACAAAAGCAAATTTTGATTCATGCTGCACAAAAAGAAATTCAACTGTCATGTTTTATGCCTCACCTCCTAATTTCTACTGCTATTTCCATTGCATTTTTCTTTTAGGAGAAAAACAGGTATCTTGATCTTTTTAAAATTACACCTGTCAGAACTACTATCCTGGCCTTTTCCTATCACAGTACTCCTCTCCTGCCCTTTCCACTCATGTCCTACAGTGTTTTTCTTTCCCTTCTCCCTATAGATCTACAGTTGTATAGACACTGTCCTGACATGATGCCCAGTCTGTATGGGACCAGGACGAGTTCTATCTTCTTCCTACTCCAGGGATTTTCCCCTTTCAGTGATCAAACCTGTGTCTCTTGCATATGCTGCATTGGCAGGCTGATTCTTTACCACTGCGCCACAATATCCAATATTTCTTGGCTGCAAAATCATTATGCATGGTGACTGCAGCCATGAAATTAAAAGACCCTTTCTCCTTGGAAGAAAATCTATGACAGACCTAGATAGCATATTAAAAAACAGAGACATCACTTTGCTGAAAAATGCCTGTATAGCTAAAACTATGGTTTTTCCAGTAGTCATATGCAATCATGAGAGTTGGACAACGAAGAAGGCTGAGTGCCAAAGAATCAATGCTTTCATACTGTGGCACTGGAGGAGACTCTTGAGAATCTCTTGGACTACAAGGAGATCAAATCAGTCAATCTTAAAATAAATCAACCCTGAATATTCATTGGAAGGACTGATGCTGAAGCTGAAGCTCTAGTACTTTGGCCACTGATGGAAAGAGCCAACTCATTGGTAAAGATCCTGATACTAAGAAAGATTGAAGACAAAAGGAGAAAAGGGCAACAGATGATGAGATGGTTAGATGGCATCACTGAAAAATGGACATGAATTTGAACAATCTCTGGCAGATAGTGAAGGGCAGAGGACCCTGGTGTACTTCAGTCCATGGGGCTGCAGAGTCAGACATAACTTAGTGACTGAAGAACAACGTCGACACCAACAGTTGTGGACTTTGAGAGGTCATCGATTAGGAAATTGTGTAAGAAAGCAAGCAGCTCTTTACCACTCAGCCTATGTGATCTTCACCTGTTATATATGCTCAATAATAGCTCCTGTATTTTCAGATTGATACATGATAAGGATTAACTAGGCTGCTATTTGTAAAGCATTTAGGATAGTAGCTGCCAACAGAACATACAATAAAAGTGTATTAGTCATGCAATAAAAGTTAAATACACAAGACTTTTCCTTTGAGGTAAAAACAGCTGTATCACAAGCAGGACAAAACTGGCCTCAGTCCATCATGTGCTCTTTCAGCTCCTTTTCTCCCCAGTCAAATTTCTGTAGACAGGCTTTTACCCACAGGACTGAGAATTAAAGCAATTTGAAGGTAATTTCTCTATAGAAACTCTTCAACATCTAGTCCAAATGTGGAAAGTAGACACCAGAAGAACAACAGTGTCATTTATCAGCCACAGACTTGCACCTTCCTCAGCCTTACTGGGGCTTATTAAGGAATTAATCCACTGCTGCTGCTGCTGCTGCTGCTGCTAAGTCACTTCAGTCGTGTCCGACTCTGTGTGACCCCATAGATGGCAGCCCACCAGGCTCCTCTGTCTCTGGGATTCTCCAGGCAAGAATACTGGAGTGGGTTGCCATTTCCTTTTCCAAATTAATCCACTGAGGACATATGAACTCTGGATATCCAGCATTCAGCTTTCCATCTATCAGAAGACTTTTGAGGGACTTGTGATGGGAAAATCTTGAAATGAATTACTGTGAACCTTGTGAAACTAGGCTCTGCTTCTTCCCAGGTGGCTCAGTGGTAAAGAATCTGCCTGCTATTGCAGGAGATGTAGGAGTCACGGGTTTGATCCCTGGGTTGGGAAGATCCCTTGGAGAATGATATGGCAACACTCTCCAGTATTCTTGCCTGGAGAGTCCCAAGGACAGAGGAGACTAGTGGGTTTCAGTCCATAAGTTTGCAAAGACTTGAACATGACTGGGCAACTGAACAATCACACATACAATCTGTATTCACCTTTGAAATCTTTGTATTTCCTGGTGGCTAAGTGGTAAAAAAAAAATCTGCCTGCCAATGCAGGAGATGCGGGTTTGTTCTCTGGGTCAAGAAGATCCCCTGGAGAAGGAAATCACAACCTGCTCCAGTAACTTTGCCTGGAAAACCCCATGGACAGAGGAGTCTGGTGGCTTGCAGTCTATGTGGTCAGAGAGAGTTGGACACAGCTGAGTGACAGAACAACAACAAAATCAATCTTAGTTTCAAGTTGTCTGGTCGCACATGTTTATGTGTGTCTCTCTCAAATATGACGTTCCTGTCAAAGCTCTGATAATACAATCAGTGTTTCTAATTGTGACCTGTTATAAAGAGAACAGATTCTTATTGAACTTATGCAAATAACTATATTGTCAAGAAAATAAGAATGTTCACTGAGGGTTTCTGAATTCTGGAGGACCTAGGTAGGGTGAAAAAGAGAAATGTTTCACTCCTGCTTACAATGGCATAATTCACTAAACTACTGTAAATCTTTTAAAAAGTTACCTTGTAACTGGAAAACAAAAGATTAGGGAATACATAATATTTTAGACAAAAAGTTATGAAATATACTCATATTCATCAGCTCATTCAACCCCATGTAACTGACTCTTGTCCTTTATTAGTCCAGTTTCCATTAGTTCTGCTGACCTTGCCCAATAATTGGGGTTGACAAGGACAGTGAAAATCCCAGGAAGTTTGCAAGCTTGTTATTAAGGCTCATAGTATTTTCCCAGTGAAGTGAGTGCCTTGATCACTGGAGATTATAGAAGGTAGACCTTAAGTGGAAAACACATTCCCTTTTTAACAGTTTCTTTACCATTGTGGGAGGATCAGCTTTGCAGCAGGGGAAGGAGTCAACCCATCTGGAAAACATACATATAATAACAAGAACATTTTGGCAACCACATTAAGTAATAGTTGAATGAATTCCAGTAGCAAGTGTTCAACGAGTCTAGAGACAGGAGGTATGAAGCCTCCGAGAAAAGAAATAATTTTTCCCTGAGTTTCATACCCAACAGGTCAGAAATTGCAGGTAGACTATTTTCACAATTTTATAGAGATCTTCCTGCCAATGTCTATGACTTGAGTCATTGTAACTGCACTATGATGGGTAACGAAATGCAAACAAATAAGAAAATAGGTTTGCCAGAAAACCAAGAGGAATCAAGCGACCATCTTTTTTCCCCAAAGCCCAGGCTGTTTGTTTAGTTTCCAATTCCAAAGAAAGGCAATGCAAAAGAATGCTCCAATTACCGCACAATTGCACTCATCTCACATGCTAGTAAAGTAATGCTCAAAATCCTCCAAGCCAGGCTTCAGCAATACGTGAACCATGAACTCCCTGATGTTCAAGCTGGCTTTAGAAAAGGCAGAGGAACCAGAGATCAAATTGCCAACATCCGCTGGATCATGGAAAAAGCAAGAGAGTTCCAGAAAAACATCTACTTCTGCTTTATTGACTATGCCAAAGCCTTTGACTGTGTGGATCACAATAAACTGTGGAAAATTCTGAAAGAGATGGGAATTCACTTTTCACTTTCATGTATTGGAGAAGGAAATGGCAACCCAATCCAGTGTTCTTGCCTGGAGAATCCCAGGGACGGCGGAGCCTGGTGGGCTGCATAGTCCAGTCCATGGGGTCACACAGAGTCGGACACGACTGAAGCAATGCAGCAGCAGCAGCAGTGCTGTGCTAGTCTGAGTAGTGTTCAGCCCTTTGCGTCTTCATCAGGCTCCTCTGTCCATGGAATTTACCAGCAAGAATACTGGAGTGGGTTCTTATTTCCTACTCCAGGGGATCTTCCCGATCTAGGGGTCAAAACCACATCGCTTAAATCTCCTGCATTGGCAGGCATGTTCTTTATCACTCATGCCACCTGGGAAGACTTACAGCTATTGTTTATCCACCTTAAGTTCTCTGGTTTAGGAGTGGACTGTTACCATGTTCCAAGCACATTAGGATGACAAAGTCTGACAATAAGGTGTCAACCATTTAAATTTTGTTTTTGTTTCTGCAGGAGCAGAATGAACTTTATCGGCATGTGCCACAAAATCTACAGATTCTGTTGTTACTGTCTTTCCTTGAGAGTCAATTAGGGCATTTCCTTGGTACTAAGGTTGAGTCACTTTAGTGTGAGCATCAGTTTGAATGACAGGTCACATTTTATGTTAGAACATATGACTCTCAGGNCTGGCGTGCTGCGATTCATGGGGTCGCAAAGAGTCGGACACGACTGAGCGACTGAACTGAACTGAACTGAAGGTTGAGTCACTTTAGTGTGAGCATCAGTTTGAATGACAGGTCACATTTTATGTTAGAACATATGACTCTCAGGAAGTTTACATAATTTCTGAAAACACTTATAATACATATGTATACAGATACTACATAAAGAAGGTTTAACATTTCTTCTTCTGTTACAATGTGTCCCATTCAATTTAACATATCAAATATACTTAATTAGTTTAAGAAGAAGGGGGGAAGGGAAGATACCGTAGAGAAGGAAGTGGCAATCCACTCCAGTACTATTGCCTGGAAAATCCCATGGACAGAGGAGCCTGGTAGGCTACAGTCCATGGAGTGGTAGAGTCAAACACGACTGAGCGATTAACTCTTTCTAATGTAAGCTTACTTAAGTAATCACAGACCTCATAAAGACAACATAAAACATAAATGCTTATTTTGACAAGACATAATTTTTTTTTCTAGATAGACTCTTAAAATCCTTTCAGAATCTCTTATTAAGAACAGACCAAAAGGAAAACAATTGTCATTTTAACAAAGAGAGAACACCAAATTTCAATTTTGTACTTCATTAACTTAATTAAATTCATTCTAGTCTTATCCAGTCATGGCCACACATAAAATTTCTTTCCCAAAATTCCTTTATTTACAAACATTTTACCATAGCCTATGTCCATTTTAGTTTGTCCTCGGTTTTCTTTTCCATTTATAAATAACTAGCTTTGAGACAAAATAATTTTCTTTTTTCTAAACAAAAATATCTCCATACCTTTTCCATTTTCTTACCCTCAAACACATCTTTTTCTCAATTATATTTAG
>SJYT01003328.1:302471-320974 GCA_006410635.1 Cephalophus harveyi
ACCTACCTTCCTTTAGGTAACCATAATATTGTTTACTGTATCTGTGAGTCTGTTTCTATTTTGTAAATAAGCTCGTGTATATCACTGCTTGGGCTTCCTAGGTGGCGCTAATGGTAAAGAATCTTTCTACTAATGCAGAAGACATAAAAGATGTGAGTTCAATCCCTGGAGGATGGCATGGGAAACCATCTCAGTATTCTTGCCTGGAGAATCCCCATGGACAGAGGATCTTGGTGGGCTACAGTTCATAGAACCACAAAGAGTCAGACATGACTGAAGTGACTCAGCCACAGCAGCAGCATACCATTATTTAGATTCTACAAATAAGTGATATTTGATTTTCTCTGTTTGAATTATTTAGTATGATAATCTCTAGGTCCATCGATGTTTCTTCAAATGGCATTATTTAATTCTTTTTAAAGACTAATGTTAATTGTATATATGTATTGCATAGGAACCTAGAATGTTAGGTCAATGAATTAAGGTAAATTCGACATGGTCAAGCCTGAGATGGCAAGATTGAACATTGACATCTTAGAAATCATTGAACTAAAATGAACTGGAATGGGCAAATTTAATTCAGAATGACCATTATATCTAATACTGTGGGCAAGAATTCCTTAGAAGAAATGGTGTCGCCCCCATAGTCAAGAAAAGGGTCTGAAATGCAGTACTTGGGTGCAATCTCAGAAACAACACAATGATCTTGATTCATTTCCAAGGCAATTCATACAATGTCACAGTAATCCAAGTCTATGCCCCAACCACACAGATGTCCTTTTCATCATAGGGGATTGAAATGCAAAAGTAGGAAGCCAAGAGACACCTGGAGTAACAGGCAAGATTGGCCATGGAGTACAAAATGAAGCAGGGCAAAGGCTAACAGAGTTTTGACAAGAGAATGCACGGGTCATAGCAAGCATCCTTTTCTGACAACACAAGAGATGACTCTATACTTGGACATCACCAGATAATCAATGCTGAAATCAGACTGATTATGTTGTTTGAAACCAAAGATGGAGAAGCTTTATACAGTTAGCAATGACAAGACCTAGGGCTGACTCTGGCTCAGATAATGAGCTCCTCACTGTAAAATCAGGCTTAAATTGAAGAAAGTAGGGAAAACCACTAGACCATCCAGGTATGACCTAAATGAAATCCCTTATGATTATACAGTGGAGGTGACAAATAGATTCAAGGGATTAGATCTGATAGAGTACCTGAAGAACTATTGGCAGAGGTTCATAGCATTGTACAGGAGGCATTGACTAAAACCAGACCAAAGGGAAAGAAATGCAAGAAGGCAAAGTAGTCTGAGGCAGCTTAACAAATAATTGAGGAAAGAAGAGAAGCAAAAGGCAATGGAGAAAGGATATGATATATTCAACTGATTGTAGAGTTCTAGGAAATAGCAAGGAGAGATAAGAAAGGCTTCCTAAGTGATCAATGCAAAGAAATAGAGGAAAACAATAGAATGGGGAAGACTAGAGGTCTCTTCAACAAGATTAGAGATATCAAGGGAACATTTCATGGAAGGATGGGCACAGTAAAGGATAGAAACAGTAATGACCTAACAGAAGTAGAAAAGATTAAAAAGTGGGAGGAATACAGAGAAATATACAAGAAAGTTATTAATGACTTGGATAACCATGATGGGTGTGATAACTCACTTAGAACCGGATATCCTAGAGAGTGAAGTCAAATGGGCCCTAGGAAGCATAACTATGAACAAAGCTAGTGGAGGTGTTGGAATCCTAGTCAAGTTATATAAAATCTTAAAAAAATGATGCTATTAAAGTGCTGTATTCAATATGTTAGCAAATTTGGAAAACTCAGCAGTGGCCACAGGACTGAAAAATCAGTCAGTCTTCATCCAGTTCCAAAGAAGGGCAATGCCAAAGAATGTTCAAATTGCCATAAAATTGCACTAACTTCACATACTAGAAAGATTATGCTCAAAATCCTTTAAGCCAGGCTTTAGAAGTAAGTGAACTGAGAGCTTCCAGATATATAAAGTGAGTTTCAAATAGGCAAAGGAACCAGAGATCAAATTATCAACATTAGTTGGATCATAGAGAAAGAAAGGGAATTCCAGAAAAACATTTACTTTTGCTTCACTGACTATGCTAAAGCCTTTGACTATGTGGATCACAACAAACTGAAAAATTCTTAAAGAGATGGGAATACCAGACCATCTTACTTGTCTCCTGAGAAGCCTATATGGGGTCAAGAAACAACAGTTAGAACTGGACATGGAACAATGGACTGATTCAAAATCAGAAAAGGTGTACGACTAGGCTGTATATTATCACCCTGCTTATTTCACTTATATGCAGAATACATCATGCAAATCCATCCTGGGCAGGATGAATTACAAGCTTGAATCAAGATTTCTGAGAGAAACAAAAACCTCAGCTATGCAAATGATACCACTCTAATGGCAGAAAATGAAGAGGAACTATTAGAGTTTCCTGATGAGGGTGAAAGAGGAGAATGTAAAAGTGGCATGAAACTCAATATTAAGAAACTGAAGATCATGGCATCCAGTCCCATCACTTCATGGCAAATGGGAGAAGAAGAAGTGGAAGCAGTGACAGATTTTATTTTCTTGGGCTCCAAAATCACTGCAGATGGTGACTACAGCCATGAAATAAAAAGGCGCTTCTTCCTTGGAAGAAAAGCTGTGACAAACTAGACAGCACATTAAAAAGCAGTGACATCACTTTGCTGAAAAAGGTCTATATGGACAAATCTATGGTTTTCCCAGTAGTCATGTACAGATGTGAAAGTTGGACCATAGAAATCTGAGAATCAAAGAATTGATGCTTTCCAATTGCAGTGCTAAAGAAGACTCTTGAGAGTCTCTTGGACTGAAAGGAGATCAGACCAGTCAATCCTAAAGAAAGTCAACCCTGAATATTTATTGGAAGGATTGTTGCTGAAGCTAAAGCTCCAATACTTTGGCCATCTGATGTGAAGAGCCGACTCATTGGAAGAGACCCTGATGCTGGAAAAGATTGAGGGCAGGAGGAGAGGAGAGCGAAGGAGGATGAAACTGCTAGATAGCCTCACTAACTCAATGGACATGAATTTGAGTAAACTCTTGGAGATACTGAAGGATGGAGGTGCCTGGCTTGCTACAGTCCATTGGGTTGCAAAGAGTCTGATATCACTTAAGGACTGAACAGTAATAACAGCCACCACATCTTTATTCATTCATCTGTTGATGAACATTTGAGTTGCTTTGTAAGAAGAGCCAGAGTACTTCTTAAATAAAATAAATTTAATTCAAAATAATAAATATATCATTGAAGCACATTTGGGTCAACTTTGGGTTATGGTAGCACCATGTATTCTGAATACTTCTTATCTGCATTTTTTGTAACTGAAGAATAAGACTGAATTCCTTATTTATTGAAAAATAGAAGAATGTTTTCCTGGTTATTAACTCTTAAAAGAGTACAGCTATTTTTTATTAAATACGGAAAGAAATTTTACTAATTAAACAAAAGCATAATAACCAACCATTCAGGGAAAAATATTATCATTTCCATTCCTGTTTAAAATCTTCAGCCTCTATAAAAAGAAACAAAACCTCATTATAAATTCCCTGTCAAACTCTGCAATAAATTTTGAACTGTCCTTTCATTATTTTTTAAACTACATGGAACTCAATAATATATAATATATAGTATTAATCATGTCCCTTAGAAGCACATATACATTTTATCAAGTAGCTTGCATTCTTCCTGCTACTGCTGTTTTATTTTTTATTCAAAAATTTTTAAGATTTAGCTTATTTGACTTAACTGTTGTTTAGTATTCCATCATATTTTATTTACCCACTTAGGTTAATATACATATCCCCCTCTCTGTGAATAATTAATTTAATAATTTTCTTCCCAAATTTTTATTCTGTATTCACTTGTATTCTTTAGATTCCACATGAATATCCCTCAGTGATTCTTGTAAGTATTCAATTTCATTTCACCAATTCACATGAGATGAACAATTTCAGTGACCCTAGAAACCTAGCCTCCTTTCTAGCTCCTTTGTCCTTCTTTAGTTATCAGCTCCTTACATTCCTGCCTGCTTGGATATTTTGAGTTATGGCAGCTAATTATGCTCAAATGTATTAAACATGTTAATGTGAATGTAAGTCTAACCTTTGAGTCCTAAAGTGGGTCTTAAGAGCTATTGACCCTGAAAAGAAGTGGTGAAGTCGCTCAGTCGTGTCCGACTCTTTTTGCAACCCCATGGACTGTAACCTACTAGGCTTCTCCGTCCATGGGATTCTCCAGGCAAGAATACTGGAGTGGATTGCCATTTCCTTCTCCAGGGGATCTTCCCGACCCAGGGATCGAACCTGGGTCTCCCACATTGGAGGCAGACGCTTTAACCTCTGAGCCACCAGGGAAGCACGAAAAGAAGTGGAAAACCTCCCAAGTTCTCCAGAAGTTATGCTTATTCATTTGGGTTTGGCCATCTCATCACCCCTAACCATGACTGCCACCAAGAAAAAAATTCCATATTTACAGGGAGTAGAATGAAACCAATTTACTATTGGAATAAAACAAGGTAGAATAAGGAGGAAGATACCTTTGAATGAAATGTTAGGATAATCTAGATCTAGGTATCTAAGATACCTTTGAATGAAATGTTAGGATAATCTAAATCTAGTATGCCATAAATAGCATACTGAATCATAAGCAACCAACTGCTGATAGATTAACTTTGTTAAGATTTGGCTACTTTTTTTTTGTATAAACGACACCAGTTGTATGTGGTTTGTACTGAGGAGTGCTATTGATGGTAAAGGCTTCTAAATTCTCTGCAAATTCAGCCAGCAATCTGAGAATCATTTTTTCTCATACCTTTCAAATATGTGTTAACATCTTTCAGAATGAAAGCTGTGTTTCCTCCATGGGAGTCTTCTCCTGTTTGTGAAATGGTTTTTGTAAAGGAATGCTTATTTTCATTGGTGCACAAACTCTGTGAGGCCATGCAAACACTTTGGATGCAAATATCTACAGTTCAGCAGAAAGAAGACTGAAATGCTGAACTAAGCAGATGGTGAATTTCCTATCTGGAGTCCTTAGAATTTCTTAATCTCCTGCTCTGCTGCTGCTAAGTCGCTTCAGTCGTGTCCAACTCTGTGTGACCCCAGAGACGGCAGCCCACCAGGCTCCCCCGTCCCTGGGATTCCCCAGGCAAGTACATTGGAGTGGATTGTCATTTCCTTCTCCTAGACCCTGTCCAACACCATGGAAAGAATAGATACACACTGAGAACCTTCTATGACCCTTATATATATTTATATTTATATATATGGTATTAGTGTCTTATGGCAGCTGTGACAAATTTCCACAAGCCTGTCAAATTAAAACAAGAGAAATTTCTTTTCAAACAGTTTTGGAGGCCAGAAATCTGACAGTAGTATCCCTGGGACAAAATCAAGGTGTTGGGAGAGCCAAGCTCCCTACAGATGCTTTAGTGGAGCTTCCTTTTGGATATTATGTGCAACTGAGGTAGACACAGTTCTTTCTTCATACCTTCATAAAGTTGGAATGATGATTAAATAAGTTAATACAAGTAGAAGCTATATGAAATTTCTGGCAGGTGAGCAACACCTAATATGTAGGTAATATTATATGGACAGGAATAGTGTCCACTCTGAAGTAATTAATACCCCTGTCATAAATTGTTGTCAAGTCTGTCCAAAACCTAAAGCAGTCTATGGGATATTCAGTTTCAGGGATATCATCATAGTAAAAGCACAACAGAGGCAGAATTTTAAAATTATGCCAGTTGTGCTCTGCCTTGAGAAGAGGCCTCAGGAAACATTTTGTGAGCAATTGCCAGCATGTCTTTCACATTATTCCAAGAAATGTAGTCACACATTGAAAAAGGAGGGAAGAAAAAATAAAAAGGAGGGATGAAGAAAAAAAATACCAATATTATTAAGTTCTTTCCAGTTCAATGATTTAGCAACTCTAGTCCTAGAAACAAAACAAAACTGTTCCAAGGGGAAGAGTGGGGTCAGTGTTTGAGTAGAATTTTGGGACATTCTGGAGGAGAGAGTCTCAAGAGCCTAGAAACTAATTCCCTGAGATTGAATCAAAAATAGGCTTTGAAAGACCATCTGAAGGGCAGGATCTACTGGAGGGTCTCAGTAACCAGAGTAAAAGTTGATCCCTGGTGTCTCTGTTTTCCTAAAAGATGGGTTGCAGTGGTGACTTTGGATCTCAATGCTTTGAATCCTCTGGATTCAATGGAATTTTCTTGGAAAGCTTTCCTAGTCCAGTTCAGTTCAGTTCAGTTGCTCAGTTGTGTCTGACTCTTTGCAACTCCATGGACTGCAGCACTCAGGTTTTCCTGTCCGTTACCAACTCCGGGAGTTTACTCAAATTCATGTCCATTGAGTCGGTGATGCCATCCAACCTTAGTCCAACCCACCTCCAGTTCCTTACAGGCCTGCTCCCTCATGCCCAGGCTCCTTTTGCCAAAGGGAAGATGCTTTTACTTTTATTTCAAGAGAGGAAGTTTAAGCTGAAGGCTGTGATAGTTGGGGTGGGAGTAGGGAAGCAGACTGAGGGAAAAGGAGAGAACACTGTCATGAAAACTCTGGAACTTTTATGGCATCATCAGAGGACAAAGCAGCCAATGGCTTCTGTTCAGTAGGGAACCAATTTTCACCAAGGAAATCTGCAAGTTTCCACAGATCTAGAAACTTGGCAGTTGGATGTGAATGTGTTTAGATTGGGGAGAGAAAATCAGCCTGTGTTGAATTTGAAACATTTCCAAAGATTGCTTCTTCCCTGTCAGAGGACAGCTTATTTGGAGACCAAGGGTAGGGATAGAAGTTACCTTGAAGCTGGCAAGACTTGGCTACCAGATGTTTGCACTTCATACCAAGATCCAGAGAGTAGCTGCTGCTGCTGCTAAGTTGCTTCAGTCGTGTCCGACTCTGTGCACCCCCATAGAAGGCAGCCCACCAGGCTCCCCCATCCCTGGGATTCTCCAGGCAAGAACACTGGAGTGGGTTGCCATTTCTTTCTCCAATGCATGAAAGTGAAAAGTGAGAGTGAAATCACTCAGTCATGTCTGACTCTTAGTGACCCCATGGACTGCAGCCTACCAGGCTCTGCTGTCCATGGGACTTTCCAGGCAAGAGTACTGGAGTGGGGGTGCCATTTCCTTCTCTGAGAGAGTAGCTAGGATCTACTGAAAAGATCGCGCTCGCACTTTTCTTTCCTGAGTTTCTCCTCAGGGACAACTGGCACTGCTGGGATGGGAAAACAGATGAACTGTGTGCTGTGCAGAGCTCAGATGATGTCGGTGGGTGGGGTGTAAGGGTCCAGGGTGCCAGGAATCTGAGCGGTGACAGGCCACGATTTGTAAGCTGCCAGCATGTACATATTGTGTTTAATTAGCAGTTTTGTAAGTCGCAAGCATATGCTTTATCGCTTCTTGCTGTTTTAATGGTAAGCTACTATGTTCTTTAGTGAAATCTTAAGTCTTCTCTGAGATTTGCTTATCATCAGCAGCTCAGCACCACATGTCATGCCTGGACTTGCTGGCATACACCCTCCACCTCCTTGTTCCAGCTCTTGGCCTCTTGTTATCCTGCAAATATAGACTCCTCCTTGAGGCACCCTATGGGAACGGAATAGAGGAGTGGGCCAGAGAAAGCTCAAGGAACCAAAAGTGAACAACACTCACCCAGGATCAGGAAAACATCCTGTTCAATTCTGGGAAGAAAGGAAGTGGCAGTGGAAGCCAGAGGCTGTAGTGGGTAACAAAGATTTAGAGAAATCTGGGGACCAAATCTAGACAAGGACAGAGAACAGACTAAGGACGCCACCAGCAGGTATAGTACCTGATGCTGAATTGAAAAGTTCCTGAGGTAGGGGCTGCTTGTCTGTGCTCCTAGACTGTCAGGCTTCCAGAAGTATGTTAGCACCATTTCACCAAGATGAGCTGTTACCCCACTTAACTCTTTGGAACCCAAGTTTTTATAATGTTCCCTACTTGGCTTATTCCCCAGAATATACACACATGCATGCTCCCTGGTAGGGGTCACTTGGATCTTCAAAAGTCTCAATAGATTCAAAGCTTTAAGAGATTTAGAGCTATAAGTAAGGATTTTTCTTGTTTTTTTTTTTTTTTCTCCTCTGAAAAATTTAGAATAAGATGACACTGTTGCTTTCTCAAAAGGAGGAACATGAATGAAGATGCAGAAGCTTGTCCTTTTTCTAACCTTCATTACAGTCAAGACTTGTCTCACAAAACTCCCTTGATATCCCCAAAGAAACACACATACTTTTCTCCCTCATTTTTAAATCATTGCTATCACTAGTCTGTCTTCTGTCTCTAGACAGAAAATTAGATTATTTCATGAATGATTTATAAATAGAATCAACAAATATGTATCTGTGATATTGGATTTTTTTTACTTGCATTATTTCCTTGCGGTTTTCCAAGTTATTATCTTTATCAATAGCTTTCTCCCTTTTCTTTCTGAATAGTATTTGTGGTATAGACAAATCAGAATTTGTTTATCCATTCACCTATTGAGGTCATTTGGGTAGTATTCAGCTTTGTGCTATTACAAATAAAGCTGCTATAAACTTTTCTTTACAAGTTTATATGTAAATTTTAAAAAAATTCTCTGGGATGTTTGTTTAGCACTGCTTATAAAGAAATTTACAGCATTAAATATCTATATTTGAGAAGAAAATAAATCTCAAATCAATGATTGAGGTTGTTACCTAGAAACTAAACTTAACCAATATCAGAAGAAGAAAGGAAACACTCCAGCTAAGAGTAAAAATCAGTAATTAACTTTCTGATAGAAATGTGACTTAAAAGACTTCTGTAAACTCCGACATCCATCAAGAGAACAAATCACATTCTTTTCAAGTACACACAGACATGTAACAATATCAGTTATATTCTGAACCATAAAACAGATGTCAGTAAATTTAAGAATTTTCAAATCATATGAAATACATTTTCTCACTTGAGCTGCAAACTGAAAGATAATGAAGACATAAAACACAATAATAGCTCTTTAAGATGTTCCATAAAATTGACAAAACCTCTAGCCTAACTGAGGAAAATAGTGAGTGAGAGCACATTTTAAAAGTCAGTGTTAATTCTTGATTATGAAAGTCAGAAAAAATATATTTAAAAACCTAAGCAAGAATACTCATGATCAAATATAAAAATTTTCTGCAAAACAGTGGTACACTGAATAAAGAAATAAAGAGTAAACCACGACTGAGGATTATTTACCTCAGAAATAAGGATTGTTTTATCACTCAAAAGTGTGAAAGTCGCTCAGTCCTGTCTGACTCTTTGTGACCCCATGGCCTATACAATCCATGGAATTCTCTAGACCAAAATACTCAAGTGGGTAGCCTTTCCCTTCTCCAGGGGATCTTCCCAACCCAGGGATTGAACCCAGTTCTCCTGCATTGCAGGTGGATTCTTTGCCAACTGAGCTATCAGAGAAGCCCCTTTTTTTAGTCACTCAAAAGCATCAATATAATTCACCATAGTAATGGAATATAAAATAAAAATATGATGTTTGTGTATTATTACTTTAAAGGAGCAAATATTCCAGCTATAATCCAGAATTACAAGGTTCTCTCTAGAATTCCTCTTTTTCTTATTTGAAATTACTTTCTCTCACAGAGAGAAAGCTGACTCTATATCTGTAATGTATTTACTTTGTATTTATCCAGTTATAGAATTTATACGATGTAATTTCAGATTGCTATTCTAGACCCTTGTGAGATTGCTATTCTAGATCCACTTATCTAGTAGAGTATGGTGTGTACTGTTACTTTTTGTCTTTAGCATGTATAAATATCCAGCCAAAATATTGTTTTCAAAAGCTGCTTAAATCTGCTTATTTTCCCCACCGTCTTCAGTATGGTTATTTGATTCATTATGAAAGAGTTAGATCCATTTGCTTTCATCTGTATTCTATCCTGAGTTCCTTCCAATTTTATCAAAACATTATATTGTATATCTTAAATATGCATGATTTTTATTTGTCAAAATCAATTAAGCCAAGGGGGAAAAAAATAGCAGAAAAATAAAAGGCCATTCAATATATAATCTTTTAAGAAATGGTGCAAGAAACAATTTGATGTCCACATGCAAAATAAATTAACTTTGGTGAAGGTTAATTATTCTTGTATAAATGATTCCTTTTATATCTTATTCAAAAAATAATTCAAAGTGGCTTGCAGATCTAAACACAAAATGCAAGATTCTAAAACTTGAAAAAGAAAAATATAGGAAATAATATTGTGAGTTAAGCATAGATTGCAACAAAGTTACTACACAAGAACGGAAATAGGTAAGTTGGACTTGAAAAAATGAAGACTTTGCTCTTCATGAGACCTTGTTAAGAATGTGAAAAGGTAAGCAATTAACTGAGAGAAAAGATTTCCAAAACATCTATCCACAAAGAAATTTTATCTAGAATATATAAAGAACTCTTATAATTTGGTAATAATAAGAAAAACAACCCAATATAAAATGATGAAAGTTTCAGTTATTTTGCCAAAAAACATGTAGATGGAAAATTGGCATATGAAAAATTTCTCAACATCAATCATTGTTAGAGAGGCAGATTAAATCACATTGAGACATAACTACATGCCTATAAGCATGGATTCCATGCCTAGATATTTAACCAGGATAGATGAAAGCATTTGTCTCTACTTAAATTTGTACACTAACATTCACAGCAGATCTACTTGCAGTACATAAAACTTGCTGCTGCTGCTGCTGCTAAGTCGCTTCAGTCATGTCCGACTCTGTGAGACCCCATAGACAGCAGCCCACCAGGCTCCTCTGTCCTTGGGATTCTCCAGGCAAGAATACTGAAGTGGGTTGCCATTTCCTTATCCAACATAAAACTTAAAACCAGTCAAATGTCTATCAAAGGAAGAATAAACTGTGTCATATCCACATAATAGAATTTACTCAGCAATGAAAATAAATGAGATATTGATGCATGCAAAAATATCAGTGAATTTGGAAATAATTATCCTCAGTATAAGAAATCAGGGACAAAAGTACTTGATGTATTATTTAACTTATATGCAATTCTAGAAAATGCAAGTTTCTATAGTTTCTTATCAAGAGTATGAGAAAATAGATCAGACTAAGAGGGCTGGAGAAGTTGAAATTGAGATATGGGGGTGAGGGAGGAAACGTTCCTGGCAATGGCTATGTTTATTATACAAATTGTTTTGATGACTCCATGAGTACATCTTTTTTATCAAGACATCATTTTTAGGTGTGTTTTAAATATATACCCTTGGATGCACCTCAAATATACCTTAAAAAGGATGAAAAATGAAACCAAACAAAATATAAGGATTCTTCTTGGCTCACAGCTTCACTAGGAGACTGAAGCACCAGGTCTGGACAAGAAGGAACCAGAAAAGTTTGCCAGCTAAAGGCAAGATCATCTGAGTAGAACAAGTTGGTGATGACAGTCAGTCTGTGTGAGCCACAAGCATTGAATCCTCACTGCCACCACCGCAGCGCCCTTAGCCCCATACCCACAGGAAATGATCTCTTTGTGCCACTACCTGGCTGGGGCATGTGATTGTCATGCTCCATCACATCCGAGTGCTATAGTCTCTGGAGAACTGGGAGGTGGTGGATACCTGCCAACTTTGCTTCCTTACTAGGAGCTGTGACCCTGCCTCTCACCATGACCCACATCAGGGGAGTATCCCTCAACACAAAGGAAGCACTCTTATTGTGAGTAGCTAAGAGAGGGAAAAAGACAATGGCATTCACATGACATTGTTTCGAAAGGATCAGGGACCCTGAATCCCAGGTCTCTCTCTGACCCACTCCTGTGTAGAGCGTTCCATACCACATACCCCTGCCCTCTACTTGCTTAGGGATACAGCTCTGCTAACCAATTCTGACTCCTGTGTTATGATGTACTTTGCATTTCCATTTGCAAGATGTGTTCTTTCTGCTGCCTGTGATGTACAAGTGTAGCAGACATTTAATCTTAGAGGATTCTGGAATAAATTAATTTTGGAGAATCCTAGGGATGGGGAGCCCAGTGGGCTGCCGTCTATGGGGTCACACAGAGTCGGACACGACTGAAGCAACTTAGCAGCAGCAGCAGCAGAATCTTTTTCTAACATCCTCTGTATTTAAAAGCAGTCTGCTCCTTCTTCTAACTTTCCACAGCACTAAACTCTGTGTTGAGCCAACTCTCCCCCTAGTGGTAGTTTGTTTAATCCTCCCACAGTTAACCCAAAATATTATTTAGAATTGTGACATTCAAAACTGTGACTGCTATTTACAATAAGAAATAGTTTATCTTTAAAACACTTTTCAATCAGTATTATGCTGAAAACCAAAATAAAAATTTCACAAAACACTACTATTTACCATTTTTGAGTAGTATACTGTGGAATTTTCTGTACTATTCACCTTGTGTTTAGAGTGTTAGTTATTAACAATTAAGTTGATTCACTAATTTCAGGCACCAGTAAGTGCAAGTCATGATTTGAAAAACAATGCTCTATAGTATTATTAAAACTGAATTAATCTAGTGATCTATTAACAGATATTTCTCCCAAGTAGAAATACACAAACATGCCCACAAATCCTATGACCAAATCCCTGATGAGCCGCAAACCCTATCACTTTCCTTCACTTTCATAAATTTGTACACAAAGACTTGTAAAAGCACTGTAATAAACTGTTTAACTTTGTATAACTGAACCATGCAAGGAACACTTCCATAATATTTACAGTTAACAAAATGAAATAAATCTAGGACTAGCTCATGAATGATATTCTAAAGAATGAGATTTGAGGAAATGAAGACTCTTGAGAGTCCCTTGAACTGCAAGGAGATCCAACCAGTCTGTTCTCAAGGAGATCAATCCTGGGTATTCATTGGAAGGACTGATGCTAAAGCTGAAACTCCAGTGCTTTGGCCACCTCATGTGAAGAGCTGACTCATTGGAAAAGACTCTGATGCTGGGAAGGATTGGGGGCAGGAGGAGAAGGGGATGACAGAGAATGAGATGGCTGGATGGCATCACCGACTCGATGGATGTGAGTCTGAGTGAACTCCAGGAGTTGGTGATGGACAGGGAGGCCTGGCGTGCTGCGATTCATGGGGTAGCAAGGAGTGGGACACGACTGAGCAACTGAACTGAACTGAACTGAACTACTTTTGAAAAGAAATAGAAATTTGTAAATAAATACAGGTGACAAATATACTCATAACTTATAGCACAGACCTATGTAGGCAGGTGCCATGCTCTCCATGGAGGTGCACTCTAATAACTGCCTAGGAAAAATTGACAAACTTGGTTTAGTGGTAGGAGGTTTGGAGGTAGAGAGAGAACTCTGGTAAAAGTAAAGGTGTGAATCACCAAGTTACATTCAGATGTGTTATGATCCCTATTATGAAACATTCAGATGTTTTTTGCATCTGCTATTGTTATCAAATTATTTCGTCTCCCAAAGTTGAGATAGAAAGAAAAATCAATACGCGAAGCAGCAACAGAGACCCAAGAGCCTGTGGTGATGTGTTGATCCAACTGGTGGAAAGCTTGAGTACTGTTCCTTGGCTCCCAGTGAGCAGTAGATATTCAAATCAGGACAGGTTAAATACATAGTTCTCAAAGTAGACAAGGACTGAGGATTGATTACATACCATGAGAGCAGTGAGTACAAACAGCCAGCTGGACAACTCCTGCATGTCTGGAGGACAGTCCAAGGTCAGAAGTATATAGGGTACATTGGGAAATATACAAGAAAGGAATCTAGGTCTGAAAGCAAGCCAAGGTCCAAAGAAGCAGCTGAGGTCAGTTCAGTCGTGTCTGCAGCAGTAAACTTCTGTTGCATGACCTCCTACCCCTCTTCTCTGACTAGGCTTTTATCCGCAGTTCCCATTTAAGAGATCAGTGCAACTCTCAAATAATACTAGGTGACTCAAATTCTGTTCTTCAGCTGACTGAACTGGTATGAATACCAAACCTAGCTATATGAATCAAATAGTCTCCTGAAAATGAATTTGTTCACCAAGAATATAGTTAAACTTTTGAGTTCCTGGCGTGAAGTTTTGGACAAATTCTTACGAGTTAACCATGTTTGATTGCTCTACCTATATCCCAAAGGCAAAAACACTTACTGAATCAGAGTATAAACCAAACCCAGTGAAATAAAGACAGAAAAAGAAGCAGAGCATAACCTCAATTTCTGGCTTTGTTTTCCTTTCTCTAGTCCTTCATGAGACTTGATTATGCCCTATAATTGGGTGTGTTAGTGTTAGTCACTCAGTCATGTCTGATGCTTTTGCAATCTCATGGACTGTAGCCCACCAGGCTCCCCTGTCCATGGGATTCTCCAGGCAAGAATACTGGAATGGGTTGCCATTTCCTCCTCCAGGAGATTTTTCCAACCCAGGGATTGAACCTGGGTCTCCTGCACTGCAGGTAGATTCTTTACTGTCTGAGTCACCTTTGTTTGAGTGAGATACAATGCATTTCAACATCTTATATGCAAACAGCCTAAACTTACATACAAATAAACTAGACTAAAAGAAGCTTCTGTCCTATCACAGTCCAGGCATGTTTCAGCTCTGAATAACCCAATAGAAATGTGACTGTGGAAGAGAAAATTGTGGAATACTCAGGTATTAGATATAATACAAACTTTCTTGTACAATTTTATGCGTAAGGGGCTCACATATAAACTGAAGCATCCATACCTTCTTACCCAGAAACTGGGTTGAGAATACTTTCTAGAGAGAAGGTAAGAGTTAAGAACTATTGAAAGTGATAGGATTTTTATCAACTATGTCAAGAGATATAGAGCTCTGGGCAGCCTGAAAGGACTAAATTATGGAGGGCTTAATGGAAAAGAATAGATACAGGTGTGTGTTGGGGGAAGAATAGAAATGGCTTTTGTACCTTGGTTCTAGACTTCTAGTTGGAAAGCTTTCTGAGAGTTTACCAGCGGAAGAAAATGCATAATGTGGCTCACGACACAAATTGGTCAGCAATAAGATGACAAATTTAGCAAAATATTCTCTTTGATGAGTTTCTCAGAAACTTAAATATGGCTGGAGGTTTAGTAGACAACGTTAATTGATTTGAAATAGCTATTGTTAAAAAATTCTACTAACAGAACACTGATTTTCAATAGAAGACCAATAGAAGACCGTATGTCCAGCTCAATAGTTGAATCTTGATTGGCCAAAAGATTTTAGGGCATTCAATCTATTTTCTGGAGATGAACTGCAACAGAACTTTAGCCAAAGAGATAATAACATTAAATCTACTAAGTACTTGTGGGAAAAAAGTTTCTCCACAATAAGAAAAGTCTTTCTTTTTTATTTCTTCATATTTTGGAGGAAACAAGTTTGTTTTTATATTATTTTTTATTTAACCATAGTTGATTTACAATATTGTGTTTGCTTCATATATGTAATTTCATATATTTTTGCATATGTGGATATTCAGTTCAGTTCAGTCACTCAGTCATGTACAACTCTTTGCAACCCCATGGATTACAGCACACCAGGCTTCCCTGTCCATGACCGATTCTTGTAGCTTACTCAAACTCATGTCCATTGAATCGGTGATGCCATCCAACCATCTCATCCTCTGTCATCCTCTTCTTCTCCAGCCTTCAGTCTTTCTGAGCATCAGGGTCTTTTCAAGTGAGTCACTTCTTTGCATCAGATGGCCAAAGTATTGGAGTTTCAGCTTTAGCCTCAGTCCTTCTAATGAATACTCAGGACTGATTTCCTTTAGGATGGACTGATTGGATCTCCTTGCAGTCCAAGGGACTTTCAAGAGTCTTCTCCAACACCACAGTTCAAAAATATCAATTCTTTGGTGCTCAGCTTTCTTTATAGTCCAACTCTCACATCCATACATGATTACTGGAAAAACTATAGCCTTGAATAAATGGACCTTTTTTAGCAAAGTAATGTCTCTCCTTTTTAATATGCTGTCTAGGCTGGTCATGGTTTTTCTTCCAAGGAGCAAGTGTCTTTTAATTTCATGGCTGCAGTCACCATCTGTAGTGATTTTGGAGCCCAAAACAATAAAACCTGTCACGGATTCCCTTGTTTGCCCATCTATTAGCCATGAAGTGATGGGACCAGATGCCATGATCTTAGTTTTTTGAATGCTGAGTTTTAAGCCAACTTTTTCACTCTTCTCTTTCACTTTCATCAAGAGGCTCTTGTTTTTCATCATTTTCTGCCATGGGGTGGTGTTATCTGCATATCTGAGGTTATTGATATTTCTCCCATAATCTTGATTCCACCTTGTGCTTCATNAGTCTTTCTTTTTTATTTCTTCATATTTTGGAGGAAACAAGTTTGTTTTTATATTATTTTTTATTTAACCATAGTTGATTTACAATATTGTGTTTGCTTCATATATGTAATTTCATATATTTTTGCATATGTGGATATTCAGTTCAGTTCAGTCACTCAGTCATGTACAACTCTTTGCAACCCCATGGATTACAGCACACCAGGCTTCCCTGTCCATGACCGATTCTTGTAGCTTACTCAAACTCATGTCCATTGAATCGGTGATGCCATCCAACCATCTCATCCTCTGTCATCCTCTTCTTCTCCAGCCTTCAGTCTTTCTGAGCATCAGGGTCTTTTCAAGTGAGTCACTTCTTTGCATCAGATGGCCAAAGTATTGGAGTTTCAGCTTTAGCCTCAGTCCTTCTAATGAATACTCAGGACTGATTTCCTTTAGGATGGACTGATTGGATCTCCTTGCAGTCCAAGGGACTTTCAAGAGTCTTCTCCAACACCACAGTTCAAAAATATCAATTCTTTGGTGCTCAGCTTTCTTTATAGTCCAACTCTCACATCCATACATGATTACTGGAAAAACTATAGCCTTGAATAAATGGACCTTTTTTAGCAAAGTAATGTCTCTCCTTTTTAATATGCTGTCTAGGCTGGTCATGGTTTTTCTTCCAAGGAGCAAGTGTCTTTTAATTTCATGGCTGCAGTCACCATCTGTAGTGATTTTGGAGCCCAAAACAATAAAACCTGTCACTGATTCCCTTGTTTGCCCATCTATTAGCCATGAAGTGATGGGACCAGATGCCATGATCTTAGTTTTTTGAATGCTGAGTTTTAAGCCAACTTTTTCACTCTTCTCTTTCACTTTCATCAAGAGGCTCTTGTTTTTCATCATTTTCTGCCATGGGGTGGTGTTATCTGCATATCTGAGGTTATTGATATTTCTCCCATAATCTTGATTCCACCTTGTGCTTCATCCAGCCTGGCACTTCGTGTGATGTACTCTGCATATAAGTTAAATAAGTGGGGTGACAATATACAACCTTAACATATTCTTTTCCCAATTTGGAACCAGTCTGTTGTTCCATGTCTGGTTCTAACTGTTGCTTCTTGACTTGCATAGATTTCTCAGGGGTCAGGTAAGGTGGTGTGGTACTCCCATCTCATTCCCATTTGTGGTTACTACAAATTTGTGGTTATTTATATTAAATATAATTATCTTTTCCCAATTTGGAACCAGTCTGTTGTTCCATGTCTGGTTCTAACTGTTGCTTCTTGACTTGCATAGATTTCTCAGGGGTCAGGTAAGGTGGTGTGGTACTCCCATCTCATTCCCATTTGTGGTTACTACAAAATTGTGGTTATTTATATTAAATATAATTCTCTGTGTTATAAGTAAATCCTTGTTGTTTATCTTTTATCTTTTTTTTTTTAACATATAGAGATATCTATTTGTTAGTCCTATACTCCTAATTTATTACATTCCTACCCCTTTTCTCTTGGGTAACCAAAAGTTTGCTTTCTATATCTGTGAGTCTGTTCTGTTTTGTAAATAACTTGATTTGTATCTTTTTTATTCCATGTATAACCAGTCAATCCTAAAGGAAATCAGTCCTGAATATTCATTGGAAGGACTGAGGCTGAAGCTGAAACTCCAAAACTTTGACCACTTGATGTGAAGAACTGACTCATTGGAAAAGACCCTGATGTGGGGAAAGATTGAAGGTGAAAGGAGAAGGGGGCAGCAGAGAATTAGATTGTTAGATAGTATCACTGACTCAGTGGAAATGAATTTGTGTAGGCTCTGGGAGTTGGTGATCAACAGGGAAGCCAGGCATGCTGCAGTCCATAGGGTCACAAAGAGTCAGACATGACTGAGTGACTGAACTGAACTGATAAGTATATATCACATTCAGTTCAGTTCAGTCGCTCAGTCGTGTCCGACTCTTTGCGACCCCATGAATCGCAGCACGCCAGGCCTCCCTGTTCATCATCATCTCTCGGAGTTCACTCAGACTCACATCCATCGAGTCAGTGATGCCATCCAGCCATCTCATCCTCGGTCGTCCCCTTCTTCTCCTGCCCCCAATCCCTCCCAGCATCAGAGTCTTTTCCAATGAGTCAACTCTTTGCATGAGGTGGCCAAAGT
>SJYT01003328.1:322474-349170 GCA_006410635.1 Cephalophus harveyi
TGATTTCGGTGTTGACCATCTGGTGATGTCCACGTGTAGAGTCTTCTCTTGTGTTGTTGGAAGAGGGTGTTTGCTATGACCAGTGCATTTTCTTGGCAAAACTCTATTAGTCTTTGCCCTGCTTCATTCCACATTCCAAGGCCAAATTTGCCTGTTACTCCAGGTGTTTCTTGACTTCCTACTTTAGCATTCCAGTCCCCTATAATGAAAAGGACATCTTTTTTGGGTGTTAGTTCTAAAAGATCGTGTAGGTCTTCATAAAACCGTTCAACTTCAGCTTCTTCAGCATTACTGGTTGGAGCATAGACTTGGATAACTGTGATATTGAATGGTTTTCCTTGGAGATGAACAGAGATCATTCTGTCGTTTTTGAGATTGCATCCAAGTACTGCATTTCGGACTCTTTTGTTGACCATGATGGCTACTCAATTTCTTCTGAGGAATTCCTGCCCGCAGTAGTAGATATAATGGTCATCTGAGTTAAATTCACCCATTCCAGTCCATTTTAGTTCGCTGATTCCTAGAATGTCGACGTTCACCCTTGTCATCTCTTGTTTGACCACTTCCAATTTGCCTTGATTCATATCCCTGACATTCCAGGTTCCTATGCAGTATTGCCATATATCATATAATATTTGTCTTTCTCTGCCTGACTTACTACACTTAGTAAAAGGTCTCTAGGTCTATTCATGCTTTGCATATGGAATTATTTCATTCTTTTTTTAAGGCTAAATAATATTCCACTGTATATACATTCTACATCTAATTTATCCATTCATCTATCGATCAACATCTAGGTTACTGCCATGTCTTGGTTATCATGAATAGTGCTGTTATGAACATAAGGGTGCATGCATCTTTTCAAATTAGAGTTTCACCTTTTCCAGATATATGCCCAAGTGTAGGGTTGCTGGATCATATGTAAATCTATTTTTAGTTCTTTAAGGAGTCTCCATACTATTCTCCATAATGGCTGAAATAATTTACGTTTCCACCAATAATGTAGAAAGCTTTTCTTTTCTACACACCTTCTGTAGCATTTATTATTCATAAACTCTTTGATGATGACCATTTTGACTAGTGTCAGCCAATATTGTATATTTGATTTGCACTTCTCTAATAATTAGCAATGTGCAGTCATGTGGCTATGGGCAATTTGTTTGTGATTCTTATCAATTTATTCATACAATTTTCTACAATACCAGAACACATAATCTTGAAATTTATATGGAACTAAAAATGATCCAGAAATGGAAAAAGAAAAAATGTGGAGAAATAGCCTTCTCAAACTTCAGACAACAATACAAAATTATAGCAATCAAAACAGTGTGGTACTGGCACAAAAGCAGGTATATAGATCAATAGAATAGAATTGAGAACCCAGAAATAAACCCACACAAGGGACAAGGGACAGTCGCTCAGTCATGTCTGACTCTTTGCAACTCCATGGACTGTAGCCTACCAGGCTTCTCAGTCCGTGGGATTTTCCAGGCAAGAGTACTGGAGTAGGTTGCCATTTCCTTCTCCAGGGGATCTTCCCGACCCAGGGATCGAACCTGGGTCTCCCGCATTGTAGGCAAACGATTTACCCACCGAGCCACCAGGGAAGCCCCCCAACTCACACACCTANGTCCGTGGGATTTTCCAGGCAAGAGTACTGGAGTAGGTTGCCATTTCCTTCTCCAGGGGATCTTCCCGACCCAGGGATCAAACCTGGGTCTCCCGCATTGTAGGCAAACGATTTACCCACCGAGCCACCAGGGAAGCCCCCCAACTCACACACCTACTGTTAATTAATCTCCAAGAAAGGAGGCAGAAATATACAATGAAGGAAACATAGTCTCTTCAGCAAGTGGTGCTGGAAAGTGGGCCAGCTTTATATAAATCAATGAAGTTAGAATACTCCCTCACACTATACTCAAAAATAAACCAAAGGCTTAATACAAGATATGACACTAGAAAATTCTTAAAAGAGAACATAGACAAAATATTTTCAGACATAAATCTTAGCAATATTTTCTTAGGTCTGTCTCTCAAGGCAAAATAAATGAAAACAAAAATAAGTCAAACTTAATAGAACTTACAAGGTTTTATACAGCAAAGAAAACCATAAATAATGTGAAAAAACAATGTATGGACTTTGAGAAAATATTGAATATTGATTTTTAAGCCAGATTTTTCACTCTGCTCATTCACTTTCATCAAGAGATTCTTTAGTTCTACTTTAATTTTCTGCTATTTGAGTGGTATCATCTGCACATCTGAAGCTGTTGATATTTCCCCCAGCAATCTTGATTCTAGCTTGTGAGTCATCCAGCCTGGCATTTCACATGATATGCCCTTCATTGTCACCCTGTTTATTTAACTTATATGCTGAGCACATCATGAGAAACGCTGGGCTGGATGAATTACAAACTCTAATCAAGATAAACAAGAGAATCATGGTACCACTCTAATGGCAGAAAGCAAAGAGGAAGTAAAGAACCTCTTGATGAGGGTGAAGGAGGAGAGTGGAAAAGTTGGCTTGAAACTAAATATTGAAAGAACTAAGATCATGGCATCTGGTCCCATTACTTCATGTCAAATAGAAGGAGAAAAAGTGAAACCAGTGACAGGTTTCCTCTTCTTTGTTTCTAAAATCACTGTGAAAGGTAACTGCAGACATGAAATCAGAAGAGGATTTCAGTTTCTTGGCTGAAAAGCAATGATAAATCTAGACAGTGTGCTGAAAAGTAAAGACATTACTTTTCTGATAAAAGATCATATAGTCAAGGCTATGATCATCCAAGTGATCATATACAATATTGAGAGCTGTACCATAAAGAAGACAGAGTGCCAATGAATTGATGCCTTTGAACTGTGGTGCTTGAGAAGACTCCTGAGGGTTCCTTGGACAGCAAGGAGATCAAATCAGTCAATCTTAAAAGAAATCAACCCTGAATACTCATTGGAAGTACTGATGCTGAAGCTGAAGCTCCAGTATTTTGGGTCAGGAAGCAACAGTTAGAACTGGACATGGAACAACAGACTGGTTACAAATAGGAAAAGGAGTACGTCAAGGCTGTGTATTGTCACCTTGCTTATTTAACTTATATGCAGAGTACATCATGAGAAATGCTGGGCTGGGTGAAGCACAAGCTGGAATCAAGATTTCTGGGAGAAATATCAATAACCTCAGATATGAAGATGACACCACCCTTAAGGCAGAAAGTGAAGAGGAACTAAAAACCTCTGGATGAAAGTGAAAGAGGAGAGTGNGTCAAGGCTGTATATTGTCACCCTGCTTATTTAACTTGCATGCAGAGTTAAATGAGAAATGAGAAATGCTGGACTGGATGAAGCAAAAGCTGGAATCAAGATTGCCAGGAGAAATATCAATAACCTCAGATATGTAGATGACACCACACTTAAGGCAGAAAGTGAAGAACCAAAGAGCCTCTTATAAAAGTGAAAGAGGAGAGTGAAAAAGTTGGCTTAAAGCTCAACATTCCCTGGTGGCTCAGATGATAAAGCGTCTGCCTACAATGAGGGAGACCTGGGTTCAATCCCTGGGCTGGAAAGATCTCCTGGAGAAGGAAATGGCAACCCACTCCAGTATTCTTGCCTGGAAAATCCCATGGACAGAGGATCCGGGCAGGCTACAGTCCATGGGGTTGCAAGAGTTGGACCTGACTGAGTGACTTCACTTTCACTTTCAGAAAACTAAGATCATGGCATCCAGTCCCATCACTTCATGGCAAATAGATGGGGAAGCAATGGAAACAGTAACAGACTTTATTTTGGGGGGCTCCACAATCACTGCAGATGGTGACTGCAGCCATGAAATTAAAAGATGTTTGCTCCTTGGAAGAAAAGCTATGACAAACCTAGACAATGAGATGGCTGGATGGCATCACTGACTCGATGGACGTGAGTCTGGGTGAACTCCGGGAGTTGGTGATGGACAAGGAGGCCTGGTGTGCTGTGATTCATGGGGTTGCAAAGAGTCAGACATGACTGAGTGACTGAACTGAACTGAACTATCCTGTTCCTTTACCTGATGGGTATTCCTCCAAAATGTCTCTTCATCTTGTTTATATTGCCGCATTTGGGGTGGCCTTTCTGTATTCTGGCAATGTGTGGAGTTCTCTTTATTGTGGAGTTTCCTCGCCGTGGGTGGGATTGTACTGGTGGCCTGTCAAGGTTTCCTGGTTAGGGAAGCTTATGTCAGTGTTCTGGTGTGTGAAGCTGGATTTCTTCTCTCTGGAGTGCAATGAAGTGTTTAGTAATGAGTTATGAGATGTCAGTGGGTTTGGAGTGACTTTGAGCAGCCTCTATATTGAAGCTCAGGGCTCTGTTCCTGTGTTGCTGGAGAATTTGCATGGTATGTCTTGCTCTGGAACTTGTTGGCCTTGGGTGGTGCTTGGTTTCAGTGTAGGTATGGAGGCATTTGGTGAGCTCCTGTTGATTAATGTTCCCTGGAGTCAGGAGTTCTCTGGTGTTCTCAGGATTTGGACTGAAGCCTCTTGCTTCTGGTTTTCAGTCTTATTTTTACAGTAGCCTCAAGACTTCTCCATGTATACTGCACTATTGATAAAACAGCTAAGTTAAGGATGAAAAGTTTCTCCACGGTGAGGGACACCCAGAGAAGTTCACAGAGTTACATGGAGAAGAGAAGAGGGAGGAGGGAGTTAGAGGTGACTCAAATGAGATGAGGTAGAATCAAAAGAGGAGAGAGCAAGCTAGCAGTAATCACTTCCTCATGTGTGCTCCACAATGTGGTCTGCTCAGAGATGTTCATGGAGTTATACAGAGATGAGAAGAGGGAGGGAGACAGAGGTGGCCAGGAAGATAAAGGGGGGAATCAAAAGGAGAGAGACAGATCCAGCCAGTAATCAGTTCCCAAGTGTTCTCCACCATCCGGAACACACAAAGAGATTCACAGAGTTGGGTAGAGAAGAGAAGGGGGAGGAAGGAGATAGAGGCGACCTGGTGGAGAAAAGAGAGTCTAAAGGGCGAGAGAACAGTCAAGCCAGTAATCGCGCTCCCAAGTAAAAATGGGTACTGAAGATTGGGTTCTTAAAGGTACAAAGTTGATAACAAATACCAAAAGGCAAAGGTTAAAAATCTAGAGTAGAGGTTGGATTTTCAAAAATACAATATTAAAGAAAAAAAAAAACAAAGTCACAAAAATTATAAAATATAAATATATGAAGTTTGCTTTTAAAAAATAGGGTCTCTTTTTTTTTGCAAAGTAATAGTAGGTTATAAAAATGAAAATTAAAGGAGTAATAGAGGACTTAAAATTTAAAAAGAAAAAAGAATGATAGTAAAATAGTAAAAATATATCTAGGACTTTCTCTGGTATTGTTGTGGGCAGTGTGGGGTCAGTTCATTTTCAGATAATTCCTTGATCTGGCTTATATTTCTCAAGATGTATAGGCCTCTTCCTATGTAGTTGGTGCCAACACAGGTTTTAATCTATTGCACCTGTCACTTCCAAGGCGGTTCCCTCTGTTTTAGCTTCTGTTTGCTGGTCTCTTCAGTGTCTAATTTCCACCCTGGCACAAGCAGGCAGTGGTGAACACTTTTTAAGGCTTACTTGTTCAGTCCTGCTGTGGGAAGGGAGGGATGCTGCAAACAAATAACACTGGTGTGTGTTCACAGTGTCTTGGCCACACTGGGTTTGCCCCCACTCACAGTGTGTGTGCTTTCCCTGTCTACACTGCTTAGGCTCTAGGTTGCTCTGCTGGGTACTGTCTGAGACCGGCCCTGGGTTGTACGCACTTCCCAGGTCTAAGCTGCTCAGGTTCAGGTACACGGGTAACCCTCAGAGGCGCAGACTCGGTTGGGCCTGCGCTTTGTGCCCTTCCCAGGTCCAAGCAGCTCAGGTGACCAGGTGTTTGGTGAGTGTGGTCGCTGTGACTTATCACCTCCCCCGTCCCTGCTGCTCAATTTTCTGGGTGTACAACTGGTGCACCTTCTCAGGCAGATGTTGACCATCCAGAATCCCAAGAAGTCTTAGTTAGCAATGAAGCCTGCTTGCAGTTTGGTAGATAATGCCTCTCTGGGGTTACAATTGCCCCCTTCTGGCTCTGGCTGCCTGTCACTGGAGGGGGATCGTCTGCAGCCGGCTAGCTATGCTCAGTCCTTTGTTCTGTGAGCGGGCCTGATGGTGTCTTAGGTTAGGGCTTTTCACGTAGCTCTAGTCAGTCCTTTGTTCTGTGAGGGGGTCTGGCAGTGTCTTAGGTTAGGGCGTTTCACGTGGTAGATATCCCACAGCCTGGTTTGCTAGCCCAAGTTAGTTCCCTCAGATTGCCCTTGGGGCATTCAGGCCCTGCCCTTAATCTAAGCAATGCAGCCTGCGCCTCCCTGCCCAGCCCCTGCTTGCTAGTGGCGGATGCAGGCGACTGAGCTGCTGCTCCTTTGGGGAGTTACCATTGGGGGTGTTACCATTGGGCACACAATCTGTGGGTTTTAATTATTTATTTATTTTTCCTCCCTATTATGTTGCCCTCTGTGGTTCCAAGGCTTGCCACAGACTCAGCAGTGAGAGTGTTTCCTGGTGTTTGGAAACTTCTCTCTTTTTTTAAGACTCCCTTCCCGGGTCGGATCTCCATCCCTACCTCTTTTGTCTCTCTTTTTGTCTTTTGTATTTTTTTCTATCTCCTTTTGAAGACAATGGGCTGCTTTTCTGGGTGCCTGATGTCCTCTGCCGGCATTCAGAAGTTGTTTTGTGGAATTTACTCAGTGTTCAAATATTCTTTTGATGAATTTGTGGGGGAGAAAGTGATCTCCCTGTCTTATTCCTCCACCGTCTTAGGACCGCCTCTCTTCATCCTTTTCTAAACCCTGCTTGTACATCTGTAAGTTTCAATTCATGTGCTGCTGAAGCCTAGCTTGAAGGATTTTAAACATAACCTTACTAGCATGTGAAATGAGTACAATTGTATGGTAGTTTGAATATTCTTTGGCATTGCCCTTCTTTGGAATTGGAATGGAAACTGACCTCTTCCAGTCCTGTGGTCACTGCAGAGTTTTCCAAATTTGTTCACATATTGGCTGAAGCACTTTAACAGCATCAACTTTTAGGATTTTAAATAGCTCAGCTGAAATTCTATCACCTCCACTAGCTTTGTTCATAGTAATACTTCCTGAAGCCCATGTTCCAAGTTGTCTTACTCTAGGAGAGTCCCTTGGGCTGCAAGGAGATCAAATCAGTCAATCCTAAAAGTAATCAATACGGAGTATTCATAGGAAGCATGGATGCTACAGCTGAAGCACCAATACTTGGGCCACCTGATGCAAAAAGCCAACTCTTTGGAAACGTCTCTGGTGTTGGGAAAGACTGAAGGAAAATAGAGAAGGGGGCAGCAGAGGATAAGATGGCTAGACAGTATCACTGATTATCTGGACATGATTTCATCAAATTCTGAGAGATAGTGAATGACAAAGGAGCTTGGCATCCTGCAGTGCATGACGATGTAAAGAGTCGACCTTAACTTACTAACTGAACAACTGGTGATACTAGAAAAATTGACACCCAGTTGAATACTTCTGGGATATGTAACTCAGAATGTTAATGTTTGATTCTTTGCCAAGCACTTTTTGCTTTATATTATGTACTACAGGGTGTTAGAGATTAGAGTGCCATTATAAATCATTTGTGGGAAAAATACAAAACACTAAGTCTGGAGAAACTTGAAAGAGAGTTCAAAGTTTTAGTTTAGAGAATAAATCCTGGAGATAGTGGAAAACAGTAACAAAGTGTTAACAAAGCTGGAATGAGAAAAATCTGGATTGAAAGATGCAGTTTTAATAACTGCTGGTTTTTGAAATCTCCATCTTGGACTGGAAGGGACATTAGAAGGCTGCCTCTCTTAAAGAAAGGGGCAGCATAGACATGTAACTAAGAAGAGATATGCTGTTGTTTAGTCATTAAGTTGTGTTCAACTGTTTTGTGATCCCATGACCCAGCTTTTTTGCGACCCCATGAAGTGGTGTAACAGAAATCAAAAGCCAGGTTACCAATTTCCACTCCCCTTCCTTTTCCACTTTATACCCATTGTTGAGTTGAAGTTGTATCCGAGGATAATAATGGTGATAAATATGTGAATTGCAAAATCAGAACCAGTCCCTAAGGCTCCCCCACCAACCTGCTGATGTCTCCAAAATTTTGTTTGCTTGAGAACTTAAATCATCTTGAAGCTAAAAGCCAAGAGTTTTTATTCATGGTCAAGTCAGTCAACACTCCTGAAAGCACAGTGCTGAAAGAGATAACTCTATATCGACCTTATTTCCCTGGAGAATTTTTTTTTTTTTTCAGTAAGTTATTGAATCCATCTTCTGTGGGGTTTTGTTTGTTTGTTTTTGTTTTTCGTCATTCCTAAAATTCTGGTAGTAAAATGGTACAAAGGACACCTTAAGTAGAAGGAGCAGGGTTTATCTGTCCCAGTTTTTGTCTTCTGGCTTTCCAATGGTGTGACCCAGCTCTAGGGAATGCTCTCTTTTAATTTATTAAAAAGTAGTTGAACTGATAACAGTTTGATATCTTTTCTCTTTCCTGTATTTAGGAAAAATATGTCAATGTATTAAAAATATTATTTAAAAAATATGTTATTTCCCTTTTCTCAGCCCTGCTATCCACACAAATCCAGCCCTCTCCACTAATGTGAGAGATTTTAAAGACAATGGCTGATGAACACCTGGTTTTACTCCGATGGAAAAAGAAAGATGGAGCATTTACTAGGCTATGGATTACCCCAGGGCTGTGTCAGTTGCCTTTATTTATTGAATTTGGATAATACACCAGACAGCTACCTTCAGTCATTTAGTTTTCCCAGTATTGGGGTATAAGGTCACTCACAAAGCCCAGAGCCTTGGAAGAGCTATTAACATTCAATCTTTTTAACACAAGTCTTCCCATATCGACCTGTTGATGTGTTCAAAATTTCATCTGCTTGATAAATTAAATCACCTTGAAGCTAAAAGTCATGGATTTCTACTCATACTCAAGCCATTTGGCATTCTTGGCAAGACAGTGCTGAAAGGAATCACTCTAAATAGACAAATGCACCTTACCTTTTTTTTTTTTTTTTTTTTTTGAGAAATATTATTTCTTTTTAAGTCACTGATTCCATCCTCTAGAGTGGATTTTTTTTCCTTTCCATTCCTGATTTTCTGGTAGTAAAAAGACAGCAAAGACAGCTAAAGAGACGGGAAACTTTGACCTGTGATACCTAAATCCTCCCTTTTTGTCTTTTGGCTCTCCCATGAGTACGCTGTCACTTTAAATTTAATACAAAGTAGATGATTTGATAGCAGCTTGATAATTTTTACTCTTGTGTTTAGGAAAATATGTCCATTTATTTAAACTATGTCCAAAATTATGTCAATGCCCTCTTCTCATTCCTTCTAGCTCCATGAATCCACCCCTCTCCACCAGTGTGAGCAACTTGAAAAATAATTGCTAATAAATACCTGGTTTTCTCTGATGGAAGAAGAAAGAAACAGTGCCTAGGGCTGCTGCTTTGTCTTCTTTCATCAAACTGGGGTAATATATTGCAGGGCTACCTTCACTCATTTACTTATCCCAGGATTGTGGAATATGGGCCCTCACACAGCCCAGAGCCTTAAAAGAAATCTTATATTCCTTTGCAAGACATAACCACATTTAGAGCAAATGAAGGGTAGGACTTTTCGGTTACCACCTAAAAGCCAGTTGAAGAAGAGGGTTCCTGTCTATTTAACTATGATAATGTTACTACAAGAAAGATATATTAAAATTCTGTTATTATCAAATACAGATTTCCATGGTGGCTCAGACAGTAAAGAATCTGCCTACAATGCAATCAGTTCATATACATATTTTTCAACTGTGTCCCAAACTTTACTAATCAAAATCATTAAAGTTTATTTACTAGGATAGGATGCTACATCTCTTTAGCATCTTTCAATCTAAAATAGTATCTTTCCACACCACACTGAGTTTTTCAAGAGTTCGGAACAGCTCAATTCTGAGTTTATGATTGCTATTATTCACTGTTTTCAAATTATTCCTTTACTGTAGCAAGATTACTTCCCAACTCACCTTAATTAACATATTTGTATGATATACTGTTTTTTAAACTTTAATTTCCACTGATCACTCATTTTCATTACATCTTTATATTTACATATTTTTTTGTGAAGTAACTCCGTTTTTACTTTGTAACAACAACAACAAAAAATCTGTTGATTGTCCTGTTCTTCCTATTAGATTATTTGTGGGTTCTTTGAACTGTGGATCCTGAGGACATGAATCAATTACAAACTCAGTTGCACTGACCACATCACAAAGTTGCACAGTAGATACCTGCACACAAGCTGGCCCATAAAAATCTCATGAGAGTCAGGTTGTAGAGAATTCCAGCCTAACATTTTATGAGACTGTCTAAAATAAACCTGAACCACATAGTATGTGTCTCTGAGCTGTCAAAGTTCCCAAATTAGAAGTAAACCAAACGAATAAAACTTTTTTAGTAAAAATTAAGTGAGCACTCTCTCAGGTAGAATGAAAAAAATGACAGTCCTTCCACGGTAAAATGACAGCCTTGGAACACAGTTGTCATGTTGCAGTGAAAAGGAAAAAAGAGGAAAGAGTTTGTCTCTTTCTCTTTTTTGAGAACAAAGAAGATAAAGAGAACAGTGAGCAGGCCTCCACATTCTTAGTCTTTTTTTTTTTTTAACTGCTCTTTTTACTTTAACTCTGCCTGTCTGAAACTAAGTTTGCTTTTCTGCCTTCTAACTCTGAATGTCTGAATGTCTGTAACTTTGCTTTTCTGCTCCTTAACTCTGCAGGAGCTATAATTCACATTTTTTCCTTTGACTTTATGCTAAATACATCCTGTATGATGTTTACCCTTACATATCAGAAGGAAGTTACATATTAGTTACAGTAGTTACATATCAGAAGGAAGGCTGCAGTCACTGAACTGCCAGGCTCAATGACTGGGTTACTGACACCAGTCTATGACTGCTTTTCAAGCAATGGAAGAGGAAGAAATCAAGATCCTACCACCTTTGTTCTTCACACCCCCACCCTTGATTACAAGCCCTTGCCTTATATGAGCCCCTACCCTACAATCCTCATGGAGGGTGGGGCACAGTTCTTGAGGCATGAGCTTATTGTGTACCCCTCTCCACTGACTGAGAATTAAAGCCACCTTTCTATTTCCTCCAAACTCTATGTCTGTATTTTTAATTTGGCTTCAGAGGGGAAAGAAAACCAAGACTTTGGCCAACAACAGTTGGCAGCTCAGGGGAGTGAGCAGTTTGATGCAGTAGAGATCTAACTTATATGCAATGTAAGATCAGGTCTACACTCTCATCAGCTCCTGCCCTGACCCGATCTTCACCCTCTCTCATTCTTCCCTTTGGCTCTGCATCATGTGACTCTAGTCCCCCTAGGTTTGAAATTCCTTCATTTCCTCTTATTATCTTATATCATCATTATCCATCAGGAAGATCGATCTCTTACAGGACAAGCAAAGCAAGTTTCAACATCTCATCTTCCTTAATATTTTGGCTTATCTATTGACTTGTGAGGTGATTCTGAATTTTAAAAATGAACTGCTTCCCAGGTGGTGCTAGTGGTAAAGAACCCACCCACAAATGGAGGAGACATAAAACTGGATTTTATTCCTGGGTTGGGAAGATCCCCTGGAGGAGATTATGGCAATCCACTTCAATATTCTTGCCTGGAGAATCCCATGGACAGAGGAGCCTGATGGACTACAGTCCATAGGGTTGCAAAAAGTTGGACACAAATGAGGCAACTTAGCATGCACAACCATTTATGAAAGGCAACCCTGAACCACTGTTTTCCTGTTACTTCCAGTTTCTTCTCTGCTCTCACTTATCTATGATACTTGCCATTCCCAGTGCAGATCCCTGCAAGACAGGTAAGTGGGAGCTGAGACAAGATGAGGCCTGTGACAAAGGTTTGACCTTGCACATTTCTGAGAATGTGTGCAAGGAATCTTGTCCTCAGAGAATACAGGAGCTCTGAGACCAGGGGAAGCCAGTCTTGGGAGGTTTCATGTTCACTAGGAAGTATAGATTCTCCAGTTATTTCCAGAACTATGGAAGGGGAGGGATGCTACCAAGATGGATTTATTTCTAGGGGACTAGATGGAGGAAAAGACAAGAAGTACAACAAGGGGTTTCTCACACCCTCTCTCTGACCACCCTCCCTTAGTTCTCTGCTGCTGCTGCTGCTAAGTCACTTCAGTTGTGTCCAACTCTGTGCGACCCCATAGACGGCAGCCCACCAGGCTCCCCCATCCCTGGGATTCTCCAGGCAAGAACACTGGAGTGGGTTGCCATTTAGTTCTCTAGCTGCCTCCACACCTCACAGACACAATGTTGCCTTCCCTGGGCCTCCCCAGACTGTCTTGGATACTGCTCTCCTGCCTGATGCTCCTGTCTCAGGTCCAAGGTAAGATTTCTCTACCTCTAGCACTGGGTTCCCAGTGTCTGATCAGGGCCAAGACGAGGAGGAAAGCTCTTGTGCCTCCCCTGGTAATGGGATATCCCCACACGACATAACTGCCTGGATTCCTGAGCCATCACTCCTTCCTTCAGAATAACTAGTGGTGGGAGGCACCACAGTGGTTCAGTAACAGTGGGATGAAATGATTTCCATTTTCTAGGTAATTTATGTACATAGATGAAGGAGGAAAATATCGAGTGCCATTAATGAGATGAGTAGAAGAAGAATGATTGGAGAATCCAATGTAGGAACAGTCAGCCTAGAGAAGGAGAAGGGTTGGACTTTTGAACTAGATGGATGCATAAAAAGATAACAGATTTATCTCCCAATTAGGAGGTCCAGTATATGATTTAAAAAAAAATCTTGGCAGCGGTAAGAAGCAGTCAGGTGTTTGGCGTCACTGCCCCCAAGCACTGACCTAATAGATATTCTCCGAGGTCACCAAACCTCTCTATTTCTTCCTCCCCAGGGAAAGTTTCCCAAAATGAACTGCCCTCTGAATGGATCAGGTGTCCCAAAGGTTTCATGGCCTACAGGTCCTACTGCTATATTTTGTTTATCACACCCCAAATCTGGCTTCCCTCGTGGCTCAGATGGTAAAGAATCCAGCTTAAAACATGTATACTAAAATATGTGAAATAGATCACCAGTCCAGGTTTGATGCATGAGACAGGGTGCTCAGGGCCAGTGCACTGGCATGACTCTTAGGGATTGATGGGGAGGGAGGTGGGAGGGGAGGTTCAGGATGGGGCACACATGTACACCCATGGCTGGTTCATGTCAATGTATGGCAGAAGATACTACAACATTGTGAAGTAATTAGCCTCAAAAAAAAAAAAAAAATAAAAAGAGCCCAGGCGAGCAGACCACTTGATTCTGGCCTTCTGACTAACTGACCTGTCAGAAAATGAATGAGTGCTGTTTCAGATGCTAGTTTCATGGAAGTCTGTTATAGCAGCAATAGAAACAGAATAATAAACAATAGAATTACCTTAAACCTGGTGCTCTGTGACAACCTAGCTTGGTGGGATGGGGTGGGTAGCAGGAGGGAGGTTCAAGAGGGAGAGGGCATACGTATATCAATGGCTGATTCATCTTTATATATGGCAGAAACCAACACAATATTGTAAAGCAATTATCTTTCAATTTAAATAAGTTTAAAAGATAAAGGCTTTTTAAAAATTAGGTTAAATTCCCATTTATTCTCACATCTGATGCCATTTTGATATTCAAGTATAGCATTTTTTTTCAGTTTTTCATTTATTAAAAAAAAAAAAAAGAATCTATCTGCAATCCTGGAGATCTGGGTTTGATCACTAGATTGGGAAGATCCCCTGGAGGACGGCATGACAACCCACTCCAGTATTCTTGTCTGGAGAATCCCCATGTACAGAGGAACCTGGTGGGCTACAGTCCATGGGGCCGCAAAGAGTCAGACATGACTGAGCGACTAAGCACGCAAAACTGGATAGATGATGACATGGGTCGTGGAATCCCCAGTTAGGGTTGATATCGAAAAGAAAACTAGAGACTGGGTTTTTGGGAGAGGAATCCCATTCTTTAGAGTTTCTTGAGGATGAGAATGAGCAACTCACCTTTGGCAAACACACCCCTTCTCACCTACATGGGCCCAGCCCTTTCCCCAGTGGCATCTCAAACTAGCTCTCAGTTTTTTCTTTTTCAACACAGATGGTCTGCCAGAGAGGCCCTCAGGACACCGTGTGTCTGTCCTTAGTGGGGTTGAGGGGTTGTCCATGGTCTGCTTGGTCAAGAGCAATTTGAAAATCCCATCATATGTCTGGATTGGGCTCCATGATCCCACAGAGATACACTTGCAGCCTGCCTAACCTGTTGCCTGGCAAGATACTATGATCACTCAGGCCCCTCCCGGTCCCTCACATGTGCCTAGGAAATAACCTAGAGATCCCTGGAGCTCAGGGGATAATTGGAGTAATGTGAGAGCCTTGAGGGTGGCTAAAGAGCTAAGTTTTTTCTCAGCTAAAGTTAACCTGCATCTTCTCCACAATTCACAAGCATGCCTTGAAATTCATTTCTTTGTGCTTCCCTGAGTCTCTATATGCTGTACTTGGTGAGTTCTAAATGAAGCTTTAGGATTGCTGCATTTTTCCCTTATAAAAGAAATATTTGGGGACAGAGACATGGAGAACAGACTTATGAACATGGTGCAGGGTGGGGGGAAGGCAGAAGAGGATGGGAGGTATGGAGAGAGTAACATGGAAACATATATTACCATGTATAAAATAGATAGCCAATGGGAATTTGCTGTATGACTCGGGGAACTCACACCAGTTCTCTGTAACAACCTAGAGGGGTGGGATGAGGATGGAGGTGGGAAGGAGGTTCAAGAGGGTGGGGACATATGTGTACCTATGGCTGACTTATGTTGGTATTTGGCAGAAACCAACAGAATACTGTAAAGCAATTATCCTTCAATTTAAAATAATGAATTAAAACAATGTTATCTCAGATGTTCAAAGGGTAATCACAAATTAACCTGGCAACTGTGGGAGTGTGTCAAGAAGCACAAGTAAGAAACAGAGGAGTTCAATTCTGCCCAGACTTTTCCTTCCCCCTCCTTCCCCAGGGCATTTCTGAGCCTGACCATCAGAGAATCCTCTTGGGCCAGAAATTTAATGTTGGCTTGTCTGCTCCCATGCCCCCTCATCTCTCCTTTCTTTCTGTCTCCTTCCCCTGGAGTTAGACCCTGGTGAAAAGGAAGGGAGAGCCTTTGAATCGTAGTCAGGACCTGGGATACCTCTCCACTGGATACTCAAGCTCAACTAGCCTCATTCACTTGAGCTCATCTGTCTCTCTAGGATATCTCAAGTTAAGGTTATAACTGTTATATGAACTTACCCTATGCCTATGATTTCAAGGACTATGTTAGATGGGAAGTGAGCAGCCTGAGTCTGGGCTACAGGTCATCATGGATGAGGAAACCAGTGTGAAGACCCATCCCCACAGGGATATTTTCACACACCCACAACCTGACCACCTCATTCTGACTTTCCATATCTCTCAGTCTCATTTCAGGCATTTGTGTGTGTGTTCCATGGCCTGAGGTCTTGGAGTATAGTAATAAATATCTTATTCCATACTTACTGCCTTTATACTCTCATCCCATAAAAAGACTTTGAAGAAGAAATTTGTATGGGCAGAATCTAGGGGTGACCTCTGCCCAGTTTCAATCTCCTTGGAAAATGACTAAATTTACATCCCCACCAGTGAATCGCTTTCCCACACAGTGTAGTGCTCATTTTGATGGTGAGACATGACAGAATTAGTTATGGCTCTCATACTATTTAAAATGCACTTCTGAAATAATTTGCTCTGAAGGATCATAAAGAATTAATTGTTTTTCTTTAATTTGTAATCCACCTTGAATCATGACTTATAAAATGCAGGAACTGAAAGTAAGAGAAGGGAGGTTCAAGGCTGCCTCTTTTACACAGTAGCTAGTTTTTAAGAAAGTTCAGAATCATCTGATGAGTCAATAGATGAGCCAAAATCTGAAGGAAGAGAGATTCGGAAACTTGCCTTGCTGGTCTTCTGAAAGACAGAACTTCCCTGATGGATAGTGATAATGTGATATAAAAAGAAGCAATGAAGGAATTTCAAATCTAGGAAATCTAGAGTCAAATGATGCTTCCTAAGGAAGAGTGAGAGAGGGTTAAGGTAGAGTCAGAGCAGGAGCTGCGTAAAATTGTAGACTTGGTCCTACAGTGCATATAGGTTAGATCTCTACTGCATTCAACATGCTCACTCCTCTGGGCCTTGTGAGACTCTCATTTCATTGTATAAGAATTGTCATTTCCATTGCATCCTACCTGGAAGAGTGGGGATCCTGAGAAAATTCTTTAGTCAGGTCCATTTCTGAGTTGGCAATTTTGGCAAGTATGAGATACATACTATCTGGCTTATTTTGGTAGTCTGGGAATATATTAGGTTGAAATTCTCTACAGACCCTACTTCTCATGTAATTTTTATGGGCCAACGAGATCCAACCAGTCCATTCTGAAGGAGATCAACCCTGGGATTTCTTTGGAAGGAATGATGCTAAAGCTGAAGCTCCAGTACTTTGGCCACCTCATGCAAAGAGTTGACTCATTGGAAAAGACTCTGATGCTGGGAGGGATTGGGGGCAGGAGAAGAAGGGGACGACCGAGGATGAGATGGCTGGATGGCATCACTGACTCGATGGATGTGAGTCTGAGTGAACTCCGAGAGATGGTGATGAACAGGGAGGCCTGGCGTGCTGCGATTCATGGGGTCACAAAGAGTCGGACACGACTAAGCGACTGAACTGAACTGAACTGTGTGTGACAGGTCAATGCAACTGAGCTTGTAATTGATTCATGTCCTCAGAATCCAGATGTCAGTAGAACACGCAAATAATATAATAGGATAGATAGGACAGAAAAGAAATTCTTCTGTTATAAAACAAACAAAAAAAATTTTGCTTCACAAAAAATATGTAAATGCAAAGCCATCATTATATTTAGAGACTAGTGAAAATAAAAGTTTAAACAACCAATATATTATGAAAATAGGATGATTTGGGAAGTAATTTTGCTACAGTAAAATAATTATTTGAGAAAAATTAAATAATAGGAGCTTTCCTAGTAGCTCAAGTAGTAAAGCACTTGCCTGCAACGCAGGAGACCTTGGTTTGATCCCTGGGTTGGAAAGATCTCCTGGAGAAGGAAATGGAAACCCACTCCAGTATTCTTGTCTGAAGAATCCTATGAACAGAGGATCTTGGTGGGCTATAGTCCATGGGGTCGCAAAGAGCAACTAACATGACTGAGTGACTAACACACACACACAAATAATGGGAATCAGAAACTCAGAATGGACTATATTTCTTGAATTCCTGAGAAACACAGTGTCGTGGGGAAAAATATCATTTAGTTTAAAAGACTCTGAAGAAAAATAACAATCTATCCTAGTGAGTACATTTTAATAAGGTCTTGATTAATAAAGTATGCCTTTGGGGGACAACCCTGAAATATGAATATGAACTCATTTTTTATAATGATAGAATTTTCATTTTTCTTGCTTGTGGTAATGGTGTCATAGTTAAATCCAAAGGCATCCTACCTCCCAACTCCTTGAGGTGAGTGACTGAAAATGCCAACCTTTTCTTTGCTCTAAATATAGGTGTGTCTTGCAAAAGAATGTAAGAGCTTTTCCAAAGCTCTGGGCTGTGTGTGTGATCATATACCCTATCTTGGGAAAACTAAATGAATGAAGGTATTTCTGTAGTGTATCATCCCAATTTGTTAAATGAAGGCAACTGAAACAGCCCCAAGCTGATCCATACTCAGTAAGTGTATGAGTATGGCTCTCTGTCTTCTTCCATTTATCAAAGAAAAACCAGGTATTCACTAACCATTGCATTTCAAGTTACATTGGTGGAGAGGACTGGGTTTATAGGGTTAGGAGAAATGCGAATATGGTATTGTTGCATTTTTGACCTATTTTTCAAAAATTGACATATTTTTCCTGATTACAAGAAAAGATGAAAAATATCAAACTACTATCAATTTGACTGCATGGAACTAAAAAGGAATACCCAGAGCCAGAAGACAGACAGGGGAACAGGTAAACATTGTTCCCTCTAGGGAAGGTATCCTTTTTGTCATCTTACTACCTGAATTTCAGGAATGACAAAAGCAAAAATCAAATTAAAAAGCAAGCAGCCCTCCACTCTTAAAACCAGAGAGGGATTCAATGATTTAATAAGAAAAACAATATTACCTTTAGAAAAAAAGGTCCATTTATAGTGATATTGCTCAGCACTGTGTTGCCAGGAGCACTGAATGATTTGAGCATGAGAGGAAATTCTTGGCTTTTAGATTCAAGAGGATTTAAGTTCTCAAGGAGATGGGATTTTGATCACATCAGCAGGTTGATGTGGGAAGCCTTAGGGTCTTTTCAGGGTTGGTTTGATTTTGCAACTCACCAGTTTATCATTCACCCTTACCATCTTGTGTACAGCTTTAACTTGATAATGGATATAAAGTGAAAAAGAAAATGGACTGGAAGTTGACAAATTAGATTTTAATTTCTGCCATACCTCTTCTTAGCTGCGTATCTAAGCTGCCCCTCACTTTTTAAGAGAGACAGCCTACCAATGTCCTTTCCAGTCCAGGAAGGAGATTTGCAAACACTAGAAGTTATTTAAACCACTTCCCCCCATCTGTGTTTTTCTAACTTTACATTTTTTTTAATTTAAATTTTATTTTTTTAATTTACAATACTGTATTGGTTTTGCCATACATTGACATGAATCCACCACAGGTGTACATGAGTTCCCAACCCTGAACCCCCCTCCCACCACCCTCCCCGTATCATCTCTTTGGGTCATCCCAGTGCACCAGCCCCAAACATCCTGTATCCTGTATCAAACCTAGACTAGTGATTTGTTTCTTTCATGATAGTGTACATGTTTCAATGGCATTCTCGCAAATCATCCCACCCTCTCCCACTCCCACAGAGTCAAAAAGTCTGTTCTTTACATCTGTGTCTTTTTTGCTGTCTCACATATAGGGTTATCATTACCATCTTAATTTTAGATTTTTTGATACTTCATTCCTAGTTTCCGCTACTCCTGGGATAGTTGCTCTGAGTTAAAACCTTGAACTCTCTTCCTGGTATCTGTTTTACATGCTTTCCTATTAGACTTAAATGATCTATAATGACACACTTAGCTCTAAAACTCTATAATACATGGCATAAACAAGAAATGCTTGGCAAAAAATTAAACATTAACATTCTGAGTTACAGATCCAGTAAATATTCAATTGGGTTATGTATCATCAGACTATAGCATAAATGACTCCACACTTGTTTGTTCACTTAAGCAAATTTAGTACTCCACTAGAAGTCTTTGTTTGTTTGTTTTGTTGTGGACTATCTTTTAAAGTTTTTATTGAATTTGTAATAATATTGCCTCTGTTTTATATATATATATATATATATATATATATATATATATATATATTTTGATTCAAGAGGGTGGGGACATATGTGTACCTATGGCTGACTTATGTTGGTATTTGGCAGAAACCAACAGAATACTGTAAAGCAATTATCCTTCAATTTAAAATAATGAATTAAAACAATGTTATCTCAGATGTTCAAAGGGTAATCACAAATTAACCTGGCAACTGTGGGAGTGTGTCAAGAAGCACAAGTAAGAAACAGAGGAGTTCAATTCTGCCCAGACTTTTCCTTCCCCCTCCTTCCCCAGGGCATTTCTGAGCCTGACCATCAGAGAATCCTCTTGGGCCAGAAATTTAATGTTGGCTTGTCTGCTCCCATGCCCCCTCATCTCTCCTTTCTTTCTGTCTCCTTCCCCTGGAGTTAGACCCTGGTGAAAAGGAAGGGAGAGCCTTTGAATCGTAGTCAGGACCTGGGATACCTCTCCACTGGATACTCAAGCTCAACTAGCCTCATTCACTTGAGCTCATCTGTCTCTCTAGGATATCTCAAGTTAAGGTTATAACTGTTATATGAACTTACCCTATGCCTATGATTTCAAGGACTATGTTAGATGGGAAGTGAGCAGCCTGAGTCTGGGCTACAGGTCATCATGGATGAGGAAACCAGTGTGAAGACCCATCCCCACAGGGATATTTTCACACACCCACAACCTGACCACCTCATTCTGACTTTCCATATCTCTCAGTCTCATTTCAGGCATTTGTGTGTGTGTTCCATGGCCTGAGGTCTTGGAGTATAGTAATAAATATCTTATTCCATACTTACTGCCTTTATACTCTCATCCCATAAAAAGACTTTGAAGAAGAAATTTGTATGGGCAGAATCTAGGGGTGACCTCTGCCCAGTTTCANGTGTGTTCCATGGCCTGAGGTCTTGGAGTATAGTAATAAATATCTTATTCCATACTTACTGCCTTTATACTCTCATCCCATAAAAAGACTTTGAAGAAGAAATTTGTATGGGCAGAATCTAGGGGTGACCTCTGCCCAGTTTCAGTCTCCTTGGAAAATGACTGAATTTACATCCCCACCAGTGAATTGCTTTCCCACACAGTGTAGTGCTCATTTCTCATGATGGTGAGACATGACAAAATTAGTTATGGCTCTCATACTATTTAAAAAGCACTTCTGAAATAATTTGCTCTGAAGGATCATGAAGAATTAATTCTTTTTCTTTAATTTGCAATCCACCTTGAATCATGACTTATAAAATGCAGGAACTGAAAGTAAGAGGAGGGAGGTTCAGGGCTGTCTCTTTTACCCAGTAGCTAGTTTTTAAGAAAGTTCAGAATCATCTGATGAGTCAATAGATGAGCCAAAATCTGAAGGAAGATGAGATCCGGAAAACTGCCTTGCTGGTCTTCTGAAAGACAGAACTTCCCTGATGGATAGTGATAATGTGATATAAAAAGAGGCAATGAAGGAATTTCAAATCTAGGAAATCTAGAGTCAAATGATGCCTCCTAAGGAAGAGTGAGAGAGGGTTAAGGTAGAGTCAGAGCAGGAGCTGCGTAAAATTGTAGACTTGGTCCTACAGTGCATATAGGTTAGATCTCTACTGCATTCAACATGCTCACTCCTCTGGGCCTTGTGAGACTCTCATTTCATTGTATAATAATTGTCATTTCCATTGCATCCTACCTGGAAGAGTGGGGTTCCTGAGAAAATTATTTAGGCAGGTTCATTTCTGAGTTGGCAATTTTGGCAAGTATGAGATACATACTATCTGGCTTATTTTGGTAGTCTGGGAATGTATTAGGTTGAAATTCTCTACAGACCCTACTTCTCATGTAGTTTTTATGGGCCAACTTGCGTGTGACAGGTCAATGCAATTGAGCTTGTAATTGATTCATGTCCTCAGAATCCAGATGTCAGTAGAACACACAAATAATATAATAGGATAGATAGGACAGAAAAGAAATTCTTCTGTTATAAAGCAAAAAAAAATTTGCTTCACAAAAAATATGTAAATGCAAAGCCATCATTATATTTAGAGACTAGCACCCCACTCCAGTACTCTTGCCTAGAAAATCCATGGATGGAGGAGCCTGGTAGGCTGCAGTCCATGGGGTCGCGAAGAGTGGGACACGACTGAGCGACTTCACTTTCACTTTTCTCTTTCATGCATTGGAGAAGGAAATGGCAACCCACTCCAGTGTTCTTGCCTGGAGAATCCCGGGGACGGCGGAGCCTGGTGGGCTGCCGTCTATGGGGTCGCACAGAGTCGGGCACAATTGAAGCGACTTAGCAGCAGCAGCAGCAACAGTGAAAATAAAAGTTTAAACAACCAATATATTATGAAAATATGATAGAATGATTTGGGAAGTAATTTTGCTACAGTAAAATAATTATTTGAGAAAAATTAAATAATAGGAGGGCTTTCCTAGTAGCTCAAGTAGTAAAGCATTTGCCTGCAATGCAGGAGACCTTGGTTCGATCCCTGGGTTGGAAAGATCTCCTAGAGAAGGAAATGGAAACCCACTCCAGTATTCTTGTCTGAAGAATCCTATGAACAGAGGAGCTTAGTGGGCTATAGTCCATGGGGTTACAAAGAGCAACTAACATGACTGAGCGACTAACACACACACACAAATAACGGGAATCAGAAACTCAGAATGGACTATATTTCTTGAATTACTGAGAAACACAGTGTCATGGGGAAAGATATCATTTAGTTTAAAAGACTCTGAAGAGAAATAACAATCTATCCTAGTGAGTAGATTTTAATAAAGTATGCCTTTGGGGGACAACCCTGAAATATGAATATGAACTCATTTTTTATAATGATAGAATTTTCATTTTTCTTTCTTGTGGTAATGGTGTCATAGTTAAATCCAAAGGCATCCTACCTACCAACTCCTTAAGGTGAGTGACTGAAAATGCCAACCTTTTCTTTGCTCTAAATATAGGTGTGTCTTGCAAAGGAATGTAAGAGATTTTCCAAAGCTCTGGGCTGTGTGTGTGATCATATACCCTATCTTGGGAGAACTAAATGAATGAAGGTATTCTTGTAGTGTATTATCCCAATTTGATAAGTGAAGGCAACTGAAGCAGCCCCAAGCTGATCCATAGCCAATAAGTGTATGAGTATGGCTCTCTGTCTTCTTCCATTTATCAAAGAAAAACCAGGTATTCACTAACCATTGTATTTCAAGTTACATTGGTGGAGAGGACTGGGTTTATAGGGTTAGGAGAAATGAGAATATGGTATTGCTGCATTTTTTACCTATTTTTCAAAAATTGACATATTTTTCCTAAATACAAGAAAAGATGAAAAATATCAAACTACTATCAATTTGACTACATGGAACTAAATTAAAAGGAATACCCAGAGCCAGAAGACAGACAGGGGAACAGGTAAACATTGTCCCCTCTAGGGAAGGTATCCTTTGTGTCATCTTACTATCTGAATTTCAGGAATGACAAAAGCAAAAATCAAATTAAAAAGCAAGCAGCCCTCCACTCTTAAAACCAGAGAGGGATTCAATGATTTAATAAGAAAAACAATATTCCCTTTAGAAAATAAGGTCCATTTATAGTGATATCTCTCAGCACTGTGTTGCCAGGAGCACTGAATGATTTGAGCATGAGAGGAAATTCTTGGCTTTTAGATTCAAGAGGATTTAAGTTCTTAAGTAGATGGGATTTTGATCACATCAGCAGGTTGATGTGGAAGCCTTAGGGTCTTTTCAGGGTTGGTTTGATTTTGCAACTCACCAGTTTATCACTCACCCTTACCATCTTGTGTACAGCTTTAACCTGATAATGGATATAAAGTAAAAAAGAAAATGGGCTGGAAGTTGATAAATTGGATTTTAATTTCTGCCATACCTCTTCTTAGCTGCGTGTCTAAGCTGCCCCTCACTTTTTAAGAGAGACAGCCTACCAATGCCCTTTCCAGTCCAGGAAGGAGATTTGCAAACACTGGAAGTTATTTAAACCACTTCCCCCATCTGTGTTTTTTTAACTTTAGATTTTTTTTTTAATTTAAATTTTATTTTTTTAATTTACAATACTGTATTGGTTTTGCCATACATTGACATGAATCCATCACAGGTGTACATGAGTTCTCAACCCTGAACCCCCCTCCCACCACCCTCCCCATATCATCTCTTTGGGTCATCCCAGTGCACCAGCCCCAAGCATCCTGTATCCTGTATTAAACCTAGACTAGTGATTCGCTTCTTACATGATAGTGTACATGTTTCAATGGCATTCTCGCAAATCATCCCACCCTCTCCCTCTCCCAAAGAGTCCAAAATTCTGTTCTTTACATCTGTGTCTCTTTTACTGTCTCACATATAGGATTATCATTACCATCTTAACTTTAGATTTTTTGATACTTCATTCCTAGTTTCTGCTACTCCTGGGATAGTTGCTCTGAGCTAAAACCTTGAACTCTCTTCCTGGTATCTGTTTTACATGCTTTCCTATTTGACTTAAATGATCTATAATGACACACTTAGCTCTAAAACTCTATAATACATGGCATAAACAAGAAGTGCTCGGTAAAAAATTAAACATTAACATTCTGAGTTACAGATCCAGTAAATATTCAATTAGGTTATATATCATCGGACTATAGCATAAATGACTCCACACTTGTTTGTTCACTTAAGCAGATTTAGTACTCCACTAGAAGTCTTTTTTTTTTTGTTTGTTTGTTTTGTTGTGGACCATCTTTTAAAGTCTTTATTGAATTTGTAATAACATTGCCCCTTTTTTTTAATATTTTGTTTTTTTTTGGCTGCAGCATTCAAAGCACCATGCTTTTTGGATCCGGGCTTGACTACTGTGCTCCCAGTCCTTGATGTCAGTGCATGTGTGCCTGGGGATCTGTGCTGGTGGCTTTGTGAGCACAAGCCCTGAGGCACACCCAGGATGGTGGTCTGCATTCCCAAGGCTGAGAACGGGCCAACAGTAGCAATTCAATCAGCAGTACTTTGCGAGTTCACATAATAGGTGACCAGTAACATCACAGATCACACTTCCCAGTGGACAGGTCCTACAGAAGAATACTAATACTCTCCCAGTGGAAGTGCTCCAGTCTGGCCTACCTCACACCAAAGCTCAGAAATGGATATAGAGGCTTCTACTTCAACAACAGTGAGCAAACTATGCTCCCAACAGGGTTGTGACAACCACAGAGCAAAGAGAAGACTCTGCTCAACATCAAATCAGGCTCTGTCACCAAAATAACAATTATATGCTGTATATAGTGGTTATGCCCAGTACACACTGAGGAAAGACATGGAGGCATCTATCTATCTATCTATATAAACAGCCCTTGCACCAAAAAAATTAGACTCAAGAAGACTATACAGAGATGCTCCCACTTAAAAATAGCCCTTCAAGACCACAGGAGATAACAGTTGCACTTAAATTTATAAAGTCAGAGAAATATAAACAAAATGAAGAAGCAAAGGAACTACTCCAAATTAAAACAAGAGAATTCTTCTGAAAGAATGAACAGTGAAACAGACCACTCCAGTCCACTAGGTCCTGAGATCCAAAAAGAGGTAATAAAAATAGTGAAGGAATTAAGGAAGGTAATCAATATAAAAGGAGATCACTATAAAAAAAGTAACTAGAAACTTATAGAAGAAAAATTTAAAATTTGAAAACGCATTTGCTAAGACCAAGATGAATTAAAGGTCATGAATAATAAACTATACACTAGAAGTCTTTGTTTGTTTGTTTTGTTGTGGACTATCTTTTAAAGTTTTTATTGAATTTGTAATAATATTGCCTCTGTTTTATATATATATATATATATATATATATATATATATATATATTTTGGCTGCAGCATTCAAAGCACTATGCTTTTTGGGTCCGGGCTTGACTACTGTGCTCCCAGTCCTTGATGTCAGTGCATGTGTGCCTGGGGATCTGTGCTGGTGGCTTTGTGAACACAAACCCTGAGGCACACCCTGGATGGTGGTCTGCATTCCTAGGGCTGAGAATGGGCCAACAGTAGCATTCAATCAATCAGCAGTACTTTGTGAGTTCACATAATAGGTGACCAGTAACATCACAGATCACACTTCCCAGTGGACAGCTCCTGCAGAAGAATTCTAATACTCTCCCAGTGGAAGTGCTCCAGTCTGGCCTACCTCACACCAAAGCTCAGAAATGGATATAGTGGCTTCTACTTCAACAACAGTGAGCAAAACATGCTCCCAACAGGGTTGTGACAACCACAGAGCAAAGAGAAGACCCTGCTCAACATCAAATCAGGCTCTGTCACCAAAATAACAATTACATGCTGTATATAGGGGTTATGCCCAGTACACACTGAGGAAAGACATGGAGGCATCTATCTATCTATCTAAACAGCCCTTGCACCAAAAAAATTAGACTCAGGAAGACTATATAGAGATGCTCCCACTTAAAAATAGCCCTTCAAGACCACAGGAGATAACAGTTGCACTTAAATTTATAAAGTCAGAGAAATGTAAATAAAATGAAGAAGCAGAGGAACTACTCCAAATTAAAACAAGAGAATTCTTCTGAAAGAATGAACAGTGAAGCAGACCACTCCAGTCCACTAGGTCCTGAGATCCAAAAAGAGGTAATAAAAATAGTGAAGGAATTAAGGCAGGTAATCAATATAAAAGGAGATCACTATAAAAAAATAACTAGAAACTTATAGAAGAAAAATTTAAAATTTGAAAACACATTTGCTAAGACCAAGATGAGTTAAAGTTCATGAATAACAAACTATATAATGCAGAAGAATGAATAAGTGATCAGGAAAGTAAAACAATGAAAATCATCCAATCAGAATAGCAAACAGAAAGAAAAATGAAAAAAATGAAAGCAGTATATGAGACCTATAATATCTGTCTCTTATACACATCTTGAAAGAGATAACTCTATATCGACCTTATTTCCCTGGAGAATTTTTTTTTTTTTTCAGTAAGTTATTGCTGTCTCTTATACACATCTAGATGTGTATAAGAGACAGCTCTGGGAGTTGGTGATCAACAGGGAAGCCAGGCATGCTGCAGTCCATAGGGTCACAAAGAGTCAGACATGACTGAGTGACTGAACTGAACTGATAAGTATATATCACATTCAGTTCAGTTCAGTCGCTCAGTCGTGTCCGACTCTTTGCGACCCCATGAATCGCAGCACGCCAGGCCTCCCTGTTC
>SJYT01003334.1:5040-26405 GCA_006410635.1 Cephalophus harveyi
TTCATGGGGTCGCAAAGAGTCGGACACGACTGAGCGACTGAACTGAACTGAACTGATTCTGCATATAAGTTAAATAAGCAGGGTGACAGTATACAGACTTGACGTACTCCTTTCTCAATTTTGAACCAATCTGTTGTTCTATGTCTGGTTCTAACTGTTGCTTCTTGAACTCTATCCATCTTTCTCAGGAGGCAGGTAAGATGGTCTGGGGAAGTTATTAAAATGCCTGAGAATGAGATTAGGGCTTAACAAACATCTACTCCAATCTCTTCAGAATCCTTAGATTCCCATTAAAAGTGCAGGCCCCTGTTCAAAAAGCATCAAAAATGTACTGTTACAAGTACTAGGGGCTTCCCTAGTGGCTCAGTGGTAAAGAATCTGCCTGCCAATGCAGGAGACACGGGTTTGATCTCTCATCCGGGAAGATCCCACATGCTGCAGAGCAACTAAACCTGTGTGCCACAGCAATCGAGCCTGTGCTCTAGAGCCCAGGAGCCGCAGCTACTGAGCCCACACGCTGCAACTACTGAAGCCCACATGCTGGAGTCTGTGCTCCACAAGAGAAGCCCCCACACTGAGAAGCCCTCCCACCACAGCTAGAGGCTAACCGCTGCTCCCCACAACCAGAGAAAAGCCCACGCAGCGACCCATGCAGCAAAGACCCAGCACAGCCAAAAGTAAAGGAAGAAAGAAAATGATTTTTTAAAGTACTAACATATAAAGCTTTTTACTTTCTTCTGCAGTTTCTTTCTTGACCTAGTATGGTGTCTTTTTTTTTTTTTTTNCCCACAACCAGAGAAAAGCCCACGCAGCGACCCATGCAGCAAAGACCCAGCACAGCCAAAAGTAAAGGAAGAAAGAAAATGATTTTTTAAAGTACTAACATATAAAGCTTTTTACTTTCTTCTGCAGTTTCTTTCTTGACCTAGTATGGTGTCTTTTTTTTTTTTTTTTTTAGTGAACTTAATTTTTTTATTATAGTCATGGAGAAGGAAATGGCAACCCACTCCAGTGCTCTTGCCTGGAAAATCTCATGGATGGAGTCAGGTAGGCTACAGTCCATGAGGCGGCAAAGAGTTGGACACGACTGAGTGACTTCACTTCACTTCACTTCATTGATTTACAGGAAAAAAATGAAATGGTGAAGATAGTACAAAGTTCCCAGTTTCCCTTCTTATTAACATCTTATGCTATCATGGTGCAATTGATACAAGTAATGAAACAATATTGATACACTACTGTTGATGAAAGTCCATACTAGATTCAAATTTCCTTCAGTTCAGTTCAGTCGCTGAATCGTGTCCAACTCTTGTCAAATTTCCTTAGTTTTTACCTAGTGACTTTTTCTAAGCCAGGGTCCCATCCAGGACGTCACAGCACCTTTAGTCATTATATCTCCTTAGGCAACTATTGCTGTGACAGTTTCTCAGACTTTCCTTGTTTGGATGACCTTGACAGTTTTGAGGAGTGCTGGTCAGGTATTTGGTAAAATTCCCTCTATTGTGATTTGTTGGATATTTTTTCTCATAATTAGACTGGGGTTATGGGTTATTGAAAGGAAGATCATAGAGGTAAAGTGCCATTTTCATCACATCATCTGAAAGGGACATGCTATGCACAAGACTTATCATGGCTGATGTTGACCTTGATCACCTGGCTGCTGCTGTGCTTGTCAGATTTCTCCACTGAGAAGTGACTCTACTTTCTCCCCTTTCCAAACTTTACTCTCTCGAGGGAAATCATGTGTATAGCCCACACTTACAGGGTGTAGAATTATGTACCACCTCATTCAGTGTAATCTATGTAAATTATTTGGAATTCTCCTGTGCAGAAGATTTGTCTGTTCTTTCCTATCTTTTTAAAAATATTTATTTATTTGGCCTCATCAGGTCTTAGCTGTGGCTCTCAGATCTTCATTGTGTCATGCAGGATGCTCACTACTGTAGGCTCAGTTTCTCCATGTCATGTGGGATCTAGTCCCCCAACCAGGGATCAAATCTGCATCTCCTGCATTGCAAGGCCAACTCTCAACAACTGGACCACTAGAGCAGTCCCTGCCCATTTATTTTTATATTCACTCATTTATTTATATCAGCATGAGTTCATAGATATTTATTTTATACTTTGGTTTATAATCCAACACTGCTTTCTTTTCTTGCTCAGATTGTTCCAGGTTTGGGCCAGCTGGGAGCTCTTTCAGTTAACTCCTGTGTTCCTTTGATATTGTAAACAATGCTCTCCTGCACACTGGCTCCCTTTTCATCTGCATATATTGATGGGCAAAGATAAGGACACTTGACATTACAACTGAGCCACAGGGATTGAAACCCTGGCCCCTTCAGCTATGTGGTCTCTGCATGTCCTTTTGTCTCTGAGGGCTCAGTTCTTCATCTGTAATATGGGCATCCTGATGCTCCCCCTGAAGCCCTGAGAGCTGTTGTGATGTTCATGGAAGCACTTAGCACAATTCCCTGCTCACAGGAAGTTTTCCATAAGTGAGGGCTGCATTTTCACTGAGAGCTTGACCCTCTGAAACTGGCCCTGAGTTCCAAGGAAACCAGAGAGAAAACCTCTTTCTCTAAGCCTTAGAGGTCAGCTTGGGCAAGCTCTGCATCCATTATGCCAGAAAAAATTCCCAGGTGAAAATGACCTTCATAACATCTATCTCAATAAAGTTTCTTTCTAAATATTCACCTCATAAACAAATGAACTGTTCAGAGAACAGCTCATTGAAGTTACTTAGCTCTGCAGATTTTTCTGCCAGTGTGCCAGGGTGACCAGCAGTGCAATACAGATGTCCACTGGGCAGATGTCTGGACACAGCGATTCTGGAGCAAGAAACTGCTCACACAGCACACCCCTTGCAAACAAAAGGGTGTTCCTTGGCCTCCACCAGCCTCCACTGCTTTCTTTTAGCTCCCTGGAAATCCAGTCTCTGAGTAACTTCCTGTCCATGGAAGGACTCTGAGTCAAGGTCAGATGTCATCCTCAGGCCCGTACACATGCCTACACCTTCTGAGACAATGCCAATACTGATTTTCTGAATTACCTCCACACACAGGGCAGCCTCCTTCCAACCCAAATTGTTGTTTTTAAAATGTATTTTAGGGTTTCAGTAGCCATAGCCCAAGCTCATCTCAGGGTTGTGGATGGTTAAGACTCCTCTGTGATCTTCATAGCAAGCATTCTAATTATTTACTTTTGTATAAAAAAGAAAAACTTCTAATTTTGTGACATGAAACATTTATTATTATTACTATCATTATGTTACTGCTTCTACTAGTATTATTATCTCCTACAAGTTGGAAGGATGACAGTCTCAGATCAGCAGTTCTCTCACACAGTTATAGTAAGAGAGGGGCTGGAGCTGGGGAGTAAAGCCTTCCTCACTCAGATGTCTGGCGAGTGATGCCAGGGCTATTGGCCAAAACACCTACATGTAGCCTCTTCACATGGCCTCGGCTTCCCTACAGCAAACGTCCTAAAAGAGGAAGAACCAGTCTGAACCTTTATCAACCTTTATGACATAGTCTTGGAAGTCCAGAGCAACACTCCCCCACACGCTGCTCACTGAAGCAATTGCAAACCCCAGCCAGGTTCAGGGAAGGAGGCCAAAGACTCTGCCTCTTAATGATGGGCCAAACTGCAAAAAGAACATGTGGATGGGAGAGATCATCACAGTCGCCTTTTGAAAATACACCCTGCCACAGCTGTAACCATTCTGCTATAGTAATTCACATCCTTCAACATGCAAAATGCCCTTATGTTCTTCCCCAGGGTCCCCAGATCTCACCTTATTGTGGTATCAGCTTGACTTTCAGGAACTTTTCATCTGAACCAGGTCCAAACAGCAGTGAGGTCCCATAAGTGTGAGTCCTATTCTTTGGTGTCCCCACTAAAAACCAAGAACCGGAGTGACACATTATCTGCCCCTTACACACCCAGCATACAAGGATGGGACAACCCCAAGATAACTGCTATATATACTACTGTTCAAAAAAAGGGACAACAGAAGACACAGAAGTAACTGGATCAGAGCAATTTCTTAGCTATGTGTACAAAAGATCTGAATTGCAAAAATGTACATTTATTCCTATAAGTTGGGTTTCTCATTCTAACCCCAAATTATTAGCCCTTGACTCTGGGGAGTGCTAAATGGAAAAGAGATGAGCTCCTGGAGAGGGTAAAGGAAGAAGTGGAGTATCGTGTTGGCTCCTGTTGGGGGTACTCAGCTCCCTGCGGTCATAGAGCTCTATCAGCTGGCACATCCTCATGACCATGCCCTCCTGGCCCAGACCACTGGCAAATGATCACATGGCACTAGTCTCACGTTTTCTCAAAATAAGCTGGGACGTAGAAGTCGCTTTGATCCCGTGTGGGGGCCAAGTGGAGAACACATGACCTGAGGCTGTCCGCAGTCATCTTCTGCATTCCACGGGGAAGCGATCTGTAGAGCGAAGCTAGCAGCAGCAGGGAGCAGCGCCACGGACTTGCGTGAGCAGAGCCCCAGTGATGCCATGTGAGCCAGACCTCTACCCCAGGGCCTTCAACAAACAATAAATTCGCTGCTTTGCTTAAGATATTTTGGGTTAGATTTTTATCACTTGCATCTGAAAGCATCCTAATACGCACTCATTTTCTCCCCAGGTTCTTTGATTTCAGCTAAAGCCTGACCTCCCATGGGCCCTCTTCATCCTTCTATAAGAAAAAGAAAAGAAAGTGAAGTCGCTTAGTCATGTCCAACTCTTTGCGACCCCATGAACTGTAGCCTAGCAGGCTCCTCCATCCATGGGATTTTTCCGGGCAAGAATATTGGAGTGGGGTGCCATTCCCTTCTCTAGGAGATCTTCCCGACCCAGGGATTGAACCTAGGCCTCCCGCATTATAGGCAGACGCTTTACCATCTGAGCCACCAGGGAAGATAAGAAGGAGGAGCCATGAAGTGTATACTCCATTCCCTGGTCGCGGGGCATTCCCGTGAAGGGAGGAAAGTCCGCTCTCTCCTTCCTGGAGCCTCCAGTTTTCCCATGCTCTGGAAATAACTGGAAGGTAAACACAGCTCACACGACAATTGTCGTTACTCAAACTCAAGCCTCCCCTTCCACCAACATTGACCATGACAGTGAACAGTATCCCAAGTGTGCAAACATTGCAGAGGAAAGTACTAAGATGGTCTCGCAAGAGAGTTGCATGTTTGGTGTAGATCCCCCTGGACACTGCCCCTGCCGGGAGCAGCCACTCTCCCGGGGCTCTGACTGTCAGCTTCCCTTCTATATGACTTGGAAGCTGCTAGTGTCAACACGTGAGCAGGAAAAGGCTTTTTCATCATTTCAAAATCCCTTTTGATTGTAAAGATTAGGTCAACCCTCAGCTTTGGCCACTGGATTGCTGTGGGTAGAGCCAAATGAACTTGATTTGGTCACAAATTCAGAAGCCAGTGACAGGGAGTCTAGAGGGATATTTCCCTGAGGGTCACGGCCCTAGGAGCCCATGCGTGAACACCAGTGGCACTGGGTCCCTTGGTTCCAGCACCAGTCCTGGACTCCCTCCAAGCTGGGCCAACCACCAGAGCTTAATTGGTTTTGCAGTGAAGAAGGAGTTTGGGGGTTTAGAGGAGGAAGACACCTTCAGGTGAGTCACCTGGCTACAAAAACTCTCCTGGCTCTAGATTTTTCACAATCCTGATCTGGTTAAGGCTATAGGTCCCACTGTCCAAGTTTGGAGACAGTAGAAAAGGTTTTGGGTGCTGAGGTCCTCCACGCCTGGTACCCCAGCATGGACATCCTATACTTTAGACTCCAGAGAAAAATAGCCTCAAACTGGATCCTTCTGTTACAATTTTGCAACTAGATTTAATGTGGAAGGGAGAAGAATTGGATGACATAGTTGATGAGCAAACACTGATATTATATCAGAATCAACCAGTGCCAAGGTGTAAAGCTATGAACCAAGAGGGAAAACAAAGAACCTATCTAGGTTAATCATAATGAGAAGGATGACACATCTAAATCTAAGAGTGTGCTTGAGACTATTCATTGTCACACACAGGCATATCGATCATGGGAGCACCCCTCTTGATCATGTGGGCACCTGCCCTCCATCACATTCACACCCACCCACATAACCTACCCACCCTCCCCCTGATTATGAGGAAACTCTCCCATGATAAATGCACATCCACCAGTGATCACATGCACTCCCACACGTGATCATGGTGACCATCTGCCGTGATCATGTGCATAGTCTCCCCTGGTCACATGTGCAGAGATTGGAATGGAAACTGACTCTTTCCAGTCCTGTGGCCATTGTTGAGTTTTTCAAATTTGCTGGCATCTTGAGTGCAGCACTTTAGTAGCATCATCTTTTAGGATCTGAAATAGTTCAGCAGGAATTCCATCACCTCCACTAGCTTTGTTCATAGTAATGCTTCCCAAGACCCACTTGACTTCACACTCCAGGATGTCTGACTCGAGGTGAGTGACCACACCATCGTGGTTATCTGGGTCATTAAGACCTTTTGTGTATAGTTTATCTATGTATTCTTGCCACCTCTTTTTAACATCTGATGCTTCTGTTAGGTCCTTACCATTTCTGTCCTTTATTGTACCCATATTTGCATGAAATGTTCGCTTGCTGTCTCCAGTCTTCTTGAAGTGTTTCCCATTCTATTGTTTTCCAATATTCCTTTGCATTGTTTACTTTCAGGATTGGGAGCTCGTATACACCCATGGTGGATTCATGTCGATGTATGGCAAAACCAATACAGTATTGTAAAGTAAAATCAAGTAAAAATAAAATTAAAAAAATAAATAAATAAATAAAGAAGGCTTTCTTATCTCTCCTTCCTATTCTTTGGAGCTCTGCATTCAGTTGGGTGTATCTTTCCCTTTCTCCTTTACCTTTCACTTCAATTCTTTTCCAAGCTATTTGCCTTTTTGCATTTTTTTTCTAACTAGATCAGTGTTTCCTAAATCTTGCTGCATGTGAGACTCATAGGGAGAAGCAGCAATGAGAATTAAAAATACTGATTCTAGGGCCTCTCCCTACTCCTGACCTACTGATTTAGAGTATAGTATGGTGGACATCTATGGTTTTTTAAAACATCATCAGTAAGTCAGATACATATATACCGGAGCTTATGAATTGTGGGTTGCATGTCAGTTCAGTTGCTCAGTTGCGTCCGACTCTTTGCGACCCCATGGATTGCAGCACGCCAGGGCTCCCTGTCTTTCACCAACTCCCAGAGCTTGCTTAAACTCATGTCCATTGTGTCGGTGATGCCATCCAACCATCTCATCCTCTGTTGTCCCCTTCTCCTCCTGCCTTTAATCTTTCCCAGCATCAGGGTCTTTTCCAATGAGTCAGTTCTTCGCATGGTGCCCAAAGGATTGGAGTTTCAGCTTCAGCATCAGTCCTTCCAAACAAAATTCAGGATTGATTTCCTTTAGGGTGGACTGGTTGGATCTCCTTACAGTCCAAGGGACTCTCAAGAGCCTTCTCCAACTCCACAATTCAAAGCATCAGTTCTTCAATGCTCAGCTTTCTTTATAGCCCAACTCTCACATCCATACATGACTACTGGAAAAACCATAGCTTTGACGAGACAGACCTTTGTCGGTAAAGTAATGTCTGCTTTTTAATAGACTGTCTAGGTTGGTCATAGTTTTTCTTCCAAGGAGCAANTTCAAAAGCATCAATTCTTCAGTGCTCAGCTTTCTTTATAGCCCAACTCTCACATCCATACATGACTACTGGAAAAACCATAGCTTTGACGAGACAGACCTTTGTCGGTAAAGTAATGTCTGCTTTTTAATAGACTGTCTAGGTTGGTCATAGTTTTTCTTCCAAGGAGCAAGTGTCTTTTTATTTCATGGGTACAGTCACCATATACAGTGATTTTGGAGCCTAAGAAAACAAAGCCTCTTAGTTTCCATTGTTTCCCCATCTATTTGCCATGAACTGATGGGACCGGATGCCATGATCTTAGTTTTCTGAATGTTGAGTTTTAAACCAGCTTTTTCACTCCTCTCTTTCACTTTCATCAAGAGGCTCTTTAGTTCTTCCTCACTTCCTGCGATAAGGGTGGTGTCATCTGCATATCTGAGGTTATTGATATTTCTGCTGGCAATCTTGATTCCAGCTTGTGCTTCATCCAGCATGGCATTTTGTATGGTGTACTCTGCATATAAGTTAAATAAGCAGGGTGACAATAAACAGCTTTGACATGCTCCTTTCCCAGTTTGGAACCAGTCTGTTGTTCCATGTCTGGTTCTAACTGTTGCTTCTTGACTTGCATACAGATTTCTCAGGAGGCAGGCAAGGTGGTCTGGTATTCCCATCTCTTTCAGAATTTTCCACAGTTTTTTGTGATCTAAACAGTCAAAGTTTTGGTGTAGTCAATAAAGTAAGTAAGTGTTAGTTGCTCAGTCGTGGCTGACTCTTTGCGACCCCATGGACTGCAGCCCACCAGGGTCCTCTGTCCATGAGATTTTCCAGGCAAGGATACTGGAGTGGGTTGCCATTTCCTTGTCCAGGGGATCTTCCCAACCCAGGGATTGAGCAGGCAGATTCTTTACCGACTGAGCTACAAGGGAAGCCCAGTCAATTAAACAGAAGCTAAATAAATAAACCCATCCATTCTTGTGGGTTGCATGAGTAGGTGCTAAGATTTGGTGCTCTCAGCAAAGTAATCCAGGCAGGTGAGATGATGTTTTGCTTATTTCCCTTTCCACAGGCATGAGCAAGAGTTTGGATAAGACTTTAGTGCCTACTCTGTTGCTTGAATAATTAGAATTTTCTGAGGCAAATGGTCATTATGTCAGGGAGATACAGTGAGGACAGTCAGGTCTGCAAGGAGCTATTCACCTGTACTCAGTAAAGAGATGGCAGGTGGGAATGTTCCAAAACAAGCCATTCAGCCTGGGTACTGCACATGAGGGCTGATGTTTCCACTTTTCACTGCCTTTGATGCCCTTTCTAGGCTGGCAACTGCCAAGCCCAAGATTAAGCAAATGAGCCTATAAACACAGAGAGGAAGATCTCTTTCTTCTAGAAAGGATGTGGCAAGAGTTTGATTAGGAGTCCACTTCCTTTATGGAGGGAAATCAATCTTATGGAAAGATCATGAACTTTGAAATCCAATGGACCTTGAGTCTCACTCTGGTTCTGCTACATACTACCTAATTTGACTTCTAGTAGCCTCAGTTTTCCTGTATACTGCATGGAATTTTGAGGAAATTGTGGTGCTGAAGAAGATTCTTGAGAGTCCCTTGGACTGCAAGGAGATCAAATCAGTCAATCCTAAATGAAATCAACCCTGAATATTCATTGGAAGGACTGATGCTGAAGCTGAAGCTCCAGTACTTTGCCACTTGATGAGACGAGCTGACTCATTGGAAAAGACCCTGATGCTGGGAAAGATTGAGGGCAGGAGAGGGGGCGACAGAGGATGAGATGGTTGGGTGGCATCATCGACTCAATGGTCATGACTTTGAGCAAGCTCCAGGAGATGGTGAAGGACAGGGAAGGCTGGAGTGCTGCAACACATGGGGAAACAAAGAGTCAGATATGACTTAGTGACTAAACAACGACAACCACCCAGTCATTTTGAATCAATATTGTTTCTTAAAACAGAAATAAGTACCTACTAGAGGTAGAAGCTTGTTCTTATATGAATATAGAGAAGCCACATCAGCCACACCTTTTCCCCTACACATGGATAGAATTTCACCTGGTTCACAGATGCTCTTGTGTCAAGCATTTGCTATCAATATATTTTTAAAGCCAAGATTTCTGGACTGCATGTGAGTTGAATTTGTAAATACCCCTATGATCTGGAAAAAAAAAAACAAACAACAAAAAAACTTTGGGCTACAATAGGAAAGCTAAGAGCAATAACCAGCAGATTGGGGTCTTCCCAACTTAACAAGAACATACTCCATCTTTACAGGGCTATTTACAAGAGGAAACCCTTAAGAAACATTGACTTGTGCCTTATAATAACATACTTGCTCTGAGCTTTTGGCTCAGATCTGCCACTTAACTAGCTTGGAGACTGGGAAATTCACTTTTCTGGGCCTCGGCTTCTAAAGTTGTTAAAGCAGGGGACTAAAGTAGACAACATTCTTCTAGCAGTCAAACTTGAAGATTCCATGGGAGTGCCAGAGATAGAACTGGATGGAGGCTTATTCTTGGAAGGCAAGCTAGGGCCTTGTCTTCTTTGGAATCTAACATGGTCAGACTATCAATAGATACCTTTCTGTTCTTCCAGTACTATCAATAGGTCACTGACCAAGTTTAAGGGAAGGAGTAGGAGGGGGAAGAAGCAGAGAGCAATGCCTGTGAGCTGAGGCTACACCATGTGTTTTGTATTTGCCTAGATTTACACGTGGCCTAAAGCCTGTTTGTTTTGTGCCTGTAATTTTTCAACTTCCATCCATTTCGTTGGTTCTATAAATTGGCTTTGACCCAATCCTCTCTGTTTTGGTCATTAAATTTCAAATTGATTCTGGCTTTGTGTCCAATCTCCTTCTTTCTTTAATAACAGAATCGATCTCACTCCCCAAAGTGATGGTCGGAAACTTGAAAGCAGGCTAGTTACTGTTCCCTTCCCTGCATTCAGTTTCCTACCATTTACCTTCCTTTGGATTTGCTCATTACAGCAGCGTCCAGCATCTTGGGCCCCAAATTCCTCTCTGATGGGCGGAGACCTCTTACAAGGAGAGAAGCTGGGTAATTCAGTGCCCCTTGGGAATATGCTGTTAGGATGGTCACAGCAAACAAGCCTGAAATGAGAAATGGAACCAAAGCAGTCTAGTCCTGGCCCAGTGGAGCTCTTCAGTTGGTAAAAGTCTTTGGACTCTTGCCAAGACCCGAAATGGTCCCATCTTGCCTGAGCATAGAAGGGAGCTGTATCTGAGCAATGACAGCTCATCTGGCCCAGAGATGTGCTGGCAAATGCTTAACAACTGGCTCTGTGGGGGGTAGGGGGAGGGAGAAAGCTCTGATTTGTCACATTTGCCATTTTCCATAGTGAAAATACTCTCACCATTGCAGGCAAGCTAACAGCATGACATTGCTAAATCTGGAGTTGAAAAAGAGATGAACACAATTGGCCCTTAAGGGAAGTGCAAGCAAACTCCAGTACCTCACCCATCAGCATCTGTAAGATGGGCCCACACAGTCCAAAGCTGCCAGACCTGGGTTATGCAGCTCCAAGTCAATAAAAATTCCTGGGCGTGACAAGAGTGTTTCAACTTACGAACACCTCTGAAGGTTATCTAGCCAACAGCTCAGAGAGTTTGGAGTATTTTGAGAGTCTTAATTAGCATAGGGCTTTTCTCATTGTTGAGTCCAATGATTGCCGCCAGGCCTCCATATGCTTAGGCACCTGGGAATATATTAATCAATGTATTTGGAATATAGAAAAGGAAATATAGTAGTTTTTGATGTTAGCAATACTAGACTTTTGTGTTAATGGATTTTCTCTTTTGTTATAGATCACTGTACTTTGTTATAAATCACTGTGTCCTTGCTATGTAAAAATGTAACTTTATCACTATCTTAAGACTAAATAGATCTTAAGGGGAACATTGGTGAAGGGTTTTCACTTGTTGGGCTGATGTTTGCTGCTAAATCTCCATATTCCCTGCCCTTATAATAAATATAACTAGCATATAGGAGAAATAAGTATTAACCTTTAAGATTGATCATGTTAACCTTAGGTTAAATAAATTCCTTTCTTAGTTGTAACCCATTACATCCTCACCCTATAGAAATGCAACTTCATCTGCTACCTTCAGAGGGTGGTGCCTGGTTTAAGAAAAAACACCCTTGGAAAAAATAAGTTTTTTGGTTATCAGAAAGAAAGGGTCATAAAATGTCAGCAGGCTTCATGGCCAGGAGATGATGTAAAACCCCTAAGACCTTTTTTTAATACATTTATGTGAGGCACCTGATTTTGATAAAGGTCAAGACTGCTGACCCCCACGTGACTCTGTATTCATCCCTATGTGTAACAAAAGGTATATAAGCAAACCTAATAATAAAAAATGGGATCAGTTTCTGGAAAGACTGATTCCCCCACCTCATTTCTTTCTTGCTCTCCATTTTTCTGGCTGAATTCCTATCTGGAATGTGGGTACTCACCAAGCTTGCTAATTTTGCCTGGGCTTCTAAGATCAGATCGGGGAGGCCTCAGTGCCTCCTCTCCTTTGGGAGAATGAAAAGACGCCTGTGGCCTGTGTAGATGGTGATTGGTATTCTACGTAAACCAAGTTATTCAGCCTCTTTTTCTCCACTAATATTTCCTACTACACTATCTGTTTCTAATCTCTCTATATATCTGTAATTAAATAAGTTTTTTCCTAGGATGCTGACTCTGTCTCACCTTCGAATTACCCTGGATCCACCGGGGCTGGACCCTGACAGAAATCCACACCATGGCCCAGACACCAATGACAGTGGAGGCTTAAAGAGAAAGTCAGTAGTCTACACCTCTTCCTGTTAAAAAGTTTCATGTCTCCATGAATGATCTGAAATTGGGTCCCTCTGTAAGTAATCATCCAAATCAAGATACTCTTTAGAGTACTCTTTGGTGAATTAAGTCAACAGAAGTAAACTGAACTGTCTTGGGCAAACTAGAGAAGCTGGTTTCCCTGTCCTGGAGATAAAGCTCTCCAAAACTTGATGGTGTGAATTAACAGTAGAGGGCCCTACTCTAGTCCCATTTGGATCACAGAGGGCCCTTAGATGTCCAGAACAGCACAAGGAGGCCCTGGGCCATGCATAAACCAGGGCATCAGCTGGGGTTTTGTGTTCATATTTTGCAGTATCTTCTCAGATGAAATCTCTATGTTGATTGCAAAAAGGAAGAACAATTAGCACATTAATTAATTAGAATCTTGTTTTTAATTCTGCTGTGAAGAGTAATCTTTTGTTAACTTGAATGAGATCCTAAGCTTACCCTAGCTTTAATTATAGTGTTATTATATAAAAATATTGGCTGGCCCCGGTCCAGGGTGCTAGAGTGTTTAAATTTAAATACTCCAGACATAATTTAAACATATGATAATTTACTCATGGGTACTAATGACCCAAAGGAATTCCACATTGTTTAGTTCAAACAAATGATTATGTTGACAACAGAGCCTGAACTATGCTAATCATATTTTAAAATTCTTGGCCAGGGAGCATGAGTGCCTGTAACATGGGTGTGTGTGTGTGTGTGTGTGTGTGTGTGTGTGTGCGTGTGTGTGTGGTTGTCTCTGAGCAGTCATGAGAAGCTGCAGCATAAGGTGTTTGAGACTTGCAACCTTGCAGGGAGCCTGACTTAATTTGAGTTTCTGCTCTGCTGGAAGGCACACTACCTGCCTGATTGTTGGTAAGTGACCATCTCCTCTAAGTTTTAGTTCCTCAGTTGTAAAATGAGCTTGATGACACCCCTATCAGAGGAGTGTTTGGGAGGATTAATGAGCCAGCATATTTAAAGTGCTGGGCACATAGTAGACTCCCCCAAAATGGAGGGGTTTCCCAGGTGGTGCTAGTGGTAAAGAATCCACCTGCCAATATAGGAGACATAAGAGACATGGGTTCGATCCCTGCTTTGGGAAGATCTGCTGGAGGAAGACATGGCAACCCACTCCAGTGTTCTTACCTGGAGAATTCCATGGACAGAGGAACCTGGAGGGCTACAGTCACTGGGGTCACAAAGAGTCAGACATGACTGAGGCGACTTAGCATGCACACATGCATTCCATTTTACATAGACATCTTTTTTAAAATATAAATTTATTTATTTTAATTGGAGGTTAATTACTTTACAATACTGTATTGGTTTTGCCATACATCAACATGAATCCACCACAGGTATACACGTGTTCCCCATCCTGAACCCCCCTCCCTCCTCCCTCCCCGTACCATCCCTCTGGGTCGTCTCAGTGCACCAATACCAAGCATCCAGTATCATGCATCAAACCTGGACTGGCAGTTCGTTTCATATATGATATTATACATGTTTCAATGCCATTCTCCCAAATCATCCCACCCTCGCCCTCTCCCACAATCCATGGACAGAGGAGCCTGGAGGGCTACAGTCACTGGGGTCACAAAGAGTCGGACATGACTGAGGCGACTTAGCATGCACACATGCATTCCATTTTACAGAGACATCTTTTTTAAAATATAAATTTATTTATTTTAATTGGAGGTTAATTACTTTACAATACTGTATTGGTTTTGCCATACATCAACATGAATCCACCACAGGTATACACGTGTTCCCCATCCTGAACCCCCCTCCCTCCTCCCTCCCCGTACCATCCCTCTGGGTCGTCTCAGTGCACCAATACCAAGCATCCAGTATCATGCATCAAACCTGGACTGGCAGTTCGTTTCATATATGATATTATACATGTTTCAATGCCATTCTCCCAAATCATCCCACCCTCGCCCTCTCCCACAGAGTCCAAAAGACTGTTCTATACATCTGTGTCTCTTTCACTCTCTCGCATACACCTTGAAAATCTAAACCTGAAGCTACTTACAAGAATACGCAACTACAAGTAAGATGTAGTGAATACACAACTACAAACGTCACATCTTATTTGTAGCTGTGTATTCTTGTAAGTAGCTTCAGGTTTAGATTTTCCAGGTGTCTGTATCTGACTTTGTATCCATGTACTTACCTGGGTTTGATTCCTGGGTTGGGAAGATCCCCTGGAGAAGGAAATGGCAACACATGCATTCCATTTTACATAGACATCTTTTTTAAAATATAAATTTATTTATTTTAATTGGAGGTTAATTACTTTACAATACTGTATTGGTTTTGCCATACATCAACATGAATCCACCACAGGTATACACGTGTTCCCCATCCTGAACCCCCCTCCCTCCTCCCTCCCCGTACCATCCCTCTGGGTCGTCTCAGTGCACCAATACCAAGCATCCAGTATCATGCATCAAACCTGGACTGGCAGTTCGTTTCATATATGATATTATACATGTTTCAATGCCATTCTCCCAAATCATCCCACCCTCGCCCTCTCCCACAGAGTCCAAAAGACTGTTCTATACATCTGTGTCTCTTTCACTCTCTCACATACACCTTGAAAATCTAAACCTGAAGCTACTTACAAGAATACTCAACTACAAGTAAGATGTAGTGAATACACAACTACAAATGTCACATCTTATTTGTAGCTGTGTATTCTTGTAAGTAGCTTCAGGTTTAGATTTTCCAGGTCTCTGTATCTGACTTTGTATCCATGTACTTACCTGGGTTTGATTCCTGGGTTGGGAAGATCCCCTGGAGAAGGAAATGGCAACCCACTCCAGTATTCTTGCCTGGGAAATCCCATGGCCAGTGGGCCACAGTTCATGGGGTCCCAAACAATCGGATGTGACTTAGTAATCAAGCAGCAACAACAATGACTTACCTGGGTATATGGGTGTATATTTTGGTGTTTGATGATATGTCTCTGTGTGTGTGTTTGTGTGAGTGCTGACTGAAGTCTTGTTATGCAGCTGTATGTATGAAGTGAAAGTATATATGTGTCAGTGAGAGTCTGTGTGTATGAAGGAGATGTGCCATATCCACATGAATGAATGAATATCACTGTGCTTTCTGTAGTTCATGATCCCAAGCCTGGCTGTGAAGACCACTTTAAGCATGACTTTTCCGTTTCCAGCAATACCTTACATTCTTTGGCCTTGATTTCATCCCTGTTTAGGTGGTCCATGTAGTGGAGATGGTTTGGTTATGTTTCTTTCTTTTATGGATTTATGAGTAGTGTGTGTGTGTGGTGTGTGTATGTTAGAACCAATAACTCCTTGGCTCAGTTAGCTGTTTCCTTTCTCCTGCTTCCTTTGTTCCTGCTCCTCTCTTCCCTTTCCTTCTTTATTTACAGCCTTCCTGGCTTCTCACTTCACTAACATCAGGGAGGAAAACATCTGAAGCAGGTGGGACAGCAGTCCTTGGCTGTGAGACAAATTGGGAACTCATTTCATGTGAGCTCAGATTTGGGCCCCTGTGTGTCAGAGGGGCACGTTAGCATATAAAAGGAAGAATGTACAGGCTGGAGAATCACCAGAGACCAACTGAGAGGCAGGTGTGCACCTTTGTGGTTTGATCTTGGAATAATCATGACGTCCTCTCCCCATAGAAATTGTTCTCACACTGGCCCATCAGAGCACTTGAAGGTCCACCATTAGGTCTTGCGTCCGGTCGGGCTTTTCCCTGCACTGCAGACATGGCTCAGCGGCATGCACGCGTGCATGCTCAGTAGCGTCTGATTCTTGTCAACCCTTTGGACCATAGCCCACCAGGCTCCTCTGTTGGTGGGATTCTCCAGGCGAGAATATTGGAGTGGGTTGCCATGCCCTCCTTCAGGGGATCTTCACAACCAGGGATTGAACCTGAGTCTCCTGTGTCTCCTGCATTGCAGGTGGATTCTTTACCCATTGCGCTATCGGGGAAGCCCAGCTTTGTGGCACCCCTGTAATATTAGAGTGCCAAGGCTCTGTCCCACCAGGTGAACCCATATCCTCCAGTGCTGAAGAGTCTTGGGAACCTCCAGAACCATTCTGCTGAAACTTAAATTGTCACTGAGGGAAGGATGCATTAAGGACAAACAATCCTCACCTTCCTCTTTCTGCCTTTCCCTAATTTCAAGTCAACAGCCTATTATCAAGCATCGACCACCTGAAGTCTCTAGGTTGGGTGTGGGGACCAGGCACAAAAAGACCATCTCTTTCCTCTCACTCTCCTCTCCACCTTACAATCTTTACCTTAGGCCCTCCTCACTGCTGCTAGGAGCAAAGCAGATCAGATTGACCCATCCTAAACTGCGTCAGTTAACCTTTCCTGTGTGTATTGGCATTTTAACAGAGGGCCCGGGAACAGATTCATGTTCCTCCTCATGCTTAAGCAGTGCCTTTATGTTTTGAAATTAATCTCTCTGCTAATGGCTGGAGACAATCTCCCATTTTGTCCACAGTGGAGATCATCTGTGTGGTAGAGAGGAAGCGTTCTGATTAAATTAACTTGATTTAAGATGTGAATGATATCTGGCTCAATGTGTCTATCTTTGAAAATAAATGTACATTTGGAAAATGCACTTGTTAAAAAGAAATAGCTCTCAAACGGTAGGAGTTTAACAGAAATCTGGGGCCCCTGGGCTTTCTGGGCCTCTCCAGATACAGCATATAAATAATTAATGTTTTCTTTCCCGTGTTCATAATGTACTGATATGAGCACTCAGTTCTTCTGGTGCTCACTTTTGTTTTCAACAAAGATCATATCATGTTGTGATAATGCCACATGCCATAGGCTTTCCCTTGACATAAGGGATGCTGGTGAGAGGGTAACAGGCAGGAAAGCTAGAGGCCCCCAAGCAGAGGAAATAGGCTGCAAGTGTCAGACTTTTTATCTCTCTTTTAAGCTGCAGGAGGAAACAAACAAGTGTCAGATTTTTTTTCCCCCTTCTCTATACAAAATTAAAAGGAGGTTTCTTTTAAAATTCTGTGTTGCCATGATGACACATGGTTCCATCTGAACTTAACTTTCCTCAAACCTTGAGCCAACCAATGTGCTTTGCTTATGGAAATGCTTTTCTTAGGCTATGTTAATGAACTATGTATTTACCTTAGACTCTGTCTTTCTTCAAGTCGGTTTCACTTAAGGCTCAGAACCAACAAATGGACTCAGAACTCAACAAACCAGTAAGTTTTTCTCATACAAATGTTCTCTTAATCTATGTTAATGAGACCATGCATTTGCTTGGACACTGCCTTTCTTAAAGATTCATGTCAATCATTTTATAGCCCGGGATGACTCACCTTGTGCCAGAGTTATCTCAAAATGCATGTGGTGGGTGAGGGGCCTGGTGCCACTCTCTGAGTTTTGAGACATTTCCTTTCTCTAATTAGCAGCCTGCTGTAGGTATATAACTTCCTGTTAAAGACTAGAAGGGGGCACTCTTTCTGCCCCCTTCTGATGTCTATGTCAGAAGATTTCTCTATCTCTTTTATACTTTAATAAAACTTTATTACACAAAGCTCTGAGCAATCAAGCCTCACTAGCCCCAGATTGAATTCCTCTCCTCTGGACGCCAAGAATCTCAGCATCTTTCATGGCTCAGCAGCAGTCTTTCACTAGGCTCTACAGAAGGGTGAGAATCACCCTGGAGGTGTGGTGTAGCTGTGGCAGGAAATCACCACCACCCTATCCAAATGCACTAAACTGAACCCCAAGACTCCCATAGGAGTCTAGGTTAGTAGAAGTCTAACCCAGCCCCACATACCTGTGTGCTAAATCCCTTCAGTCATGTCCAAGTCTTTGTGACCCCATGGACTGTAGCCCGCCAGGCTCCTCTGGGATTCTCCAGGCAAGAATACTGGAGTGAGTTGCCACACCCTCCTCCAGGGAATCTTCCTGGCCCAGAGATTGATCCAACATGCATCTCTAGTCCACCGCATTGGCAGGCGGGTTCTTTACCACTAGTGCCACCTGGGAAGCCCCTAGCCCCACATACCCCCATGCAATTGTTGAAGCCATTGCCTCAAAAATTAAGAACTTTTCTCTCTCTTCCCTCTCTTCTTCTCCTCTAACTTCTACTTTTTCACAAAGCATTTTAAGGACCTACTACTACTTGGTGATTTACAAAGGGAGCCACATCACTATGGGACCTGGCTTCTGAGAGTAAGACTCTAAAAAGACCTGAAGAGTATATATTTGTATGAGACAGATGGCTAAATATACTGAAATAAAATTGTGAGATGTTATTCTTAATGGCATAGTAAATATTATAGTAGTAGTTAACAATTTTTGAGCATTACTATGTGCTTGGCACTGTATTAAGTGCTTTGCAGGCCTTACATCTTTTACTCTTTGTGTAGGGAGTCCTATAAACTGGAGATAATAATAGTACCTGTTTTATTAGGTGGTTGGGAGGATTATATGAGATAATCCATTTGGGCTTAAAACAATGGCTGATTCCAAATACTTGGGCAATTAACACTATTTTTTCTTAATGATTTCCCCATTAACCCTGTGAGGTAGGTACTATTGTTAGCTTCATTTAAAGATTATAAAACTGAGACTCAGAAGTTAATTAACTTGATCAAGCTCAAACAGATAGTAAGTAGTAGAACTACTGTTCACACTCGGTGGCATGTTACTTCTCATTGAGCTACTTTCCTACTCTTTATTTAGTGTATGTGACAGACGAAAAAACACAATGATCAATACATGAGTCCCGGCTTCACCTATATTGTTAGGTGTGATACCTTATTAATTTTTACTATGTTGTTCTACCTTCATCGAGATCATTAGTAAATCTTAGTTAATGTTACTGCATCTAACACATGCGTGCACATGTGCTCAGTCGCTTCAGTCATGTCCAATTCTCTGCAACCCTGAGGACTGTAGCCCGCCAGGCTCCTCTGTCCATGAAATTCTCCAGGCAAGAATATTGGAGTGGGAGGCCATGCCCTCCTCCAGGGGATCTTCCTGACCCAGGGATGGAACCCTTGTCTCCTACACTGCAGGTGGATTCTTTACTGCTGAACCGCCAGGGAAGCCTCATTCTAACACACATGTTCATTTAAAATTTATATTTCACAACAGGGACCAGCCTCTGACAACACTTTTATACCCTAATATCTATAACCAAAACCTAGGATTTTACTTAAGCTACTAAATTAATGCATTGTGCAATAGCATTATGGATAGAATTCTGAGTCTCAGATTTATAAGCTATTTGTTTGTGCAGTGGACATTACTCTCTGTTCAATCTTTGGCCAGAACAAATTCTACCAATGTAAAGGAAAAGTAAGTATACTTTAGTACAGGTGAGGCAATGAGGGCTAAGTATATGATTAGGGAAGGGAGACAAGATGTGTGTGTTTCATGTCCAGGCTGAGCCAAAAAACCTGTCAGTTGGCCCATTAATCTTAGAAATGCGGAGGACTGATGGGATTTCAGAGCTGTCTAAAAGATGGGAAAGACTTTTTGACTGCCTAAAGGAAAAATATTCCATGGAGAATATATTGTTTGGAAAAGGTTCAAAGGTTGGAATGGGATGTGCCTGCAGGGAACCTGAAACATGTGTGCCTTCACACATAAGGTATAACCATAAACTGATGAATGTGACTTCTTTTGATACAAACATCAGTTCAGTTCAGTTGCTCAGTCGTGTCCGATTCTTTGCAACCCCATGAACTGCAGCAGGCCAGGCCTCCCTGTCCATCACCAACTCCCGGAGTCCACCCAAACCCATTTCCATCAAGTCGGTGATGCCATCCAACCATCTCATCCTCTGTCATCCCCTTCTGCTCCTGCCCCTAATCTTTCCCAGCATCAGGGCCTTTTCAAATGAGTCAGCTCTTCTCATCAGGTGGCCAAAGTATTGGAGTTTCAGCTTCAACATCAGGCCCTCCAATGAACACCCAGGACTGATCTCCTTAAGGATGGACTGGTTGGATCTCCTTGCAGTCCAAGGGACTCTCAAGAGTCTTCTCCAACACCACAGTTCAAAAGCATCGATTCTTTGGGGCTCAGCCTTTTTATAGTCCAATTCTCACATCCATACATGACTACTGGAAAAACCATAGCCTTGACTAGATGGACCTTTGTTGACAAAGTAATGTCTCTGCTTTTCAGTATGCTGTTTAGATTGGTCATAACTTTCCTTCCAAGGAGGAAGCGTCTTTTAATTTCATGGCTGCAATCACCATCTGCAGTGATTTTGGAGCCCAGAAAAATATAGTCAGCCACTGTGTCCACTGTTTCCCCATCTACTTGCCATGAAGTGATGGGACCAGATGCCATGATGTTAGTTTTCTGAATGTTGAGCTTTAAGCCAACATTTTCACTCTCCTCTTTCACTTTCATCAAGAGGCTCTTTAGATCACTTTTTGCCATAAGGGTGGTGTCATCTGCATATCTGAAGTTATTGATATTTCTCATGGCAATCTTGATTCCAGCTTGTGCTTCATCCAGCCTAGAGTTTCTCATGATGTACTCGCCATATAAGTTAAATAAGCAGGGTGACAGGATACAGCCTTGATGTACTCCTTTTCCTATTTGGAACCAGTCTGTTGTTCCATGTCCAGTTCTAACTGTTGCTTCCTGACCTGCATACAGATTTCTCAAGAGGCAGGTCAGGTGGTCTGGTATTCCCATCTCTTTCAGAATTTTCCACAGTTTATTGTGATCCACACAGTCAAAGGCTTTAGCATAGTCAATAAAACAGAAAGATATTTTCTTGAACTCTCTTGCTTTTTCAATGATCCAGCAGAGAAATATCAATAACCTCATATGCAGATGATACCACCTTTATGGCAGAAAGTTAAGAGGAACTCAA
>SJYT01003338.1:0-31877 GCA_006410635.1 Cephalophus harveyi
CCTGGATGTGGAAGCTGCAAATATGGAGGGCCAACTGTACCTAGTTTCTTACAGCTAAAACAAGGATATTCATTTAGGAATCTGGCTACTGAGCCAATCATTTCACTTCTCTAGGATTCTTCTTGAGAGACTCTTAGCCATGCTCACAGTAGATCAACTCAGACTTGTATAGCTACTCACTTCTAATGGCATGGTGGTGCAAAGAATAGTTTACTAACTGAACAACTGCTAAAGCAACTGTCAGTAATTGCTTCAAATCTGATTTGAGGTGTAGAACAAGATGGCAGAGGAGTACGTGGATATGGAGTACATCTCTCTCCATGGATACATCAGGACTACCCATTCAGACACAGAAGTGCTTGCAGAACACCAGCTGAGAGCAGATGGGAGTACCCGACCACTGGAAAAGAGTATATAGAACCATGCAAAACTTGGTAGGACAAAGGAACTAGGGGAAAAATCAGGAGTGTTACTAGGACTGGACCTGCCCTCAGTGGGTGCTGGAACTGAAGCAGGGGTCCAGTCCCCACACAGGGGCAATTGTCTGGGTCAGAGAGGAAACATTTAAGGCTGAGAGTGAATCTGTGGCAGCCTAAATGGAATGAGAATCAGACAGTCCTTGCCACAGCCATATATACCCCGGACAGGGAAACAGGTCCCTTGCAAGGCACAGCAGCTAGAAGCTGGAGCGCTGGGATTGTGGAGCAATTCCAGAATGAGGGCTACTGTTGACTGTGGCAAAAACGACCTAGGAGATGTGAGGGAGGAAATTGTGGTGGAAAGTGCCTGTGGTGGAGAGCCAGGAAGCCATGGAAGCAAGATGATACTGCTGGGGCCATCAACATAGGCTCTCTCTCCCCACAGGCCAGCCCTGGCAGCTGAACAATAGAGAGGCTGACCCATCAAAGCCCTGACTGCACTGAACTCAAAGCAGGACCCCATCCAGGGTGTTCCTCGAAGTGACTGTTGTGCTGAACTACAGAGTAGGACCCCAGCTAGCGAGGCCTCTCTATGTGCCTGACACGCTGAACAACAGCGAAGGATCCCAGGCAAGGGAGATCACTAAATGCCTGAATGTGTGGAACTACAGAGAAACACTAGCCAAAGAGATCTTCTGATCGCCAGCTACCAGAGGCTCAAAAAAGTTTCTGATAGGGCAATAACTCCTACAGCAGAGGCAGTCTATATCCCTGAACACTTGGTGATGCCACGGTCCCTGTGACCCAAGCAGCTGCACCACCTTCATGCTCAACCCTCACTAGGGCAGAGCTGCCACAGGCCCAAAAAAAAAAAAAAAATCTTGCATCTATGCACATGGCGTTTCTTTGGTCATGTCCAACTCTGCAACTCTGTGGACTGTGGACTGTCAGGCATCTCTGTCAGGGGGGTTCTCCAGGCAAGAATATTGAAGTGTATTGACCAATATTGGTTTCCATACCCTTCTAGCACAGTGTATTTATTGCTGCCATAGCTTCCAACTATCCTGAGTACTCGGTGTTGCCAGAAACTCTGTGACCCAAGCAGCTGAACCACCTCCACTGCTGGCCCTCACTGGGGCAGACCCAAGTCCTCCACGGCAGCCTCAGGAAGAAACCCAAGCGGACGACCCATGTACAAAGGTGGAAATAAGCCACAATTGAAACCCAGGGGCAGTGTGGCTAAAAAGGAAGACCCAAAACCTTCCCATCAGCTGTACAAGCTGCAGATTAAATCCACATGATTAACTACGCAGACTCTGTGTCTATGGGAGATATGAAAGGACACTGAGAGCTCCCACAAAAGAAAATGCAGTATTTCTTATAGCTGTGTACATTGGAGGCAAGAGCACACAGGAGTAGGACCAGATTAGAGTCTGAGTTGCCCTCACAGCAGGCCCAGAGACCAGCACAATCTTGGAAGTTCCCCCAGGAGGGTGAGGTGGACTGTGACACCCAGCAATGGAAAGAACACTAACAGCAGTGACTTAAGAATAATATTTACTCTTCTTATATTTTGACTTGTTCTCCAGTTTCTTTTGGAAGTTTTCTTTTTCTTTTTTTCCCCTCTCTATTGTAGTTCTCGATTTTATTAGCACTATGAAATACAATTAAGCTTTTAAGGTGTTTTTTTTTTTTTTTTCAGTCACACTTTTTATTGTTGCTATAAATCTCTACCTCTACATTGGCCTTTTGCAGTTTTGTGGAATTTTCCTTTCTTTTTTTATCCCTTTTCAAAAAAACATTTAATTAAAAAAATTTAAACATATTTTTATATTTTTCAACATTTATTAATTTGTTTTTCATACTACCAGGGACCAGCCCTGGTTGGATCCAGGGTATCCAAAGTGTGGATGGCATGGCGAGAGAGATATATAGATATATAGAGAGATAAGGAAATACTTTACAGTTAAGAGAATAGAGGAGAGAAAAGAGGCTGATATTCCTTGGTTTACACAGAAAGCCAATAAAGCCCCAGACAAGGGACTTGCACTGTTCACATAGGCCACAGGTGCCCTCTCGAATAGCGGAAGGTGCCCCCACCTTGGGCACCTTCTCGAGTGGTCTTAGAAGCCCAGGCAGGAAAGTGAACTCAGAGGGCCCCTGCACTCCAGGGAATTAGCCTGAGAAAGAGAGAAAGAGAGAAAGAAAGTAAGACATGGGGAGGCCAAGCTGGTGCAAGACCTGCATTTTATTTTCAAAGGGAACTTATATACCCTAAGTTGTACATAGAGAATAATGGAGAATACAGAGTCATGCAGGGGCAGCATCCCTGATCCTTATCAAGACGAAGTTTTCTTTTTGCATACCTTTCTGTAGGCAAAAGGTCTCAGGTGATCTATATTATCCTCTGGCCAAGAGGCCCATTAACATTTTATGGCTCTTTTCCTTGATAAATGTTAATCAACCAGAAAACTCATTTTCCCTTGAAGTGTTTTTTCTTTAATCTGCATCACCCTCAAAGTACTAAATAAAGTTACATTCCTATAGAACAAAGGTGCAGTGGGTTATAACAAAGAAAGTACTTAACTCAAAGATCTAATGTTGCTAATGCCAGGGCTACTACCTGTTTTTTGTATATACCAACTATATCAACAAATAAAAGATATGAAAACTTGGCAGCAAGTATTGGCTGAACAATGAAACCCTTAACCAGTTCTATTCTAATGATATTTAGCTCCTCAAAAGACTCTACATTCCTAGAATGTTTCTCTCGTGGTTGGGAGGCTGTAAACAATCACATGCGTAGTTGTAAAAGTTCGGATAAATCTCTCAGGCAAGTTAGAAAGCTATCAGAGGGGTTTGAATTGAAACACTCCAATTACTTCCAGAGACTTAATAACTAGAGCTCTAAGTTAATTTTCTTCAGAGAAAGGTGGTCGGGGACACCCCTCCCCCTCCACCCGTTGGTAACAGAGGAATTAGTGAAAAACAGCAGGACAGGTAAATTCTAGTTTTGGGGGTAGATGCTTGAGCAGGTCCAGGGGGTCCCTCGAGTCCTGATTCATCTTTGCCTGTCAGGCCTCTTCCTCGTGACCTTTGTCATGGGTGGGATCTCCCGTGCTGCCTCCCGGCATCCTACTTTTCTTTTCCTCTTGCAGTTAATCTTTAATGAATATAAACTTTCCTTGCCTGCCTTTATTTAACTTTCATATCTATTCTTTCTTTTCTTTATTTCCTTTCCTCTCAACATGTTTATTAGTTTTATTTTCATTGCTTTACTCCCCACATGGCACATTGCTTTAGCTTCATTTTTTAGTTTGTGCTTTAGTTAGTTTGATCTTAACTGGTAGATATCATTTTCAGTTTCCTTTGTTCTCTAGGTCAATCTATTGTACTTTATTTTTGTTGGACTATTTTGATTTTGTTTATATGTGTATATGTGTATGTGTCTGGGCTTCCCTAGTGGCTCAGAGGTTAAAGCATCTGCCCACAATGTGGGAGATCTGGGTTCGATCCCTGGGTTGGGAAGATCCCCTGGAGGTGGAAATGGCAACCTGCTCGGGTATTCTTGTCTGGAGAATCTCATGGATGGAGGAGGCTGGTGGGCTACAGTCCATGGGATTGCAAAGAGCCAGAGAAGACTGAGCGACTTCACTTCTTCATCTTCTTCTTTCTTCTATGTGTATCTGTATATTCCATTAGTTTAATTATTATTTGTCTGATTTTGTAACTGCCATTTGTCTGGGGTTCATCTTTGGTTTCTCCTGTTTGGGTATTTATTTTAATCTCACTTAATGCCATAACAAACCACTTGTGGAATCTTTTTTCCTGGTCAGAGATCAAGCCCTGAGACTTTCAAATGGGAGCACTGACTCCAAGACCCTAGATTACCAGAGAATTCCTAACACTAGAGAGTATCAAATAGAGAGAACTCTCACAAAAGTAACCACCTGAATACAAGATGCAGCATCACCCAACCACCAGTAGTACCAGTGCAAGATGCCTCATCCAAACCACGAAGACAAAAATACAAGCCCAGAAGATAATGTTCAAAAAATAAGACCCTTATTTATGAAACAGTATGCAGGAAGAAACCTGGTATTGATAAAAGTTAATACTGATGGAATGTTGAGTTGACTCCATTTTTCACTAGGCTCAATGTGCAACTCAGGGTATAAAAGCTCCTTCTGAAAATAAAGTGACAGGCCTCACTCACTGAATCTTGGTCACCCCTTGTCATTCATTCATTCATTCACCCATGTCATCCATCCTGAGGGTATACCTGGACTCTGCTGAGGCTGGACCCCAGCACATATGGAAACACAAAAGGCCCTAAATAGCCAAAGCAGTCTTGAGAAGGAAGATTGGAGCTGGAGGAATCGACTTTCCTGATTTCCGATTATACTACAAAGCTACAGTCATCAAGATAGTATGGTATTGGCACAAAAACAGAAACATACACCTATAGGACAAGATAGAAAGCCCAGAAATAAACTAACGCACCTATGGGTACATTAGTTTGGACAAAGGAGGCAAGAATATACAATGGGTCAAAGAGAGCCTCTTCAATAAATGGTCCTGGGTGAACTGGACATCTACATGTAAAAGAATGAAATTGGAACACTTCCTAACACCATACACAGATAAACTCAAAATGGAGNAGGACAAGATAGAAAGCCCAGAAATAAACTAACGCACCTATGGGTACATTAGTTTGGACAAAGGAGGCAAGAATATACAATGGGTCAAAGAGAGCCTCTTCAATAAATGGTCCTGGGTGAACTGGACATCTACATGTAAAAGAATGAAATTGGAACACTTCCTAACACCATACACAGATAAACTCAAAATGAAGTAAAGATATAAATGTAAGACCAGAAACCATAAAACTCTTACAGGAAAATATAGGCAGAACACTCGATGACATAAACCAAAGCAACATCCTCTATGACCCACCTCCTAGAGCAACAGAAATAAAAACAAAGTAAGCATGTGGGACCTGATTAAACTTAATAGCTTTATCACAGAAAAGGAAACTATGCTGCTGCCGCTGCTGCTGCTGCCAAGTCGCTTCAGTCGTGTCCGACCCTGTGTGACCCCAGAGATGGCAGCCCACCAGGCTCTGCCATCCCTGGGATTCTCCAGGTCAATCTATTGTACTTTATTTTTGTTGGACTATTTTGATTTTGTTTATATGTGTATATGTGTATGTGTCTGGGCTTCTCTAGTGGCTCAGAGGTTAAAGCATCTGCCCACAATGTAGGAGATCTGGGTTCGATCCCTGGGTTGGGAAGATCCCCTGGAGGAGGAAATGGCAACCCGCTCAGATATTCTTGTCTGGAGAATCTCATGGACGGAGGAGCCTGGTGGGCTACAGTCCATGGGATTGCAAAGAGCCAGAGAAGACTGAACGACTTCACTTCTTCATCTTCTTCTTTCTTCTATGTGTATCTGTATATTCCATTAGTTTAATTATTATTTGTCTGATTTTGTAACTGCCATTTGTCTGGGGTTCATCTTTGGTTTCTCCTGTTTGGGTATTATTTTAATCTCACTTAATGCCATAACAAACCACTTGTGGAATCTTTTTTCCTGGTCAGAGATCAAGCCCTGAGCCTTTCAAATGGGAGCACTGACTCCAAGACCCTAGATTACCAGAGAATTCCTAACACTAGAGAGTATCAAATAGAACTCTCACAAAAGTAACCACCTGAATACAAGACACAGCATCACCCAACCACCAGTAGTACCAGTGCAAGATGCCTCATCCAAACAACAAAGACAAAAATACAAACCCAGAAGATAACGTTCAAAAAATAAGACCCTTGTTTATGAAACGGTATGCAGGAAGAAACCTGGTATTGATAAAAGTTAATACTGATGGAATGTTGAGTTGACTGCATTTTTCACTAGGCTCAATGTGCAACTCAGGGTATAAAAGCTCCCTCTGAAAATAAAGTGACAGGCCTCACTCACTGAATCTTGGTCACCCCTTGTCATTCATTCATTCATTACCCATGTCATCCATCCTGAGGGTATACCTGGACTCTGCTGAGGCTGGACCCCAGCACATATGGAAACACAAAAGGCCCTGAATAGCCAAAGCAGTCTTGAGAATGAAGATTGGAGCTGGAGGAATCGACTTTCCTGATTTCCGATTATACTACAAAGCTACAGTCATCAAGATAGTATGGTATTGGCACAAAAACAGAAACATACACCTATGGGACAAGATAGAAAGCCCAGAAATAAACTAACGCACCTATGGGTACCTTAGTTTGGACAAAGGAGGCAAGAATATACAATGGGTCAAAGAGAGCCTCTTCAATAAATGGTCCTGGGAGAACTGGACATCTACATGTAAAAGAATGAAATTGGAACACTTCCTAACACCATACACAGATAAACTCAAAATGGAGTAAAGATATAAATGTAAGACCAGAAACCATAAAACTCTTACAGGAAAATATAGGCAGAACACTCGATGACATAAATCAAAGCAACATCCTCTATGACCCACCTCCTGGAGCAACAGAAATAAAAACAAAGTAAACATGTGGGACCTGATTAAACTTAATAGCTTTATCACAGAAAAGGAAACTATGCTGCTGCCGCTGCTGCTGCTGCTAAGTCGCTTCAGTCGTGTCCGACCCTGTGTGACCCCAGAGATGGCAGCCCACCAGGCTCTGCCATCCCTGGGATTCTCCAGGCAAGAACACTGGAGTGGGTTGCTATTTCCTTCTCCAGTGCAGGAAAGTGAAAACTGAAAGAAGTCGCTCAATCGTATTTGACTCTTTGCAACTCCATGGACTGCAGCCTACCAGGCTCCTCTGTCCATGGGATTTTCCAGGCAAGAGTACTGGAGTGGGGTACCATTGCCTTCTCCAAAAGGAAGCTATAAGCAAGGTGAGAAGATAACCCTCAGAATGGGAGGAAACAATAGCAAATGAAACAACTGACAGAGGATTAATTTCTAAAATATACAAGTAGCTCATACAACTCAATACCAGGAAAATCAAACAACCCAATCAAAAGGTGGCAAAAAGACCTAAACAGACATTTCTCCAAAGAAGACATACAGATGGCTAACAAACACATGTAAATGAGCTCAATGTCGCTCATTATTAGAGAAATGCAAATCACAACTACAATGCAGTATCATCTCACTCCAGTCAGAATGGCCATTGTCAAAAAGTCTACAAACAATAAATGCTGGAGAGGTTGTGGAGAAAAGGAAACACTCTTGCACTGTTGGTGGAAATGTAAATTGATACAGCCACTATGGAAGATGGTGTGAAGGTTCCTTAAAAACCAGGAATAAAACCACCATATAACCCAGCAATCCGACTCTTAGACATATACCCTGAGGAAACCAAAATTGAAAAAGACACATGTATCCCATTGTTCATTGCAGCACTGTTTACAATAGCTAGAACATGGAAGCAACCTAGATGTCCATTGACAGATGAATGGATAAAGAATTTGTCATAGATATACACAGCCATAAAAAGGAACACATTTGAGTCAGTTCTGATGAGGTGGATGAACCTAGAGCCTATTATACAGAGTGAAGTAAGTCAGAAAGAGAAAGTTAAATATTATATACTGATGCATATACACCGAATCTAAAAGTTGGTACTGAAGAATTTATTTGCAAGGCAGCAATGGAGAAACAGACATAAAGAATAGACTTACATGTATAATATCATATATAAAATGAATCTCCAGTCCAGGTTCAATGCATGATACTGGATTCTTGGGGTTGGAGATGACCCAGAGGGATGGTACGGGGAGGGAAGAGGGAGGGGGATTTCAGGATGGGGAACACGTGTATACCTGTAGTGGATTCATGTTGATGTATGGCAAAAACAACACAATATTTTAAAGTAATTTTTTTGGGCTCCAAAATCACTGCAGATGGTGACTGCAGCCATGAAATTAGAAGACGCTTACTCCTTGGAAGAAGTTATGTCCAACCTAGATAGCATTTTCAAAAGCAGAGACATTACTTTGCCGACTAAGGTCTGACTAGTCAAGGCTATGTTTTTTCCTGTGGTCATGTATGGATATGAGAGTTGGACTTTAAAGAAGGCTGAGCACTGAAGAACTGATGCTTTTGAACTGTGGAGTTGGAGAAGACTCTTGAGAGTCCCTTGGACTGCAAGGAAATCCAACCAGTCCATTCTAAAGGAGATCAACCCTGGGATTTCTTTGGAAGGAATGATTTAGAAACTCCAGTACTTTGGCCACCTCATGTGAAGAGTCACCTCATTGGAAAAGACTCTGATGCTGGGAGGGATTGGGGGCAGGAGGAGAAGGGGACGACTGAGGATGAGATGGCTGGATGGCATCACGGACTCGATGGATGTGAGTCTGAGTGAACTCCAAGAGATGGTTATGAACAGGGAGGCCTGGCGTGCTGCGATTCATGGGGTCGCAAAGAGTCGGACATGACTGAGCGACTGAACTGAACTGAACCTCCAATTAAAATAAACAAATTTGTATTTTTTAAAAAAAGAATAGACTTATGGAAATGGGGAGAGGGGAGGAGAGTGGAGATGTATCGGGAGAGTAACATGGAAACTTACACTACCTTATGTAAAATAGATAGCCAAGGAAATTTGCTATATCTCTCAGGAAACTCAAACAGGGGCTCTGTATCAACTTAGAGAGACAGGATGGGGAGGGAGATGGGAGGGAGGTTCAAGAGTGAGGAATACATGTATAGCTATGGTTGATTCTGGAGAAGGCAAGGGCACCCCACTCCGGTACTTTTGCCTGGAAAATCCCATTGATGGAGGAGCCTGGTAGGCTGCAGTCCATGTGGTCGCGAAGAGTTCAACATGACTGAGTGACTTCACTTTCACTTTTACACATTGGAGAAGGAAATGGCAACCCACTCCAGTGTTTTTGCCTGGAGAATCCCAGGGACAGGGGAGCCTGGTGGGCTGCCATCTATAGGGTCACACAGAGTCGGACATGACTGAAGTGACTTAGCAGCAGCAGCAGCAGCAGCATGGGATGATTCATGTTGATGTTTGACAGAAAACAACAAAATTCTGTAAAGCAATTATCTTTCAATTAAAAAACAAATTTTAAAAACTAGTTTTTACTACATCATTTAAAGGTCAAAGAATATACAAACAAAGTTTTAAATAACAGACTTGATTTCAATTAGCACCATTTCAAACTAATAGTTTTGCTAAGTAACACTTTAGGGACCCAGATCATGTTTCATTTTCAGTCACTGTAATACTTGCCTGTTCATTAATAATGTCAGACAATTCTTTTACGATGTCTCTGAAACTTGACGTGAGCTCTTCATGGTATTCAATCTGATCCTCTTCCAGTAACCACTCATTTCAGTTCCAGTGCAATGCTGCATGCTTGGATGAACTTCCTGTAGATGAAGATCAAGATAAAGTGCTTGTTACTTATTACTCAAAAAGTCTCCTGACCATATTTTCTGTAACCATGGTTTGCCTAGAAGGAAGATTAGAATCCCATATTTTCTCACTGTGTTTTTGCTAATGCCATCTCCTAAGTCTGAAATATATTTTCTTTTCCATCTTTGCTTCTGATTTCTTATCTCTTTCAAAAGCTAGCTCAAAATATATACCCTCTAGGAAGCCTACCTGCTCAGTCACTTACTCGATATGATATCAGCTATGGCTGTGCTCACAGTAGTTTATATCTGTAGAAAATGTAATTTATTCAAAAATAGATAATTTGGGGCTATATACCTAGTACAGTGCTGGGTGTTACAGGCATGAAGTATCTGCCCTGGGTTGGTAAGAGTGGCGACAGGGAGTTGATGACTTATCATAAGAATATTTTTCCATTATTTCATATGTTTATGTTTAATGTCCATAATTAGAATGCAAAACTTAGGAGATAAAGTATCTCACTGACCATTTGTTCTGTATCCCTATGATAGCAACTAGTAGAATCTTTTTGTACATGCCAGGCATTAGTATGGAGAAGGCAATGGCACCCCACTCCAGTGCTCTTGCCTGGAAAATCCTATGGATGGAGGAGCCTGGTGGGCTGAAGTCCATGGGGTCGCTAAGTGTCGAACACGACTGAGCGACTTCACTTTCACTTTTCACTTTCATGCACTGGAGAAGGAAATGGCAACCCACTCCAGTGTTTTTGCCTGGGGAATCCCAGGGACAAGGGAGCCTGGCGGGCTACCGTCTACGGGGTCACAGAGTCGGACACGACTGAAGTGACTTATCAGCAGCAGCAGCAGCAGGCATTAATAAATATTGAATGAATGACTACTGGTTGCTCTATAACCTGAAATAGCTGATAATACAGAGATAGGAAAAATAAATGAAGTAAGTTGGGAGCAAATGAGTGGAAGTTATCTTTCTACTCAGTCTGCTTTACACATCTCTCTCTCTTATTCTGAATGTAAACTCTTTTATATACAAAACAGATTTTTTTCTATTGTGTGACCATTCAAACATGCCTAGGCTTAGAGGGACTCTCAGTCCAGAGATGATATCATATGCCCTAGACTGGCAGAATCCAAGTGGAACTAAGGATACAGGATAGAAGTAAGCCTATCCAACCCTTTCTACCCTAAATGATCTGGAAAAGCTGTGACATGAGGTCAATCAGGCAAAGGAGGAAATCACGCAACGAATGTAGGTTTCTGTTTGTGTCACAATATCCAGAGCAATGAAGTGGTTGCCATATTTAATGCCTTGGGTCATTAGGATATTGTTACCATTCTGCAGCAAGAAAGAGATCACACATGCCTCACTACCTAAAATACCATTAGAAGGTAACTTAAACGTTATAAAAGGGAACTGAGAATTTTTTTAGAGGGATATTATTTGGTGAATATTTTGTTTTCACTTAAGAAGACAATGGAGTAAAAACAAAATAGTGGCCAGAACTGAAAACTACAAAGCACTTACCTAAACATGCCTTTCAACTCATTTACTTTTTTGGGTGGATACTTGATAGTTTGACTGTCATTTAAGAGAGCCCTGACATACGCTAATGAACCTGCATTTACCTACATTACAAAAGGAGAAAAATGAGATTTGTCAGAATGCAATTAAAAAGTAATTTCTGCATTTCTCTTTTTAAAAAGAATACATTAAAGATCCATACCTGAGAAACATAATTACTACCTTATTGTAAATTTATTTGAAAAAGATTAACTAAACCAAATCATTTGCCAAAATTATACTCTAATAATGTAGTTAACACTGTCTGCTATCTAAATATAGGACTTGCTCTAGTCAGAGGTATTTACGTTGAAGCTCTCTGACATAAAAAGTTTATAGAAACTGAACATAATGTCTTTATTACATTAATAAAAAATGTAGAGGTTTTTGCACTCAGTCAGAATATAAGACAATTACAATTAATGCTTGTTCTGTGCCCTTATGAAAGCAAGAGGAACAACAAGAAACATTTAATACATGGTTAGCAACCAACATACCTGCACTGAAACACAGCCCTGCAATTTAAGCTGGAGCTGAATCATGTCCATGTCAGCAGAAGAGCAAAGATTTTGCAGCTCTGCAGCTTTATCCATGGCAACATCAATTGGCTTTAAATGAATCTGCTGTTCATAGTTTATAGAAATCCTCCTCTTCTCATATGGAAACGAGTTTGAATCTATTAAAGATTAAGATTGACAGATGAGTTTTTACGATAGTAAATCAAACAGCCAAGTTAAAAAACAAAATCTCTTGTGCTTAATTCTCTTCATACTTTCTCTGGAAAATCCCTTAGAGACCAAATAGGTGCCTTATTACTTCAGGACTGCAGGAGAAATTCTCTCTGAGATGACTCAGACTAAGCATGAATTACATAATTACATATGGGAAAGGAATGGTTTATAACAGAGCGTGTTTGTGTAAGTGAGTGACTGAATAGCAGAACAATAAACGATTAAAATTTCAATTACATGTTCCTGCTGACCAGCTGCTGCTTGTATGCATCAAAAAAGATCATGTCTAACAAAGAAGTTATGCCGAGTCCTACTTACTAATCAAGATTGTACGGCGTTTGCACTGTTCTTCTATACAACCTTGCTTTTTGCCTGACAATGTATAAAGAGCCTCAAAAACAACTCTGTTGATATTATGGTTTCTTTCAAACTCAGTTTTTCTTTCTGTGAGTTCTTTATCCTCAAAGTAGGGCTTCACATAAGTGACTTGGATATGAGCATATTTGGTGTCAAGCTCTTTGACATTTACCTGGAAAGTAAGAAAGTCTTGTTTCTTATTCAACAGAAGGGAAAATGGGAGCAGGTAAGCTACTAACACCTCTGAGATCAACTGAGGAACAGTCATTGAATACACTGTGAGATGAATACACACTTGGAAGAGGTCTTTGCTCTTTCTTCAAGGACTATTTCCTTCTGATTATTAAGAAGTTACAGAAGCCTATTTGAAGATTATAGAAATGTAGACAGAAAAAACTGCAATGCTACCACTCAGCAATGACCATCATTTACATTCTCATATATTTCCTTGTAATATTTTTTTTCTATACATATATATTTATTTACAAACCGGAGATCATGCTGAGCATTGCTTTCTCATTTGCTTTTTTAAAAAATTTACTTTTATTTGCTTTTATGTTACATTCATTTTCTTTTTTAAAATCTTTATCTATTTTTATTTTTTTAATTTTTAAAATGTAAATGCATTTATTTTAATTGGAGGCTAATTTCTTTACAATACTGTGCTGGTTTTGCCATACATTGACTTGAATCCACCATGGTTGTTCAACACATTTAATATATGTGTTCCCAATATATTAAAATGACTAACTGCACATTTGAATTCCACCTCAAAAAATACCTATTACAGAGAGGATGCTCAGAAGATGGCAGGACACCAGACATCTATCTTATAGAGACAATAGTTACACCATCATTACCTATCTGATGGAACAATTTTGGAACTTGGGAGTCTGTTGAAGATTTGCAACTTTGAGGGGAAGATTTGGACATAAAATTTCCTTAATTTTCATTTTGTTTAATTTTAACTCTGGGCACAATGGCAGCACCCCATACCTCATCCCTGAAGTACTACGGCAGATAGCTGTGTGCATATTCCTGGAACAGCTTGTAGGAGCCAGGATGAATAATGACCCTGTCTTCCAAATATTGTGAATCTGTGCTATGACTGCTGACTACTGCTTCTGATCACAGGAGTACAGTCAAAGAGGCTGTGCCCATTTTTATACCACCTCTTCCCTTTGTTGCAATGTCCTCCCCCTCTGCCTAAAGTGACTTTCAGTGGACTTAACAGACGAGCACTTTTCCTCTCCTCTCCTCTTCATTTTCCTCTCCATCCCCTCTTAGGGGCTGGACGTCCAATGCTAGACTGTTCAAAGTTAACTGCATAAAGGAGGGTGATTAGAAAGTCACTGCACATGCTCAGGGAAAGGCACAGGCTCAGAAAAGACTTGAGAAGATCCCAAATTTAAACTTCAGGCTGATTCTTGGGACAGACACAGTTCACAACAATTAAAAACAAAAACAAAACCCAGGAAACTCTGGAACAGAGACAGAATCTAATTTCCAGAGAGATCACAATATTAAATTCAAATGTCCAGTTTTCAACAACAAAAATATTGCAAGGCATGTAAAGAAATAGGAAAGTATGCCCCATTCAAAACAGAAAAATAAACCAATAGACAGTATCACTAAAAAAAAAAAAAAGTGATAGCAGGTCTCCTAGAAAAAGACATTAAAACAACAGTATTCATGATCAAAGAACTGAAGGAAGTTGTGAGATAAGTCAAGGAAATTATGTATCTAGAAAATGCTGATATCAATAAAGAGCTAGATAATCTAAAAGGAAACCCAAAACCCAAAATTTTTTTTTTTTTTCAGAGCTGAAAAATACAATAACTGAAATGAAACATCACCAGAGGGATTCAAAGACACATTTCAGCAGGTGTAGCCAATGTGAAGATAAGACAATGTCAATGATGGATCAGAGGAACACAAAGGAAACAAATTGAAGAGGGACAGAGGCTACGGAACCTGAGTAATATCATCCAGCAGGTGAACATGCACACTATGGGAGTGTTTGAAGGAGAAAAGAGAGAGAAAGGGGCAGGGAGACTATCTGAAGAATTAATGGGTGAAACCTCAAATCTTAGAAAAGACACAAAAGTCAACAAACTGCAAGCAGGGTAACTCAAACAGATCCATGCTGAGACATAAAAATCAAATGTCAAAAGTCAAAGCCAAAGAGAGAATTTTTTCTTTTTTAAAAAATTAATGTTTTTTAATTGAAGGCTAATTACTTTACCATGGCAAAGGGATAATTTTCCAAGAAGCAAGAGACAAAGACTTGTCACATACAAGGGATCCTGAATAGGATGCTCAGATTTCTCATCAGAAAATTTGGAGGTCAGAAGACAGTGGACTTGAAACAGTAAACAAATCTATTAATCAAGAATTCTATATCTGGCAAAACTGTCCTTAATAGTGAGGGAGAAATTAAGACATTCCCAGATAAAGAAAAGCTGAAGGAGTTCATTACCACTCAGTTTACTTCAGTAATTCAGCCATGTCCTACTCTTTGCAACCCCATGGACTGCATCACACCAGGCTTCCCTGTTCCTCACCAACTCCCGGAGCTTGCTCAAACTCATGTCCATTGAGTCGGTGATGCCATCCACACGCCTCATCCTTTGTCATCCCCTTCTCCTCTTGCCTTCAATCTTTCCCAGGATCAGGGCCTTTTCCAATGAGTCAGTTCTTTGCATCAAGTGGCCAATGTATTGCAGTTTCAACTTCAGCACCCATCGTTCCAATGAATATTCAGGGTTGATTTCCATTAGGATGGACTGGTTGGATCTCCTTGCTGTCCAAGGGACTCTCAAGAGTCATCTCCAGCACCACAGTTCAAAAGCATCAACTGTTCCATGCTCAGCTTTCTTTATAGTCCAACTCTCACATCCATACATGACTATTTTGTCAGCAAAGTAATGTTTCTGCTTTTTAATATGCTGTCTAGGTTGGTCATAGCTTTTCTTCCAACAAGCAAGTGTCTTTTAATTTCATGGCTGCAGTCACCATCTACAGTGATTTTGGAGCCCAAGAAAATAGCACCTGTCACTGTTTCCAATGTTTCCCCATCAGTTTGCCATAAAGCAGTGAGATGGAATGCCATGATCTTCATTTTTTGAATGTTGAGTTTTAAGCCAGCTTTTACACCATTAGGCTTGCCCCATATGAAACACCAAAAGGAGTCCTGCTGGTCACAATGAAAGAACATCAGACAGTAATTCAAACCTGTATGAAGGTCTTAGTAAAGGTAAATCCATGGGTAATTATAAAATCTAGTATTATCATACCAATAGCAACATATTTCTATTTTTTGATTGCTACATGATTTAAGAGACTTTACGTTAAAATATTATCAGTCTACAGGACTTTCCTGGTGGTCCACTTGTTGAGAATCCTCTATCCATTGTAGGGGAATGTGGGTTCAATCCACGGTAGGGGAACTAAGATCTGACTGCAGGACAACTAAGTCAGGGCACCACAACTAAAATAGCCCCTGTACCACAACTACTGAACCCATGTACTCTAGAGCCCATGCTCTGCAACACAAGAAGCAATACACTGCATTAACAGAATGAAGGAAATAAAAAAAAACACATGATCATCTCAATCAATGCAGAAAATGCATTTGACAAAATTAAGACCTTTTCATAATAAAAACACTCAACAAACTAGGAATACAAGGAAATGACTACTACAATCTGACGAAGGGCCACTGTGGAATACCCATAGCAAACATGGTATTCAATCCTGTGACAAGGGATAGAAATTTTCTTAGTAGCTTTTAAAACTTCTCCAAAAAGGCTATAATCAAAAATTCTTTATTTTCTTTCCCATTAAATATCTAGATTTCTCCAGAGAAACCTAAGGAAATAGTTGAAGTTAATTATCTGGCTAAGACAAAACATAGAAAAGAAATAAAAAAGATGTCAAGAATGAGTTTAACCTTTATAAAAATAAAGTATATGGTAAAACATTCAAGAAGTACATGAGGGTACACTTGAAAAATAAATGTTTTTCTTCTCCATAAGACTCTAGTCTATCTCCTTAGGGATAACTATTAACACTTTTGTATCATTCCATCTATGGCTGATTCATAATGGCTAAGACAAAACATAGAAAAGAAATAAAAAAGATGTCAAGAATGAGTTTAACCTTTATAAAAATAAAGTATATGGTAAAACATTCAAGAAGTACATGAGGGTACACTTGAAAAATAAATGTTTTTCTTCTCCATAAGACTCTAGTCTATCTCCTTAGGGATAAGTATTAACACTTTTTTATCATTCCATCTATGGCTGATTCATACTGATGTATATCAAAAAAATCCCATAATGTTGTAAAGTAATTATCCTCCAATTAAAATAAGTAAATTAAAAAACAACTTTGTATCATTCCAGAAATTTCCTAAGCATACACAAGTGAGTGTATGTAAATATCAGTTTTCACAAATGTAATCATCTAACCTATAATGTCTGCATCTCACCTTTTTCTCTCAAGAATATATCTTGCTTGGTTCGTATCAATACTTACAAAATTTTTAAGTAGTTTAGCTATATCCATTGTGAGGGTAGTACCATTTCCTTAATCGTATGGGCACAGACTGTTTCCAGGTTTTTGTTATATAAACTTTACATTAATAAACATCTTAAACGTACATCTCTGTGCACATCTACAAGATAAAATCTTAAATGAAAAATTATTGGGTCCAACAAAACATACGTTTAAAATACTGGAAAATATTGCCCACTGTTCTTTAAATCGTTTGTGCCCTTAAGCAGATTTTGTTCTTTGGCAAGTAAGAGTGTTTTAAAATTTTAACTTCATATCTTAAGAAACAAGAAGGATTTTACAAGTAGCAACTGCTTCTTTTCTCTATGCCTATGAAGAGTGACTAAAATAGTGTGTTTACAAACAGGGTCAGGAGTCCAGCTGCCTGACGGTGGCTTGCCATTAGTGCCTGTTGGCCAGGTTTTCAGAGGCAGCATAAAGTAGAAAATTGCAAGCCTGGCTTTCTAATAACTTTCCATTTGTAGTATCAGTAGTGTGGTAGCAAGCCTAAAACTTGCTGGCTACAAAATAGAAATTTCTCTATGGTCTTAATTCAATAAAACAACACAGAAGACTGAAACCGATAAGAAGCAGAGCGGTTTCAGCAAATATTCATGAATTCTGGACCTGTCAGTATACCTATTTTTAAATGTCCAAGGCATATGTTAAGAAAAAATCATCTCCATAAGATATAGCTAAATTTGCAAAGTGAAGAGATCAATTTCCTCATAGAAAATGAAGTGTCTTTATCATCACCAAGGGCTTTTCACTCTGGCAATGCTGCAAGTGTTTTGCAGAGCACCATGCACATCACAGTCACTTGGTATGTATTTCTGGGGCCTGCAGATCTTGGACTGTATTAACGGTCTTTCCTACCTTAAAAATCAGCTCTCATCCTCAACACGCCCATGGTGACTAAGGACAATCTGTCATTCCCATTGTGCACTTCCCCAATTCTGTCTCTCTGGAACTATGCGCTTCTGAGAAACAGCCTCTCTTGATGGAACTTTTCTCATCCTTGCCTTGGCAGGGTCTAGTAGGATGGATCATCTTTAGATCAAGGCATCTCTCCTAAACCTGGTGGTTTGGTTTAGTCACTAAGTTGTGTCTGAGTCTTGTGACCCCATGGACTGTAGCCCACCAGGCTGCTTTGTCCATGGGATTCTCCAAGCAAGAATACTGAAGTGGGTTGCCATTTCCTTACATCACTGCAAATATAACTACTGAACTAAGGCTATCTTAAGAGTGAAAGGTGTGTCATAAGATGACTTTTCTTTTAAAAATTGCATTTATTTATTTTTATTTTTGGCTGCATTTGATCTTCTTTACTGATATGTGTGGGCTTTCTCTAGTTGTCGTGAGATGGGAGTACTCTCTAGTTGTGGTGCCTGGGATCCAGAGCACAGGCACAGTAGCTCAGTGAACAGGTTTAAGTTCCCCCATAGCATGTGGAATCCTCCTGGACCAGGGATCAAACCTGTGTCTCCTTCATTGGCAGGCAAACTCTTGTCCACTGGACCACCAGAGAAGTCCCACCTAAGATGAGTTTAATCATAAAGTATGAAATTGACAATCATGAGGCACAACAACATTAACAATAACAGCTATTCTACTTAGCATGCTAGTTTCTGTGTTATTATCAAATGCCTTCTTATATATCAGGAAGTCTAATACTTTCCGTACATTGAATAGTTTAATCCCTACAACTATCAAGGATGTATATTGTTACCCTGCTTATTTAACTTATATGCAGAGTACATCATGCAAAATTTCAGACTGGATGAAGCACAGGCTGGAATGAAGATTGCCAGGAGAAATATCAATAACCTCAGATATGCAGATGACACCACCCTTATGACAGACAGTGAAGAGGAACTAAAGAGCTCTTAATGAAAGAGAAAGAGGAGAGTGAAAAAGTTGGCTTAAAACACAATATTCAAAAAATGATGATCATGGCATCCTGTCCCAATATTTCATGGCAAATTAATGGGAAAACAATGGAAACAGTGACAGGCTTTATTTTCTTGGGCTCCAAAATCACTGCAGATGGTTACTGAAGCCATGAAATTAAAAAATGCTTGCTCAGTGGAAGAAAAGTTATGACCAACCTAGACAGCATATTAAAAAGCAGAGACATTACTTGCTGACAAATGTTCATCTAGTCAAAGCTACAGTTTTTCCAGTAGTCATGTATGGATGTGAGAGTTGAACTCTAAGAAAAGCTGATGCTTTTGAACTGTGGTGCTGGAGAAGACTCTTGAGAGTCCCTTGGACTGCAAGGAGATCTAACCAGTCCATCCTAAAGGAAATCAACCCTGAATATTCATTGGAAGGACTGATGCTGAAGCTAAAACTTCCATACTTTGGCCACCTGATGCAAAGAACTGACTCACTGGAAAAGGCCCTGCTGCTGGGAAAGATTGAAGGCAGGGGCAGAAGGGAATGACACACAATGAGATGGTTGGATGGCAACACCAACTCAATGGACATGATTTTGAGCAAGCTCCAGGAGTTGGTGAGGAACAGGGAAGCCTGGCATGGTGCAGTCCATGGGGTTGCAAAGAGTAGGTCATGACTGAGTTGAACTGAATTCATGCAACAACACTATGAGGAAGGCACTATTATTAAGTCATTTGACTAATGAGAACAGTGAGGCCCAGAGAGGTTAAGTAAATTCCCCATGGTCACACAGCTAGTAAGTGGCAGATAATGGAGATCTGAATCTGTCTCTCCGATTCCAAAGCCCCTGTCCTTTCTTTTATGATCTGGAAAGACTCTACTTCCCATTCTTCTCCACCACCTAAAAAAGGAAAAAAATCAGAAGCAATGTGCCACATCTGGAACTAATAAATAATGATTTCAAAATGCAGGGCATGTTACCTTGTCTGAATTCTGAATTATTTTGACATCTCTGTACCAAATTTTTCACCATAAAGTTTAACAAGTCTCAGGGAAATCTCTGAGAGGATGGTGAGCTTTGGTTCTTTATAGATATAATCCTTTTCATCCTCTTCTCCAAAAAAGACTATTATAAGTTAAACATAGAATCTGAATTATTTTGACATCTCTGTACCAAATTTTTCACCATAAAGTTTAACAAGTCTCAGGGAAATCTCTGAGAGGATGGTGAGCTTTGGTTCTTTATAGATATAATCCTTTTCATCCTCTTCTCCAAAAAAGACTATTATAAGTTAAACATAGAATACTTTATAAGCATTACGAGCAAATGCAGCATTTAGAGAACATCTACTAAGTGATCAGAAATAATGCATTTGCTAGATTTTAAATAATAGTTCTAGAAGCCATACGCATACATTGTAGCTGAAATAAATGAGAACGTTCAAACTCACAGTCAGATGAGCATATCATTGGCCTGAAGGTTTTTACACTCAATTTTTCATCACTTGCATACTTACCTGATTTTTATTTGAAAACTTTCAGTACTAGGTATTAAAGAAACATTTAAGAAGCAACTCCCTTCTCTCATGGTCACAGAAAAAATGCCTCAACAAGTTTAGGTGAGAGGGTAGAGCTTAAAATGGTCAAATAACACTGTAATTCTAAATATCATGCTTCATGTCATTCATATTTCAATGGCAGTATATACATTAAAAGTACTGTGTTATTGACTACTTTTTTCTTCATATCTGAATAATTGTAACTGAAAAAGAAGAAAAATGTTTTGCTTGAGCCCTAAGGTGGAAAGATGGGAATAAACGATCATGCAAACACTTTAGGAGAGGAAAGTAAAATGCAGACAGAAAAATAACAGTAAAAGCCTGAGTGGGGAATGCTTTTGTAACAAGTTCACAGACACTTCCAAAAAAATATGTTCTTCTACACATTCAAAAAAAGGGAATGTACTTTGCAAAGAACATTATCTAGAATGTGTAAAGACACCATACAGACCAGGAGAAAATGTTTGCAAATCACATATCTGATGTTTTCTTATCCAAAAAATATAAGGAACTCTCATAGTTCAACAACAAAATGACAAACAACCCAATTTAAAAGTGAGCAAAGACTGGGATGACCCAGAGAGATGATATGGGGAGGGTGGTGGGAGGGGGGTTCAGGGTTGGGAACTCATGTACACCTGTGGTGGATTCATGTCATTGTATGGCAAAACCAATAAAGCATTGTAACATAAAAAAAATAAAAGTGAGCAAAGGACCTGAATACACATCTCTCCAGATACTATATAAAAATGGCCAACAAAGACATGAAAAGCTGTTCAAAATCGTTGGTCATTAAGGAAATAAAAAGCAAAACCACAATGTGACAGCATTTCACATTCACTAGGATGCCACATTCACTAGGTTCTAATAAGAACCCCAAACACAAGTGCCAGTCAGATGTGCTGGTGGGAAGATAAAAGGGACAACAATTTGGTGGTTTCTCAAAAGTTAATAGAATTACTCTGTGACTCAGGAATTCCCCTTTTAGGTATTTATCCAAGATAAACAGAAACATGCCCACACAGAAACTTACTCATAACTGTTTACAACAGTGCTGTTTATAGCAGCCGAAATGTGGAAACAACCCAAACGTACAAACAAATTTTGGTGTAGCCATACCATGGAATATCATTTAGCCATGAAAAAGGAATGAAGTTCTGACATAGGTTACAACTTGAATGAACCTCTAAATATTATGCTAAGTAAAAGAAGCCTGACACAAAAGGTCACAAAAAATCCAATGGAAACAGAAAGAGCCACGTAAACAGAATAAAAGAGAAAAAATGTGATGTCTAGGAATAGTTGCAGAAAAATAATTTGAAAAAATTCAATATCCCTTCGCAATGTTAAAAAAAAAAATCCACCCAGAACAGGGAATTGAAGAGATTGTTCTCAATCTGATTAACAGCATTTATTAAAAGCCTGCAGACTGAACACTCTTCTTCTCAATTTGGGAACAAGTCAAACTGTCTGCTCTTATTACTTCTATTCATTATTGTGCTGAAGGTGCTAGCCAGTGTAAGAAGGCAAGACAGAAAGAAAGAGAGAAGGGAAAGAGATCAGGAAATGTGAAACTATCTTTTTGTGCAGATGACATGATGGTGTATGTAGAAAACCCTAAGGAATATACAAACTACTAAAACAGGTAAGAGAATTTAGCAAGGTTGCAGATCATAAGATCAACATATAGAATCACTGTATTTATGTATACTGCTACTACTGCTGCTGCTGCTGCTGCTAAGTCGTGTCAGTGATGTCCGACTCTGTGTGACCCCACAGTCGGCAGCCCAACAGGCTCCTCCATCCCTGGGATTCTCCAGGCAAGAATACTGGAGTGGGTTTCCATTTCCTTCTCCAATGTAAGAAAATGAAAAGTAAAAGTGAAGTCACTCAGTCATGTCCGACTCTCAGCGACCCCATGGACCAAGCCTACCAGGCTCCTCCATCCATGGGATTCTCCAGGCAAGAGTCCTGGAGTGGGTTGCCATTGCCTTCTCCATTTTATGTATATTAGCAACAACAAATTGAAAAATAAGATTAAAAACCCAAACAGTACTATTTCCAGTAGCATCAGAACATCCATTATCTAACAAAATATCCAGGAAAGGACTTCTACTCAGAGAAAGCATAAAATATTGCTGGGTGAAATTAAAAACCTAAACAAGACTTGATTTTAAGACTCAGTATTGTTCGAGCTATCCATTCTCCACCTAGTGCTATATAAATGTAACAAAAGCTCAACAAAGTTTCCAGCAGGCTATTTTGAGGAAAGAGAAAAGATGATCTGAAATTCTATATGGAAATCAAAGGATACAGAATAGCCAAAGTGACTGAAAAAGAACAAACTTGAAGGACTAACACTATATTATTCCATAACTGACAAACTTGCAGCAATCAAGACAGTGTGATCTTGGTATCAACATGGTCAAATAGATCAGTGGCACAAAACAGAGTCTAGAAATAGATCACAAACATATAAAGAACTAAAATTTAACTAAGGTGCCAAAGCAATTCAGCAGGGGTGAAAGAAGTTTTATTTCTCTCCAAATGGTGTAGATTATGTAAAATACCTGTCTACGAGAAATGAATCTTGACTTCTATCTCATTATATGCTGAAAAATGAATTCTAAAGAGACTGTAGACCCAAACATGAAACTCAGGAACAAAGTTCATAGCAGAACATATCAGGCAATATCTTCACAGTCTCGAGGTAAGGAAGGATTTCTCAGACAAAATATACACCCCCACCCCACCCTCACACACAAATAAACCATTAAAAAAAAGTAAACTGGACTTTATCAAAACCAAAACTTTCTGCTCAATAAAAGACTTAGTGAAGAAAATACATAAACGAATCCAACACTGGTAAATAATCTGCAGCACATATATCTGTTGATGCACTTATATCCAGAATATAGAAATAACTCCCATAAATCAACAACAACAAAACGAATAATGTAATTTCTAAAATGGGCAAAAGAATTGAACAAACATTCCACAAAAGATAAATGAAAGACAAAGACCACATGAAAAATGCTCAACACCATTAGGCATTAGAGAAATACAAATGAAAACACAGTGAGATACCACTTCGTGTTTAATAGGATGGTAAAAATATGAAAAGATTAGCAAGAGCTAATGTTGGTGAGGAAGTGAAGCAGCTGGAACTCTCATCCGCTGTTGGTGGGATATAAAAAGGCCCAACCACTTTTAAAAACTGACAATTTCATATAAAGTTACATATAAAACTTGCTGAAGAACCAGCAGGGATTTTACTCAAGAAAACGTAAAGCATATGCCCATAAAAGGTCACAGATAAGAATGTTTAAAGCAGCCTTATTCATAACTGTCCCAAACTGGAAGCAATCCAAAATCCATCCACAAGAGAATGGGTTTTAATATGCTATATCGAGAGAATAGAATATTTAGCCATGAAGAAGAACTTATGATTTACTCCACAACATGGATGTATCTCAAAAAACTTCTGCCAACCAAAAGAGGCAGATAAAAGAAGTAGATAATGATTTCATTTTTATGACACCAAATACTGTTAAAACTAATCTACATCAGATACTGGAGCTGGGCAGACTGGAAATGGGTGCAATGGAACTCTCTAGGGTAAGGCACATGTTCTACTTTTTTGTTTCTCATGGTAATGTGTTACCATGGTGTTCTATGGGTGTAGACAATTGTCAAAATCCATCAAGGTGTCCACCTAATATGTGTGCATTTTGCTGTATGTTAATTTATCTTTAAAACTATTTCAACTCAAAAGTCAGATATGCAGTCTTAAAAATAAACCAAATTATTAATGAGTTAATTCACCTACTTAAAGAAGTCACTAAATGAACAATAGCTTAAATATTTCACTTCAATAAAACTTGTAAATCAGTGGCAGTTATTTTCCATCGGCTAGGGCACGAGGAAGAAGCCCTATAATAAAAACTGAAACGTAAAATGGCACTATGGAGAGTATGATTCTATCTGTATACCTGAAATGAAAAGCACATATAAATTATTACTGTAGAACACAAAAGAGTTCCAACAAATGTGTTTACATAGGAAACTGATTATAGTTCTTGACTAATAAGAAATATTACTACTTTCCCTTGGAGCACAAAAAAGAATCAGGCTTAAGGCCACTAAGCTGAAGCTGCTGTTTGGAAAAAAGGACGTAATTGCAGTTGTGCTAATCCATTTATCTCCCATGAATTCCCTGGAATCTTCCTGTTGTGAGCCCACACAAACTGGAGATCTTACATGAAAATCATCTATGTCTACCTAAACCCCCCAAAAATGAATGAATTTACCCCAGGCTTCACAGTCAAGCAATGAACTGGGATTAAAATTAAAAGATCTGATTCTCTGTTATGATTAATCCAGCAAACACGTTTTCAACATAAACTCTTTTAAGTTCTGAGAGTAAAAGCCAAGTTTACTATCCAGTTGTTCAGTGATAAAGCCTGACATTTACGTAGCATCTAATGACTTATAAAGAGCCTTCATGTTTATTAAGTGACCAGGATAGTATTATTATCTTTATTTTATTATTTTTCACTTAAGAAATATTTATTGATTTCATACTATGTGCTAATCATTTGGGGCTTCCCTGGTGGTGCAGACGCTGAAGAATCTGCCTGCAAAGCAGGAGACCTAGGTTTGATCCCTGGGTCGGGAAGAGGCCCTGGAGAAGGAAATGGCAACCCACTCCAGCATTTTTGATGCTAGACGGCCTCCTACTCTTATGAATCTTTTTTCTATTTAATTAGAGGATAATTGCTTTACAATGTTGTGTTCATTTCTGCCACACAACATGAGTCAGTCATTAAGAGAGAGAGAGAGAGAGAGTGAGTGTGTGTGTGTGTGTGTGTGTGTGTGATAGATCATCATGGAGCACCGGGTTGAGCTCCCTGTGTATACAGCAACTTCCCACTAGCTATCTATTTTACATATGGTCATGAATACATTTTAATGCTACTCTCTCAATTCATCCCACCCTCTCTTTCCCCCGACTGTGTCCACAAGTCTGCTCTCTACATCTGTGCCTCTAGTTATACTGCTGAGGAGAGAAGTAGTAGGCAAAAAAAAAAAAAAAGAGGTAGGAAGTAAAGCTTCTAGGCATAGATCATTTTAGCAAAATGAACCAGAGCTAGCTTGAAATTGCTTATATTTATATACAGTCCATAGAGTACAAAGTGTGTCTCTATCACTTTACACTGCTGCTTTTTATGTTTCTTAATACTACCTTAAAAAAAAATCATTTCTGTGGGCCTGCAAGCACTTCAGTCTCCCTTCTTTTGTTATTTCTTTGTTTGGTCTTCAGATTCCTTAAATGTGAATGTCACTGTGATTCAGTTCTTGGTTCTCTGGTCTTCACTTGCTATATCATCTCCCATTATCAGTGTGCTTTGCTTTTCACACAGCTATGACTTCCAGATGTAGCTCTGCAACCCTGATCTCTCTCTTTAGATTCAGTTCTTAATGTCTAATGACCTGATGTTGTTTCCATTTCAATAACCTTCTACTGATACTTCAAATTCAATACTCATCAAAAAATGGACTTCATCACCTTCCCTGTAAAATCATCCATCCATCATTTTTCTATAAATATCCAAACCTGAAATCTCAGTGCTACTTTTGACTCTTCTCCTACACAACCAGCAAGTCTCCCTCTTTTCCTCAGTGTTCTCTGAACATGTCACAAGCTGGGTTTAGGCCTGGCTGCTTCACAACTGGATACTCAGGGCAGCCCACATTCCAGACTCTGTCCCCAGCCACCATCCATCAACCTCCAATACATTTCCCACATTACCACCAATTTAACCTTTCCTCCTGCTTCATTTCATCCTATTATTCTGCTGAAAAACCTTTGATAGCAATTCAACATTTTAATCAATAAAGTCCAGACGTCAAAGTTTCTCCAATTCAGACCTCCACTACTGCTCTTCCCTATGCGAACCCAATGGCTTAGCCAAAATGATCCATTTACTCTGCCCCCTAAAATATGCCTTACACTTTCCCACCTCTTCCCTTTTATCGCAGCTATTCTCTGCTATTGCTCTAACGACTTCAGGGTATCCTTGTTCTTTAAAGCTCTCTCTAGTCCTAACTCTCCTCAGTCCAAAGGTATCTCTCACCTTTGACTCTGTATATTGTCTGTATTATTCAAATGGCACTGTCTTGCTTTTCTCCATTTTGTGTAGGTGGGTTGTCTCTTTAGGTAGACTCTGAAAGTCAGGGGTCAGCCATATCTAATTATTTTATACCTCTTCTATCACCAAGTCCAAAGCCTTATTGAGCACATGACAACAGCAGCTGTTTACTATCCATATGAAGCTCAGAGCAGAAATTTTCCTTCTTTAAAACACCTGGAAGCCTACTCTCTTTAGCTGTCACATTGTTAACTCTATTTTTTTATGGAGATGTCTTCAAAGTATGGTACCTGTGATTTGGTTACTGGGAAGGTGATTGGATGAAGATACATGGTACATTTCTAAAACCAGACAGTAAGAACTGTTACAGAGATAGGGCTCCACATTCCAAAAAGGGACATCTGATCCCTGGGTAGTTTTAATCCTTATAGTTCATCAACCCTTAGTTACCTTTCAAATTGAGTTAGCTGTAATAATTTCTTAATGTAAATATATTTAAAGAAATTACATTTATCTAACTGATAATGCAGGCCCTGGAGTCTTACTTCACTATAATGGACATCCATCATTCCAGCATCCTCCTTCATTGCTCCTTCTTCATCTATGTTGGGAGTAATTTTCTTGAGGGCTGAACATCCATTAGGGAATAATTCTGTGTAAATAAATAGCAATGAAGTAAATTTACTTTTTAAAGGTGTTTTTTAAATGAAAGACAGACTTACATGGATTACATGTCCTTAAAAATAAACACTACTTTTGCAACAAAGTAGAAGGAACAAAGTTATAAGTGCGATTTTCTGTTATTAAAAAAAAAAAAACTTTTTAAACCAATTCTAGCTATCTACTAATATCCTACTAGTCTTTTCCCAAATGATGAGCTCAAGGTACTTACAAATAAGTTTCATTCTCTGACTATCCCTCATCTGCAACGCTTGGTATAGCAAAAGTTTCCTGACAGGATCTATTTATTTACTATGCCAAAACAAAGTCTTTGACTGTGTGGATCACAATAAACTGTGGAAAATTCTGAAAGAGATAGGAATACCAGAACAACTGACCTGCCTCTTGAGAAACCTGTAAAACACACTCAGAGTCACATATACTGAGAGACACACACAGAGACAAACATATAGGCAAACTGACAGGAACACACACACTGAGAGACTTACAGATACATTGGAAGAAACACACACACTAAGAACCAGGCACACTCACAATGAGAGAAACCTCTGACATAGACGCACACTGAGAGAGAGAGGAAAACACAATGAGAGAGACACATGGAGAGAGACACACTCGAAGAGAGAGAGAAAAACACACAGAGACACACGTACTGAGAGACACACAGAGATAGGCAAAGTGACAAGGACACACATACTGAGAGACACCATCATCCAGGAAGAGACACACACCCCTGAGGGCCAGACACACAAAAACACTGAGAATCAGACACGCTCACACTGAGAGAGACACACACACTGAGAGATACACACAGAAGCACACAGAGACATGCAAACTGAGAGGGACATGCACACTGAGAGGGACAACCTCATGCATGAAAAGACACATGCTCCTGAGAGCAACACATGCACACACACACACTGAGGGAGAGAAACTTAAACACAGAGAGCGAGACACACATTCACACACTGAGAGAGACACACAAACACTGAGAGAGACATAGGCACAACTTAGAGGGAGAGACACACACATTGAGCAACACACACAGACACTATGAAAGACACCCACAACAATGAGGCAGACACACAATGAGATAGAAACACACACATGGAGAGAGTCACACACATGGAGAGAGACACACACATGGAAAGAGACACACACTGGGAGACACACAAACAGAGACATTGTGAGAGTCACACAGAGACTCACATATGGAAAGGGACACTCACACACAGAATTAGCCATGCACACGGAGAGAGACAGACACACACAAGAGAGAGAGACACCTACTGTGAAAGTGTATACACACAACATACAGAGACACACACACACTGAGAGATGCACACACTGAGAGACATAGGCTCATCCACACTGAGAAGGAGAAACATACCGTGAGAGACACAGATACTGAGAGAATCAAACACACTGAGAGACACAAAGAGTGTGAGTTACACACACACACACACACACACGCACACACACACACTTAAAGACATACACAGAGAGAGACTCATACACACACTGAGAGAGAGAGACATCCACACTGACACAGAGAAACACACAGTGAGAGACACACATTCTAAGAGAGATTTAAACACTTCGAGAGAGTCACAAACACTGAGAGACACACACAGAGACACATAGATACACACAATGGACAGACACACACACACAGAGTTATACAGAGAGGGACACACGCACACTGACACACACACACACACTCAGAACCAGAGACATTCACTGAAAGAGAAACACATAGAGACACACACACTCAGAGAGAGAGAGGCTCACACACTGAAATAGAAACACAAATATACTGAGAGACACACTCTCACTGAGAGAGATACACACAGTATATGAGAGTAGACACACACACTGGAAGACTGAACACAAAAGACACAGAAACACACTCGTTGAGAACCACACAGACACACTGAGAAAGAGAGACATCCACAGTGAGAGAGAGAAACACACAGTGAGAGACAGACACACACTGAGAGAGATATCCAGGCTGAGAGAAAGACACACACACTGAAACACACCCAGAGATACATAGAGACACACACACTGAGGGAAACATACATTGAGAGACACACATACAGAGAGACACACACATTGCAAGACACACAGACATTGAGAGAGACATACACACTCAAAGTTATACACCCTGAGAGACCCACATAGAGACACATAGACACACACATACTGAGAGACACACACACTGAAAGACATACATATACAGAGAGAGACATACACACACTGAGAGACAACTGCACACTGAGAAGGTGTCACAGACACGGAGAAAAAACACACACAGAAACATACAGACACACAAAAGAGAGATAACACACTGAGAGACATGCAAACTGAGAGGAATATACACACTGAGAGACATATCCTTACAGAGAGAGTAAAACAATAACACGGACACACACACACACACATTGAGAACAAGACACACTCACAGTGAGAGAGACACACACACTGATAGAAAAACACACTGAGAGACACACACAGAGACGCACAGACACATGCAAACTGAGAGGGATACACACACATTGAGAGACACACACACTGAGAGACACACATAAACAGAGAGAGACACACACATTAAGAACCAGTCACACTCAGAATGAGAGACATACTGAAAGAAAGAAAAAAACACATGGAGAGGCACACACACTGAGAGACATTCCCTTACAGAGAGAGAAAAACAAAAACACGGACAGACACACACACTGAGAAGCAGACACACTCACCCTAAGGGAGACACACACACTGAGGGAGACACACACACAGAGATATACTAATCCAGAGTGACACACACACACACTCAAAGAATGAGACACCCTCACAATGAGACACACTGAGAGGCACACACTGAGAGACAGAATAAAACACTGAGAGACACACACACTGAGACACATGTACTGAGAGACACACAGAGACAGGCAAACTGACAGGGACACACACACTGAGAGACATACACATATGGTGGGAGAAACATACACATACACTAAGAACCAGGAACACTCACAATGAGAGAAACACCCTGACAGAGACACACCCTGAGAGAGAGAGAAAAACTCAATGAGAGAGACACACTGAGAGAGACACACTGAGAGAGAGAGAAAACCACACTGAGAGACACACATACTGAGAGACACACACAGAGACACATAGAGACACACAACGGACAGACACACACACGGAGAGTCATACACATACAGAGAGGGACACACACTCATACTAAAACACATACACACACTCAGAACCAGAGACACTCACTGAGAGAGAAACACACTGAGAGATGCACACACTGAGAGATGCACACACTGAGAGACAGAGGCTCATCCACACTGAGAAGGAGAAACATACTGTGAGAGACACAGATACTGAGAGAATCAAACACACTGAGAGACACAAAGAGTGTGAGCCACACACACACACACACTCGAAGGACATACACATACAGAGAGAGACTCATACACACACTGAGAGAGACATCCACACTGAGACAGAAACACACGGTGAGAGACATATTCTGAGAGAGAGACAGAAACACACTGAGAGACACGCACAGAGACACACAGACACATGCAAACTGAGAGGAATATACATACTGAGAGACACATGCACACTGAGAGAGAGCCACAAACATTGAGAAACACACACACAGAAACATGAACACAAAAGAGAGATACACCCACTGAGAGACATATCCTTACAGAGAGAGTAAAACAACAACACAGACACACACTGAGAACCAGACACACTCACACTGAGAGAGACACACACACTGAGAGACACACACAGAGACACACAGACACATGCAAACTGAGAGGGATACACACACTGAGAGACATACATAAACAGAGAGAAACACACACGTTAAGAACCAGACACACTCACAATGAGAGACACACTGAGAGAGAGACAGAAAAACACACTGGGAGAAACACACACTGAGAGACATTCCCTTATATATAGAGAAAAACAAAAACATGGACACACACATACACTGAGAACCAGACACACTCACACTGAGGGAGACACACACACTGAGAGATATACACATCCAGAGCGAGACACACACACACACTCGAAGGATCAGACACCCTCACAATGAGACACACTGAGAGAGAGAATAAAACACAGAGACACACACACTGAGACACATGTACTGAGAGACACACACAGACAGGCAAACTGACTGGGACACACACATTGAGAGACATACACATACAAGGGAGAAACACACACACACACTAAGAACCAGGCACACTCACAATGAGAGAGAAACACTGACAGAGACACACCCTGAGAGAGAGAGGAAAACACAATGAGAGACACACTGAGAGAGATACACACTGAGAGAGAGAGGAAAACACACTGAGAGTCACACACAGAGACACACAGTGACAGGCAAACTGACAGGGACACACACACTGAGAGACACTCTCATCCAGGAAGAGACACACACTCCTGAGAGCAAGACACACACAAACACTGAGAATCAGACACACTCACACTGAGAGAGACAACACACTGAGAGAGA
>SJYT01003340.1:3865-15894 GCA_006410635.1 Cephalophus harveyi
TTCACTCTTGCCATCTCTTGTTTGACCACTTCCAATTTGCCTTGATTCATGGACCTAACATTCCAGGTTCCTATGCAGTATTGCTCTTTACAGCATTGGACATTGCTTCTATCACCAGTCACATCCACAGCTCAGTATTGTTTTTGCTTTGGCTCCATCCCTTCATTCTTTCTGGAGTTATTTCTCTACTGATCTCCAGTAGCATATTGGGCACCTAATGACCTGGGGAGTTCCTCTTTTGGTATCCTATCATTTTGTCTTTTCATACTGTTCATGGGGTTCTCAAGGCAAGAATACTGAAGTGGCTTGCCATTCCCTTCTCCAGTGGACCACATTCTGTCAGCCCTCTCCACCATGACCCGCCCATCTTGGGTTGCCCCACAGGCACGGCTTAGTTTCATTGAGTTAGACAAGGTTGTGGTCCTAGTGTGATTAGATTGACTAGTTTTCTGTGGGTAGGGTTTCAGTGTGTCTGCCCTCTGATGCCCTCTTGCAACACCTACCATCCTACTTGGGTCTCTCTTACCTTGGGTGTGGGGTATCTCTTCACGGCTGCTCCAGCAAAAGGCAGCCACTGCTCCTTACCTTGGATGAGGGGAATTGCCTCACCGCTGNAGGTTGTGGTCCTAGTGTGATTAGATTGACTAGTTTTCTGTGGGTAGGGTTTCAGTGTGTCTGCCCTCTGATGCCCTCTTGCAACACCTACCATCCTACTTGGGTCTCTCTTACCTTGGGTGTGGGGTATCTCTTCACGGCTGCTCCAGCAAAAGGCAGCCACTGCTCCTTACCTTGGATGAGGGGAATTGCCTCACCGCTGCCCTTCCTGACCTTCTGTGTGGGATGGCTCCTCTAGGCCCTCCTGGGCCTGCGCAGCCACCGCTCCTTGGACATGGGGTGGCTCCTCCCGGCCGCCAGCCCTGGCCTCAGAAGCGGGGTTATCAATGTTAATTGTAGCCAAAAAACAAGCAAAAATTTACATTTGAAAAGGAATTGATACCCCATAGGTTTTACAAGCTTATCAGTTTAACTGTACTTTTTCGCCATTTCCTTTCTTTTTATGATCCTGTCACTCTCCCCGGGCTATTATATACAGATACAAAGAAGATTAAAAATGTTCTTTTACCTTTCATATTCTTCAAAATCTTAAAACATTGTGAATTTGGGCTCCTTTCTATGTCTACTATATTCAATGAATCAGAAAAGTAGACTTTCAAATTAGGCATTTTCTTTCTGGCTAGTGCCAGTTTTATGCTTGTCAGAAGATTACATTCTTTTAAAGCCAGATTTCCCACAAAAAAGAATATATTAACTTCACTGACAAATGCATCTTGGTAACATGTATACAGGAGGAAATCATGTAAGAAACAGTTATTAGGGGAATAAGGGGCTTGTCAGCCTGCTTAGAGTTTTTTTTTTTTTTTTTAAAGGCACTTAATACCCTCTTATTAATATGAACACTAGATATCTAACCCTCAAATAGTGACTGCTAAAGATATTTGCAGGAGGTCTTGACATCAAAAAGAACATTTAGAGAATAGCAAACCAGAGGGATGTATGCAAGGGAAGCCAGCCATCTCAGGGTTTGGGATTTGCAATTATTTCAGCTCTGGAAAAGGAAGTTCAACCCGCTCCAGTATCCTTGCCTGGAGAAGCCCATAGGCAGAGGAGCCTGGCTGGCAACAGTCCATGGGGTCACAAAGAGTCAGACACGACTGAGCGACTAAGCATGCAGGTGCATATTTCAGTTCAGGACATTTAAGGGGACTCTGTTTCTCTTTTCATTCTCCCTATCTTGACTAATGCAGACCTCAGGTCCAAATACTAACAAAGAATCTTCAAAGCAATAGGCCTCCAGAACTGACTTTTGTCCCTGCTGCACCAAAATTCAATGATCTCACCTCCACTGCAGGAGTGCAATTTTCCAACTCACATTGCACTGAGGATACCAGAAACTTCAGTGGAGAGAAGAGGATAGGGAGCCATCCTGATCCTTTATCACCTAAAAAACACACAGACAAAGAAAGACGAAAGTAGTTTGACACCTATAATCCCTTGAGAAGAGGACTGAGGACCTGCTGTCACCCTAAAGACGGCTTGAGAGCACACAAAATAAACGAAACGACGTCAAAAGTTACGTTAGACATGCTGTCCTTGAAGCACAGAAACAAAGGCTGGCACTGAGAAAGACCAGCTCACAAGATAGCAGAGATAATGTTTGAGGCTTGGGAGCATCAGAGCAGATTTAAAATGTCTGAATTTCCAGAATAATTGACTGTGAAGCTGTTATGGTTCCTTCTGTCTGGAGTGCTCTTTCATGCTTTTTCTTTGGTAGGGAAGCATATTGTTCAGGCCCTACAGAAGCTCTCTTAGCACACAACAGTAGTTAAAGTTATGAAACATGAAGGCAGACAGATCAGAGTTCAATTGCCAGCTGCCCCTTGCTAGTTGAATGAACTGGATCAATGTGCTCAGCCATTCTGAATCTCAATTTCTTTATGCGTAACTTCCTATCCCACAGGAACATTATGCCTGTTGGCAATGGGCAGAACCACATCTTGACATGTTAAAGAGATATTTGAAAAATCAACTTTGTGTTTTGGGGATTGAGATTATGAAATATGGACTGGCTGACATTAAGGAACAATCTTCCAGACCATGCCTTGGAGAAGACATAATTTTGTTCCATTACTGTGGGCATAGGATTGAGGGAAGCATATTTGAGTTGGTCCATATAACAAGGGGCTTCTCTGATAGCTCAGGGGGTAAATAATCTGTCTGCAATGCAGGAGATACAGGAAACATGGGTTCAATTCCTGGGTTGGGGATATCCCCTGGAGACGAAAATGGCAACCCACTCCAATATTCTTGCCTGAAGTCCCATGGATAGAGGAGCCTGGCGGGTTACAGTCCAATTTGTTGCAAAAGTCAGACACAACTGAACGACTAAGCACATGTAACAAGATCTTAGGTTGATCCTTATGTAAGCAGAGAACTACTCCTATGTATTTTATAATACATATTCTCTTTGGAACTTGTATTAAACATGATGACATAATTGTCACCATCAACAAAGATTCATTGGTACCATCTGGAAGATAGGGAAAGGACAGCAAAAGACCTATCGCATGGCACAGCATCTAATTTCTTCACAATGTAAAACTGTGTCCCAGTCACCAGTTCCTGAATTGCATTTGTACATAATACACACATAATAGAGTCAAACTGGACTTCTCAGGTAGCGCTAGTGGTAAAGAACCCACTTGCTAATGTAGAAACTATAAGAGAAGCGAGTTCGATCCCTGGGTTGGGAAGATCCCCTGGAGAAGAGAATGGCAACCCACTCCAGTATTCTTGCCTGGAGAGTTCCATGTACAGAGGAGCCTGGTGGGCTACAGACCATAGAGCTGCAGAGAGTCAGTCACAACTGAGAGACTAACAGCAGCAGCATAGTTGCAGACACAGGGTCCATTTCTAGCAAACATTTTATAACAGGCAAAATAATGGCCCACAGTCATGTCCACACTTTAAACCTCCAGGACCTGGGATACTTTTCATGGCATCAGGTACTTTGCCAATATAATTAAGGTTATAGATCTTGAGACAGAGAAAATATTCTGGATTATTCAGGTAGGCCCAGTTTGATCAAGTCCTTAAAAGCAAAGAACCTTTGGACAGAGAGAAAAGTGGGGTGGGGGAAGGGTGGAGAGCGAGAAATGCAACATTGCTGGCTTGAAAGATGTGGGACAGGGGTCATGGGCCTAAATGTAAGCAGCCTCTAGAAGCTGGAAAAAGACAAGGAAATAGACTTTTCTCTCAAGCTTCCAGAAGGGAAGGAAACACTGCTGACAGCTTGATTTTTGTCCTGTGAGACACATATTGGACTTTTGGCCTTCACAACTATAAAATGACAAGCTTGTGCTGCTTTAAGCTACTATATTCAGGGTAATTTTTCATAACTACAATAGAAAACTAATGCTGGGATATTGGCTGATGAAGCAAGACAAAGAAACCTGTGATCCTAGCATTTTCCAGTGTGGGACAATGGCCCAAGAGGAGGAAAAAAGAAAAGAAGAAGAAATATTAAGTTTTAGAAGATTGATATAATTTCCCATTACCGAACTACATGAAGTTCCATAAAAGAGGAGATAGGAAACACAAAATAGAAAGTAATAAAGAAATAATGTAAGAGAGATTCCTGGAATGAAGAGAGGATATAAATCTTCTGATTAAAAGGGTCCACTAATTGCTCAGCCCTGCTAGCTCAGATGATAAACAATCTGTCTATAGTGTAGAAGGAAGACTCAGGTTTTATCCCTGAGTTGGGAAGAGCCCCTGGGGAAGGGAACGGCAACAACTCCAGTATTCTTGCCTGGAGAAATCCACAGACAGAGGACCCTGGTGGGCTATAGTCCATGGGGTAGTGAAGAGTCATAAATGACTGAGCAACTAACACTTTTCACTTTTTCACTTCGCTTCAATTTCCCAGCACATGAATGATAGAAGATCTACTACTGGATGCCTCACTGTGAAACATCTGAGTAATTTCAGAAATAGGAAATGATGCTAAACACTTTGAGATGATAAATGACCTTTATAAAGTAGAGAAGGCAATACAAAGGGCAAGCAACATCAAGGAGTGCCGGTCAATGGAGAAATACGCTCAAAGCTTTGAGGGGAATTATTTTCATGAATTTTGTACCAAGGCCAAATTATCAATTAAATGTGGTGACACATAAACTTCAGACTGAAGAGAAATCTGACAAGTTTTCTCATGCACGTTCTCAGGAAGTCCAGGAAAATGGAACAGTGAACGAAGAAACAAAACATTTAGGACAGTGGAGCCAACTCAGAAAATAAAAGCAGTCACTGGACTGCAGCTCAGCCTGGCTGAGGCTGGCAGAGCAACAGACACAGCCACCCAGCCTCACCTGGAGGAAGGGGGCTGCCAAAAGGTAGCCTCTGGGGAAGAAGGGACTAGATTCCAAACCTGCGCTGTGCTGTGTTTCAGTCGTGTCTAACTCTGCAACCCTATGAACCATAGCCCACCAGGCGCCTCAGCCCATGGAATTCTCCAGGTAAGAGTACTGGAATGGGTTGCCATGTCCTCCTCTAGTGGATCTTCCTGACCCAGGGATTGAACCTGCGTCTATTATGTCTCCTGCATCAGCAAGTGGGTTATTTACCACTGGTGCCACCTGCGAAGCCCAGATGCCATATCTACTCATGCCTTATTTGGAGACAGAAATGGCAACCCACTCCAGTGTTCTTGCCTGGAGAATCCCAGGCATGGGGAAGTCTGGTGGACTGCTATCTATGGGGTCGCACAGAGTCAGACACGACTGAAATGACTTAGCAGCAGCAATAGCATGCTTTATTACCTCCGCTGCTCCATCTCCTCCACACCATCACCATCTCACATCTGAGCCAGTACATACTCCTCACAGATGCTCCTCACATGCTTCTAGTACCCCATATGTTCTCAGTACAGCATCCAGAGCTGTCTTTTATTTAACTGTTTTTGAAAGTGGGTTTCCCTGGTGGTTCAGATGGTGAAAGAATCTGCATGCAATACAAGAGACCCAGGTTCGATCCCTGGGTCAGGAAATTCCCCTGGTGAAGGAAATAGCAACCCACTCCAGTATTCTTGCCTGGAAAATTCCATGCACAGAGGAGCCTGGCAGGTTACTGTCCATGGGGTTGCAAAGAGTTGAACGTGACTGAGTGACTGACACTTTCAAAACTGAAGTAAACTCACAATGTTGTGTTAATTGCAATCAAGATATATATCTGAATACACATTCTTTTATATATATATTCTTTTGTATGTATGTTCTTTTTCATATTCTTTTTCATTATAGGTTGTTAAAAAATATGGAGTAGAGTTCCCTGTACTATCAGTTCAGTTCAGTTGCTCAGTCATGTCCGACTCTTTGCGACCCGATGAATCGCAGCACGCCAGGCCCCCCTGTCCATCACCATCTCTCGGAGTTCACTCAGACTCACGTCCATCGAGTCCGTGATGCCATCCAGCCATCTCATCCTCGGTCGTCCCCTTCTCCTCCTGCCCCCAATCCCTCCCAGCATCAGAGTCTTTTCCAATGAGTCAGCTCTTCGCATGAGGTGGCCAAAGTACTGGAGTTTCAGCTTGAGCATCATTCCTTCCAAAGAAATCCCAGGGCTGATCTCCTTCAGAATGGACTGGTTGGATCTCCTTGCAGTCCAAGGGACTCTCAAGAGTCTTCTCCAGCACCACAGTTCAAAAGCATCAATTCTTCGGTGCTCAGCCTTCTTCACAGTCCAACTCTCACATCCATACATGACCACAGGAAAAACCATAGCCTTGACTAGACGGACCTTAGTCGGCAAAGTAATGTCTCTGCTTTTGAAAATGAAGGATAGTTACTCTAAAAGGAAGAGAGAATGGTATCTCACTTCTCAGATAAATGTGTTTTTAAATCCAGCTTTCTGATCTACTCAGTGTGTATGTGACCAGTTGGAAAATTGTCCAGAGGGCCCAGGTGGCAGACAGTTGACTCTTAACTCAGCTGGACTTGTAAAACCCAGAGTGATAGAATGTATGGAATTTTTGCAAGATGATGCAGGAAATGAGGATGCAGTGGAGTGTGGGTGAAGACAGCCACTGGAGGAGGATAGAGCCTGTTTATGTTTGTACCTTCTCTGTCTCAATCTTTGTGCCGTCCAGAAAATTCATATGTTGAAATCTTGACTCCCATGGTGACCATGTTTCATAGGTGGGTCCTTTGGGAGGTGACGAAGCTATGGAGGTGATGAAGGATGGAGCTTCCTGGATGAGATGACTGCTTTTATATATAAGAGACACATAGAGTTCTCTAGCCCTTTCCCAACGTGAGGATACAATCAGAAGTGTGTGACCAGAAGAGGGCCTTATCTGATCACACTGTGAAAATCCTTTTCTATTATTGCTTATAATTCTATGATATTTTGTTACAGCATTCCAGGACTAAGACAGCATCCTAACAATTTTTAGGCAGTTCGGTAAACCTCATGCTATTTAGGTAGCCACATACAAAACACTTATACTGTCTGTTGTAACACTGTGACGATATAAGAATCAGCTGACAGTTTGTGGCTTGCTTTCATAAAGAATTCTCAGAATTCAGTCTTCTTGGTTGCTTGACCAGCACAATGAATAATTATCTAATTCATTGATCCTTATAACTTGACAAAGAATAATTTCATGTGATTCTTAAGTAAGCTCTTTAATGGTCTTTGGCAAGTCAGTTCCTTCTTTTCATTTTCTTTTAAATGAAGATAAAAACATTGACAAATTTCCTTCTTAGATTTTGACATCTCTACAGAATCTGTGTTTATTTTGTTTCAGATGACATCCATTACACCCAAACATGCATTTAAAAGCTATAAAACTCAAAGACACTTGCAACAGGATGGATCATCACTAACCATATGAGGATTGGCTGGGATAGTTGTGGGCTTAGCAAGGGACAATTTGGCACTTCAGCATCTAGAGATAGATGCCAATCTTAATTGCATCCCTATGCAGGCAGTGGAACATTTTATAAAAAGCAGTTTGGTGCACATCTTCATTGCCCACTGTCAGGAAGGAGTTTTCCGACCACACTGGATAGGAAGTCTCCTTCTCCTGGTCTTCAGGATGAATCTAAGTACCCAAAAGATAATGAATTATTATGAGTTTTATTAGTATTTTCTCTTCTTTGTTCCTTATTATCAAATTAAGATTGGGGAAGACTTATGAAACTCTCTAGACATGGATTTGGAGCCAGTGTTTTGGGAATCTATTAGCAATCTAAAATCAAGAAGCAGGAACTCAAGTATGAGTTTGGTTTTGACCTTTCTCTTTTCTTCCTTCTCACTCTCATCCTTTGGTTCAAAGAGGACAAAGAGAGAATACCAGCAGAAGTTCAGTAGCAGTTGACCTGGATTACTTTGAAGAAAACATTGATCTTGCAAATTCTATTCTCCAGTTCTCTTACCCATGAAAGTGTTTCAACCACATGTGCCCAGCAAGAGGCTAGCTTTTGGTGGGATTGTGTGAAATGCAGGGAATGCTGTACCTGTCAAAAATTGTAGTTGATGTTCTGGTTGGTGGAGCTGGATTTCTTCTCTCTAGAGTGCAATGAAGTGTCCAGTAATGAGTTATGAGATGTCAGTTGGTTTGGTGTGACTTTGGACAGCCTGTATATTGAAGCTCAGGGCTATATTCCTGTGTTGCTGGAGAATTTGCGTGATATGTCTTGCTCTGGAACTTGTTGGCCCTTGGGTGGTGATTTCAGTGTAGGTATGGAGGCGTTTGATGAGCTCCTATCAATTAATGTTCCCTGGAATCAGGAATCCTCTGGTGTTCTCAGGATTTGGACTTAAGTCTCCTGCCTCTGGTTTTCAGTCTTATTCTTACAGTAGCCTCAAGACTTCTCCATCTATACAGAACCAATGATAAAATATCTAGGTTAAAGATGAAAAGTTTCTCCACAGAGAGGGATGCCCAGAGAAGTTCACAGAATTACATGGAGTAGAGAAGAGGGAGGAGGGAGATAGAGGTGACCAGGAGGAGAAGAGGGGGAATCAAAAGAGGAGAGAGCAAGCTAGCCAGTAATCACTTCCTTATGTGCTCTCCACAGTCTGGATCCCTCAGAGATGTTCATGGAGTTACACAGAGAAGAGAAGAGGGAGGAAGGAGACAGAGGTGGCCAGGAGGATAAAGGTGGGAATCAAAAGGGGGGAGACAGATCCAGCCAGTAATCAGTTCCCTAAGTGTTCTCCACAGTCCAGAACACACAAAGAGATTCACACAGTTGGGTAGAGAAGCGAAGGGGGAGGGAGGAGATAGAGGTGACTTGGTGGAGAAAAAGAAAAGTCCAATGGGGGAGAGAGAAGTCAAGCCAGTAATCTCACTCCCAAGTAAAAATGAGTATTGAAGATTGGGTTCTTAAAGGTACAAAATTGATAACAAATACCAAAAAGCAAATATTAAAAATCTAGAGTAGAGGTTGGATTCTCAAAAATACAATATTACAGAAAAAAACAAAGTCACAAAAATTAGAACTGTCATATGACCCAGCAATCCCACTGCTGGGCATACACACCAAGGAAACCAGAATTGAAAGAGACACGTGTACCCCAATGTTCATCACAGCAATGTTTTAATAGCCAGGACATGGAAGCAACCTAGATGCCCATCAGCAGACAAATGGATAAGAAAGCTCTGGTACATATACACAATAGAGTATTACTCAGCCATCAAAAAGAATACATTTGAATCAGTTCTAATGAGGTGGATGAAACTGGAACCTATTATACAGAGTGAAGTAAGCCAAAAGAAAGACACTAATACAGTATAATAACGTAAATATGTGGAATTTAGAAAGATGGTAATGATAACCCTGTATGAGAGACAGCAAAAGAGACACAGATGTACAGATCAGTCTTTTGGACTCTGTGGGAGAGGGCGAGGGTGGGATGATTTGGGAGAATGACACTGAAAGATGTATATTATCATATGTGAAACGGATCGCCAGTCCGGGTCTGATGCATGATACAGGATGTTCGGGGCTGGTGCACTGGGATGACCCAGAGGGATGGGATGGGGAGGGAGGTCAGGGGGGGTTCAAGATGAGGAACACATGTACACCTGTGGTGGATTCATGTCAATGTATGGCAAAACCAACACAATATTGTAAAGTAATTAGCCTCCAATTAAAATAAATAAATTTTTTAAAATTGTAGTTGAATTCTAATTCACTTACAATAGAGTCAATAATTATAAATGGATAGGCTATCACTTAATATAACAGGGATTAGACTATAGAAGGCCTGAATTTTGTCCTTATAAAGTGAGATGTTTCAAAACTCATTCCTCAATACGGAGGTCATCTCTTTCATTCGGGAAAAAGCAAGAAGCCTTCAGGAGATGGCTCACCTTTTTTTGTATTTGCTCTGCACCTTCTAGAAGTACTTTGGTCTTTTCGTCAATCTCTGCAGCCTTTGACAAGAGATCAGGTGAGGCATCTTTCATGCCCTGCAGTTCTGTGACTAGGTGATGCAGAGGTTCATCCCAGGAGAGCAGCAAGCTGAGTACCAACCTAATAAAAGGATTTTGTCCTAAGCAACCACAGGAAACAATCTCATTTAAAAAAAATAAAATTCACTGGGTTTGGTAACATGCGATTTTTGCTCAGATAGGCTGAGCAAATTTTTAAAACCCTTTATTATTCCTATGAATATGTGAAAAAATTTTAAAGGTGGTATAGATATAAAATTATAAAATGTATGCTATTAGTTCGGAGAAGGCAATGGCATCCCACTCCAGTACTCTTGCCTGGAAACTCCCATGGACGGAGGAGCCTGGTAGGCTGCAGTCCATGGGGTCGCTGAGTCAGACACGACTGAGCGACTTTGCTTTCACTTTTCACTTTCATGCATTGGAGAAGGAAATGGCAACCCATTCCAGTGTTCTTGCCTGAAGAATCCCAGGGATGGCGGAGCCCAATGGGCTGCCATCTGTGGGGCTGCACAGAGTCGGACACGACTGAAGCGACTTAGCAGCAGCAGCAGCATGCTATTAGTTTATACTTTGCTGTTTTTTTTTTTTTTAAACTGACACTTAAATAATCCTTTTGATGAGTTCTAATTTATAACTTGAAATATTTTCTTTTTCCCTCTGAAATTCTACCATCTGGTCAGTGAGTTCTTCTGTATTTGAATGCTTTGCTTGTCCAGGGAGAGAAATCTAAATATTTTGTTGGAACTCAATATGTGCCTAGAGAACCTGGCCCAGGAAACATGGATTCTACCCATTCCCACATCATTTTCACCCAATGATTCATTTGTATTAATGAATCAAATCCTTCATTAATGTATTTCTTTTCTGATTGGTAGTTTGTTTTATGATATTTGAACAAAGAGATAATGAAGATACGAAATTCTTAAACACATTTTCCTCAATCCATACCAACATCAGTCCCATTTGCTATCAGAGCAGTCTTTTCTGTTTACATGTGTAGGGGCAGAAAATGGCACAGTGTTGTCTTTAGTAACAGCATCAGTGGGATTCACAATGGAGGGTTTTCCCCCTAGTTCACTACTACCAGGACTGGGCATGAAACTCCCAGGGGCTGAGCATCTCTAATTAAAAGGCTTGATTTGTTGATGGCCATGAAATACTTTAGTGGTACAGGAAATAAGAGCAGAGAAGAATTGAATAGACATTGCAACAGAAGCATAATGGGAGAGTGAGGAGCTATAATGAAATTCAGGCACTAGGGTGAGAGCAGCATAGTTTTCAAGGGGGCTTTGTAGCTTAAAGATGAAGAGTGAGTGCTCTGAGTTTGATGAAACCTAGACTCACTGCTTATTACCTGTGCGATGGGTGCAAATCTCATAAATTTTCTGAGCCTTGGTTTTCTCATCTCAGAATCTGTAATAACAGTCATTGTGCTACAGGATTTTTTGTGAGGATTAAACATAGCAATGAACACTGAGCACTTTGTAAAAGGCAACGTAATAGCTCTCAATAAATTTTAAGTTTATTTTAAATTCATTTTTTAAAAAATCCTCCTCCTCCTTCTCCTTGACCTTCTTCCTTCATTTTATCATCTCCATTATTTAGATGCTGAGCAGATAGAAAGAATGTTGATATTATTAACAAAGTTTTAGTAAGAGAAGAGATTGTATTTAAGAGGAGATGCATGTGAAAATATTTTAAATAATGATGAGATTGTGGTTAATATGAGAGTCAGAAAGGGGCAATTATAATGAAAAACAGTTGAGGCTGGGATAAATGATTGAGGCTTGATTTGTAGACTGTGTTTTCATCAGAACAGAGCAATTGTTGCAACCATAAAGAGCAAAATGTAATATTTTATAGGACATTTGGGGAGGAGACTCATAATTAAGAATAAAAGTGACAGAGGAATCATTGAGAATGATAATGAAGTAGGTTTCAGAGAAGCAGAAGAATCAGGAGAGCCTTGAAAGTCAGAAGCTATGTCTCAAATGGTGCAGTGTAGGAG